>CAUJGY010000165.1:0-302058 GCA_963170745.1 Phymatocera aterrima | reverse complement strand
GCTTGGAAAGCAGTTATTTCGCATGGTACGGAAAAGAGATGATCGAAAATATCTTAGTCCAGAATCGAAATCGAACTTTAATGGGTGAGTTTCTAGGTGTATTTCGACCGCGTGAATCCGAAAATCAAACTTTTGATGCCCAAAAATATGCTTGGAAAGAATGTATTCAGCATGGTACGAAAAAGAGATGATCGAAAATATCTTTTTCCAGAATCGAAATCGAACTTTGATGGGTGAGTTTCTAGGCGTATTTCGACCCGCTGAATCCGTAAATCCAACGCTTGATGTCCAAAAATATGCTTGGAAAGAAGTTATTTCGCACGGTACGAAAGAAAGATGATTGAAAATATCTTTTTCCAGAATCGAAATCGAACGTTAATGGATGAGTTCCTATGTGTATTTCTACCCGCTGAATCCGAAAATCTGACCTTTGATGCCCAAAAATATGCTTGGAACGAAGTTATTTCGCATGGTACGAACAAGAGATGATCGAAAATATTTTTTTTCAGAATCGAGATCGGACTTTAATGGGTGAGTCTCTAGGGGTATTTCGACCCGCTGAATCCTAAAATCCGACCTCGTATGACCAGAAATATGCTTGGAAAAAAATTATTTCACATGGTACGAAAAAGAGATGATCGAAAATATTTTCTTTCAGAATCAAGATCGGACTTTGATGGGTGAGTTTCTAGGTGTATTTCGACCCGCTGAATCCAAAAATCCGACCTCTTATGACCAAAAATATGCTTGGAAAAAAGTTATTTCGCATGGTACGAAAAAGAGATGATCGAAAATATCTGTCTCCAGAATCGGAATCGAACTTTGATGGGTGGGTTTATAGGTGTATTTTGACCCGCTGAATCCAAAAATCAAACCTTTGTCAAACGAAAATACACCTGGAAAGAAGTTATTTCGCATGGAACGAAAAAGAGATGATCGAAAATATTTTTTTTCAGAATCGAGATCGGACTTTAATGGGTGAGTTTCTAGGGGTATTTCGACCCGCTGAATCCAAAAATCCGACCTCTTATGAACAAAAATATGCTTGGAAAAAAGTTATTTCGCATGGTACGAAAAAAAGATGATCGAAAATATTTTTTTTCAGAATCAAAATCGGACTTTGATGGGTGAGTTTCTAGGTGTATTTCGACCCGCTGAATCCAAAAATCCGACCTCTTATGACCAAAAATATGCTTGGAAAAAAGTTATTTCGCATGGTACGAAAATGAGATGATCGAAAATATCTGTCTCCAGAATCGAAATCGAACTTTGAAGGGTGGGTTTATAGGTGTATTTTGACCCGCTGAATCCAAAAATCCAACCTTTGTTACACGAAAATACACCTGGAATGAAGTTATTTCGCATGGTACGAAAAAGAGATGATCGAAAATATTTTTTTTCAGAATCAAAATCGGACTTTGATGGGTTAGTTTCTAGGTGTATTTCGACCCGCTGAATTCGAAAATCCAACCTTTGTTACACGAAAATACACCTGGAAAGAAGTTATTTCGCATGGAACGAAAAAGAGATGATCGAAAATATTTTTTTTCAGAATCGAGATCGGACTTTAATGGGTGAGTTTCTAGGGGTATTTCGACCCGCTGAATCCAAAAATCCGACCTCTTATGAACAAAAATATGCTTGGAAAAAAGTTATTTCGCATGGTACGAAAAAGAGATGATCGAAAATATCTTTTTCCAGAATCGAAATCGAACTTTGATGGGTGAGTTTCGAGGCGTATTTCGACCCGCTGAATCCGAAAATCAAACACGTGATGTTCAAAAATATGCTTGGAACGAAGTTATTTCGCATGGTACGAAAAAGAGATGATCGAAAATATCTTTTTTCAGAATCAAAATCGGACCTTAGTGGGTCAGTTGCTAGGTGTATTTCGACCCGCTGAATCCAAAAATCCAACACTTGATGTCCAAAAATATGCTATGGAAAGAAGTCATTTCGCATGGTACGAAAAAGAGATGATCGAAAATATCTTTCTCCAGAATCAAAATCGGACCTTAATGGGTGAGTTTCTAGGTGTATTTCGACCCGCTGGATACGAAAATCCAACACTTGATGTCCAAAAATATGCTTGGAAAGAAGTCATTTCGCATGGTACGAAAAAGAGATGATCCAAAATATCTTTTTCCAGAGTCGGAATCGAACTTTAATAGTTGAGGTGTATTTCAACCCGCTGGATCCAAAAATCCAACACTTGATGTCCAAAAATATGCTCGGAAAGAAGTTATTTCGCATGGTACGGGAGAGAGATGATCGAGAATATCTTTCTCCAGAATCAAAATCGGACCTTAATGGGTGAGTTTCTAGGTGTATTTCGACCCGCTGGATACGAAAATCCAACACTTGA
The DNA here is from genome assembly GCA_963170745.1 of Phymatocera aterrima. Classification (NCBI taxonomy): domain Eukaryota; kingdom Metazoa; phylum Arthropoda; class Insecta; order Hymenoptera; family Tenthredinidae; genus Phymatocera; species Phymatocera aterrima. Next base: position 299,693 of record CAUJGY010000165.1, on the reverse strand, counting down.
TGTCCTAAAATATGCTTGGAAAGAAGTTATTTCGCACGGTACGAAAGAAAGATGATCGAAAATATCTTTTCCCGGAATCGAAATCAAACTTTAATGGATGAGTTTATAGGTGTATTTCAACACGGTGAATCCGAAAATCCAACTTTTGGTGCCCAAAAATATGCTTGGAAAGAAGGTATTTCGTATGGTACGAAAATGAGACGATCCAAAATATCTTTTTCCAGAATCGGATTCGAACTTTAATGGGTGAGTTTCTGGGTGTATCTGGACCCGCTGAATCCGGAAATCCAACACTTGATGTCCAAAATTATGATTGGAAAGAAGTCATTTCGCATGGTACGGAAGAGAGATGATCGAAAATATCATTTTCCAGAATCGAAATCAAACTTCAATGGGTGAGTTTCTAGTTGTATTCCGACCCGCTGAATCCGAAAATCTGACCTTTGATGCCCAAAAATATGCATGGAAAGAAGTTATTTCGCATGGTACGAAAAAGAGATGATCGAAAATATCTTACTCCAGATTCAAAATCGGACATCAATGGGTGAGTTTCTAGGTGTATTTCGACCCGCTGAATCCAAAAATCCAACAATTGATGTCCAGAAATATGCTTGGAAAGCAGTTATTTCGCATGGTACGGAAAAGAGATGATCGAAAATATCTTAGTCCAGAATCGAAATCGAACTTTAATGGGTGAGTTTCTAGGTGTATTTCGACCGCGTGAATCCGAAAATCAAACTTTTGATGCCCAAAAATATGCTTGGAAAGAATGTATTCAGCATGGTACGAAAAAGAGATGATCGAAAATATCTTTTTCCAGAATCGAAATCGAACTTTGATGGGTGAGTTTCTAGGCGTATTTCGACCCGCTGAATCCGTAAATCCAACGCTTGATGTCCAAAAATATGCTTGGAAAGAAGTTATTTCGCACGGTACGAAAGAAAGATGATTGAAAATATCTTTTTCCAGAATCGAAATCGAACTTTAATGGATGAGTTCCTATGTGTATTTCGACCCGCTGAATCCGGAAATCTGACCTTTGATGCCCAAAAATATGCTTGGAACGAAGTTATTTCGCATGGTACGAAAAAGAGATGATCGAAAATTTCTTACTCCAGATTCAAAATCGGACTTCAATGGGTGAGTTTCTAGGTGTATTTCGACCCGCTGAATCCAAAAATTCAACAATTGATGTCCACAAATATGCTTGGACAGAAGTTATTTCGAATGGTACGGAAAAGAGATGATCGAAAAAATCTTGGCCCAGAATCGGAATCGTACTTTAATGGGTGAGTTTCGAGGTGTATTTCAACCCGGTGAATCCGAAAATCCAACTTTTGGTGCCCAAAAATATGCTTGGAAAGAAGGTATTTCGCATGGTACGAAAAAGAGATGATCGAAAATATCTTTTTCCAGAATCGAAATCGAACTTTGATGGGTGAGTTTCTAGGCGTAATTCGACCCGCTAAATCCGAAAATCAAACACGTGATGTTCAAAAATATGCTTGGAAAGAAGTCATTTCGCATGTTACGAAAAAGAGATGATTGAAAATATCTTTCTCCAGAATCGAAATCCGATTTTAATGGGTGAGTTTCTAGGTGTATTTCGAGCCGCTGAATCCGAAAATCCAACACTCGATGTCCAAAAATATGCTTGGAAAGAAGTTATTTCGCATGGTACGAAAGAGAGATGATCGAAAATATCTTTTGCCAGAATCGAAATCGAACTTTAATGGGTGAGTATCCAGTTGTATTTCAACCCGCTGGATCCGAGAATCTGACCGTTGATGCCCAAAAATATGCTTGGAAAGAAGTTATTTCGCATGGTACGAAAAAGCGATGATCGAAGATATCTTTTTTCAGAATCGAAATCGGACCTGAGTGGGTCAGTTGCTAGGTGTATTTCGACCCGCTGAATCCAAAAATCCAACACTTGATGTCCAAAAATATGCTTGGAAAGATGTCGTTTCGCATGGTACGAAAAAGAGATGATCCAAAATATCTTTTTCCAGAATCGGAATCGAACTTTAATGGGTGAGTTTCTGGGTGTATTTGGACGCGCTGAATCCGGAAATCCAACACTTGATGTCCAAAAATGTGCTTGGAAAGAAGTCATTTCGCATGGTACGGAAGAGAGATGATCGATAATATCTTTTCCCAGAATCGAAATCAAACTTTAATGGGTGAGTTTCTAGTTGTATTCCGACCCGCTGAATCCGAAAATCTGACCTTTGATGCCCAAAAATATGCATGGAAAGAAGTTATTTCGCATGGTACGAAAAAGAGATGATCGAAAATATCTTACTCCAGATTCAAAATCGGACATCAATGGGTGAGTTTCTAGGTGTATTTCGACCCGCTGAATCCAAAAATCCAACAATTGATGTCCAGAAATATGCTTGGAAAGCAGTTATTTCGCATGGTACGGAAAAGAGATGATCGAAAATATCTTAGTCCAGAATCGAAATCGAACTTTAATGGGTGAGTTTCTAGGTGTATTTCGACCGCGTGAATCCGAAAATCAAACTTTTGATGCCCAAAAATATGCTTGGAAAGAATGTATTCAGCATGGTACGAAAAAGAGATGATCGAAAATATCTTTTTCCAGAATCGAAATCGAACTTTGATGGGTGAGTTTCTAGGCGTATTTCGACCCGCTGAATCCGTAAATCCAACGCTTGATGTCCAAAAATATGCTTGGAACGAAGTTATTTCGCATGGTACGAACAAGAGATGATCGAAAATATTTTTTTTCAGAATCGAGATCGGACTTTAATGGGTGAGTCTCTAGGGGTATTTCGACCCGCTGAATCCTAAAATCCGACCTCGTATGACCAGAAATATGCTTGGAAAAAAATTATTTCACATGGTACGAAAAAGAGATGATCGAAAATATTTTCTTTCAGAATCAAGATCGGACTTTGATGGGTGAGTTTCTAGGTGTATTTCGACCCGCTGAATCCAAAAATCCGACCTCTTATGACCAAAAATATGCTTGGAAAAAAGTTATTTCGCATGGTACGAAAAAGAGATGATCGAAAATATCTGTCTCCAGAATCGGAATCGAACTTTGATGGGTGGGTTTATAGGTGTATTTTGACCCGCTGAATCCAAAAATCAAACCTTTGTCAAACGAAAATACACCTGGAAAGAAGTTATTTCGCATGGAACGAAAAAGAGATGATCGAAAATATTTTTTTTCAGAATCGAGATCGGACTTTAATGGGTGAGTTTCTAGGGGTATTTCGACCCGCTGAATCCAAAAATCCGACCTCTTATGAACAAAAATATGCTTGGAAAAAAGTTATTTCGCATGGTACGAAAAAAAGATGATCGAAAATATTTTTTTTCAGAATCAAAATCGGACTTTGATGGGTGAGTTTCTAGGTGTATTTCGACCCGCTGAATCCAAAAATCCGACCTCTTATGACCAAAAATATGCTTGGAAAAAAGTTATTTCGCATGGTACGAAAATGAGATGATCGAAAATATCTGTCTCCAGAATCGAAATCGAACTTTGAAGGGTGGGTTTATAGGTGTATTTTGACCCGCTGAATCCAAAAATCCAACCTTTGTTACACGAAAATACACCTGGAATGAAGTTATTTCGCATGGTACGAAAAAGAGATGATCGAAAATATTTTTTTTCAGAATCAAAATCGGACTTTGATGGGTTAGTTTCTAGGTGTATTTCGACCCGCTGAATTCGAAAATCCAACCTTTGTTACACGAAAATACACCTGGAAAGAAGTTATTTCGCATGGAACGAAAAAGAGATGATCGAAAATATTTTTTTTCAGAATCGAGATCGGACTTTAATGGGTGAGTTTCTAGGGGTATTTCGACCCGCTGAATCCAAAAATCCGACCTCTTATGAACAAAAATATGCTTGGAAAAAAGTTATTTCGCATGGTACGAAAAAGAGATGATCGAAAATATCTTTTTCCAGAATCGAAATCGAACTTTGATGGGTGAGTTTCGAGGCGTATTTCGACCCGCTGAATCCGAAAATCAAACACGTGATGTTCAAAAATATGCTTGGAACGAAGTTATTTCGCATGGTACGAAAAAGAGATGATCGAAAATATCTTTTTTCAGAATCAAAATCGGACCTTAGTGGGTCAGTTGCTAGGTGTATTTCGACCCGCTGAATCCAAAAATCCAACACTTGATGTCCAAAAATATGCTATGGAAAGAAGTCATTTCGCATGGTACGAAAAAGAGATGATCGAAAATATCTTTCTCCAGAATCAAAATCGGACCTTAATGGGTGAGTTTCTAGGTGTATTTCGACCCGCTGGATACGAAAATCCAACACTTGATGTCCAAAAATATGCTTGGAAAGAAGTCATTTCGCATGGTACGAAAAAGAGATGATCCAAAATATCTTTTTCCAGAGTCGGAATCGAACTTTAATAGTTGAGGTGTATTTCAACCCGCTGGATCCAAAAATCCAACACTTGATGTCCAAAAATATGCTCGGAAAGAAGTTATTTCGCATGGTACGGGAGAGAGATGATCGAGAATATCTTTCTCCAGAATCAAAATCGGACCTTAATGGGTGAGTTTCTAGGTGTATTTCGACCCGCTGGATACGAAAATCCAACACTTGATGTCCTAAAATATGCTTGGAAAGAAGTTATTTCGCACGGTACGAAAGAAAGATGATCGAAAATATCTTTTCCCGGAATCGAAATCAAACTTTAATGGATGAGTTTATAGGTGTATTTCAACACGGTGAATCCGAAAATCCAACTTTTGGTGCCCAAAAATATGCTTGGAAAGAAGGTATTTCGTATGGTACGAAAATGAGACGATCCAAAATATCTTTTTCCAGAATCGGATTCGAACTTTAATGGGTGAGTTTCTGGGTGTATCTGGACCCGCTGAATCCGGAAATCCAACACTTGATGTCCAAAATTATGATTGGAAAGAAGTCATTTCGCATGGTACGGAAGAGAGATGATCGAAAATATCATTTTCCAGAATCGAAATCAAACTTCAATGGGTGAGTTTCTAGTTGTATTCCGACCCGCTGAATCCGAAAATCTGACCTTTGATGCCCAAAAATATGCATGGAAAGAAGTTATTTCGCATGGTACGAAAAAGAGATGATCGAAAATATCTTACTCCAGATTCAAAATCGGACATCAATGGGTGAGTTTCTAGGTGTATTTCGACCCGCTGAATCCAAAAATCCAACAATTGATGTCCAGAAATATGCTTGGAAAGCAGTTATTTCGCATGGTACGGAAAAGAGATGATCGAAAATATCTTAGTCCAGAATCGAAATCGAACTTTAATGGGTGAGTTTCTAGGTGTATTTCGACCGCGTGAATCCGAAAATCAAACTTTTGATGCCCAAAAATATGCTTGGAAAGAATGTATTCAGCATGGTACGAAAAAGAGATGATCGAAAATATCTTTTTCCAGAATCGAAATCGAACTTTGATGGGTGAGTTTCTAGGCGTATTTCGACCCGCTGAATCCGTAAATCCAACGCTTGATGTCCAAAAATATGCTTGGAAAGAAGTTATTTCGCACGGTACGAAAGAAAGATGATTGAAAATATCTTTTTCCAGAATCGAAATCGAACTTTAATGGATGAGTTCCTATGTGTATTTCGACCCGCTGAATCCGGAAATCTGACCTTTGATGCCCAAAAATATGCTTGGAACGAAGTTATTTCGCATGGTACGAAAAAGAGATGATCGAAAATATCTTTTTTCAGAATCAAAATCGGACCTTAGTGGGTCAGTTGCTTGGTGTATTTCGACCCGCTGAATCCAAAAATCCAACACTTGATGTCCAAAAATATGCTTGGAAAGAAGTCATTTCGCATGGTACGAAAAAGAGATGATCCAAAATATCTTTTTCCAGAGTCAGAATCGAACTTTAATGGTTGAGTTTCTAGGTGTATTTCAACCCGCTGGATCCAAAAATCCAACACTTGATGTCCAAAAATATGCTCGGAAAGAAGTTATTTCGCATGGTACGGAAGAGAGATGATCGAAAATATCTTTCTCCAGAATCAAAATCGGACCTTAATGGGTGAGTTTCTAGGTGTATTTCGACCCGCTGGATACGAAAATCCAACACTTGATGTCCAAGAATATGCTTGGAAAGAAGTTATTTCGCACGGTACGAAAGAAAGATGATCGAAAATATCTTTTCCCGTAATCGAAATCAAACTTTAATGGATGAGTTTCGAGGTGTATTTCAACCCGCTGAATCCGGAAATCCAACACTTGATGTCCAAAAATATGCTTGGAAAGAAGTCATTTCGCATGGTACGGAAGAGAGATGATCGAAAATATCATTTTCCAGGATCGAAATCAAACTTTATTGGGTGAGTTTCTTGTTGTATTCCGACCCGCTGAATCCGAAAATCTGACCTTTGATGCCCAAAAATATGCATGGAAAGAAGTTATTTCGCATTGTACGAAAAAGAGATGATCGAAAATTTCTTACTCCAGATTCAAAATCGGACTTCAATGGGTGAGTTTCTAGGTGTATTTCGACCCGCTGAATCCAAAAATTCAACAATTGATGTCCAAAAATATGCTTGGACAGAAGTTATTTCGCATGGTACGGAAAAGAGATGATCGAAAAAATCTTGGCCCAGAATCGGAATCGTACTTTAATGGGTGAGTTTCGAGGTGTATTTCAACCCGGTAAATCCGAAAATCCAACTTTTGGTGCCCAAAAATATGCTTGGAAAGAAGGTATTTCGCATGGTACGAAAAAGAGATGATCGAAAATATCTTTTTCCAGAATCGAAATCGAACTTTGATGGGTGAGTTTCTAGGCGTAATTCGACCCGCTAAATCCGAAAATCAAACACGTGATGTTCAAAAATATGCTTGGAAAGAAGTTATTTCGCATGTTACGAAAAAGAAATGATTGAAAATATCTTTCTCCAGAATCGAAATCCGATTTTAATGGGTGAGTTTCTAGGTGTATTTCGAGCCGCTGAATCCGAAAATCCAACACTCGATGTCCAAAAATATGCTTGGAAAGAAGTTATTTCGCATGGTACGAAAGAGAGATGATCGAAAATATCTTTTGCCAGAATCGAAATCGAACTTTAATGGGTGAGTATCCAGTTGTATTCCAACCCGCTGGATCCGAGAATCTGACCGTTGATGCCCAAAAATATGCTTGGAAAGAAGGTATTTCGTATGGTACGAAAATGAGACGATCCAAAATATCTTTTTCCAGAATCGGATTCGAACTTTAATGGGTGAGTTTCTGGGTGTATCTGGACCCGCTGAATCCGGAAATCCAACACTTGATGTCCAAAATTATGATTGGAAAGAAGTCATTTCGCATGGTACGGAAGAGAGATGATCGAAAATATCATTTTCCAGAATCGAAATCAAACTTCAATGGGTGAGTTTCTAGTTGTATTCCGACCCGCTGAATCCGAAAATCCAACTTTTGGTGCCCAAAAATATGCTTGGAAAGAAGGTATTTCGTATGGTACGAAAATGAGACGATCCAAAATATCTTTTTCCAGAATCGGATTCGAACTTTAATGGGTGAGTTTCTGGGTGTATCTGGACCCGCTGAATCCGGAAATCCAACACTTGATGTCCAAAATTATGATTGGAAAGAAGTCATTTCGCATGGTACGGAAGAGAGATGATCGAAAATATCATTTTCCAGAATCGAAATCAAACTTCAATGGGTGAGTTTCTAGTTGTATTCCGACCCGCTGAATCCGAAAATCTGACCTTTGATGCCCAAAAATATGCATGGAAAGAAGTTATTTCGCATGGTACGAAAAAGAGATGATCGAAAATATCTTACTCCAGATTCAAAATCGGACATCAATGGGTGAGTTTCTAGGTGTATTTCGACCCGCTGAATCCAAAAATCCAACAATTGATGTCCAGAAATATGCTTGGAAAGCAGTTATTTCGCATGGTACGGAAAAGAGATGATCGAAAATATCTTAGTCCAGAATCGAAATCGAACTTTAATGGGTGAGTTTCTAGGTGTATTTCGACCGCGTGAATCCGAAAATCAAACTTTTGATGCCCAAAAATATGCTTGGAAAGAATGTATTCAGCATGGTACGAAAAAGAGATGATCGAAAATATCTTTTTCCAGAATCGAAATCGAACTTTGATGGAAGAGTTTCTAGGCGTATTTCGACCCGCTGAATCCGTAAATCCAACGCTTGATGTCCAAAAATATGCTTGGAAAGAAGTTATTTCGCACGGTACGAAAGAAAGATGATTGAAAATATCTTTTTCCAGAATCGAAATCGAACTTTAATGGATGAGTTCCTATGTGTATTTCGACCCGCTGAATCCGGAAATCTGACCTTTGATGCCCAAAAATATGCTTGGAACGAAGTTATTTCGCATGGTACGAAAAAGAGATGATCGAAAATATCTTTTTTCAGAATCAAAATCGGACCTTAGTGGGTCAGTTGCTTGGTGTATTTCGACCCGCTGAATCCAAAAATCCAACACTTGATGTCCAAAAATATGCTTGGAAAGAAGTCATTTCGCATGGTACGAAAAAGAGATGATCCAAAATATCTTTTTCCAGAGTCAGAATCGAACTTTAATGGTTGAGTTTCTAGGTGTATTTCAACCCGCTGGATCCAAAAATCCAACACTTGATGTCCAAAAATATGCTCGGAAAGAAGTTATTTCGCATGGTACGGAAGAGAGATGATCGAAAATATCTTTCTCCAGAATCAAAATCGGACCTTAATGGGTGAGTTTCTAGGTGTATTTCGACCCGCTGGATACGAAAATCCAACACTTGATGTCCAAGAATATGCTTGGAAAGAAGTTATTTCGCACGGTACGAAAGAAAGATGATCGAAAATATCTTTTCCCGTAATCGAAATCAAACTTTAATGGATGAGTTTCGAGGTGTATTTCAACCCGCTGAATCCGGAAATCCAACACTTGATGTCCAAAAATATGCTTGGAAAGAAGTCATTTCGCATGGTACGGAAGAGAGATGATCGAAAATATCATTTTCCAGGATCGAAATCAAACTTTATTGGGTGAGTTTCTTGTTGTATTCCGACCCGCTGAATCCGAAAATCTGACCTTTGATGCCCAAAAATATGCATGGAAAGAAGTTATTTCGCATTGTACGAAAAAGAGATGATCGAAAATTTCTTACTCCAGATTCAAAATCGGACTTCAATGGGTGAGTTTCTAGGTGTATTTCGACCCGCTGAATCCAAAAATTCAACAATTGATGTCCAAAAATATGCTTGGACAGAAGTTATTTCGCATGGTACGGAAAAGAGATGATCGAAAAAATCTTGGCCCAGAATCGGAATCGTACTTTAATGGGTGAGTTTCGAGGTGTATTTCAACCCGGTAAATCCGAAAATCCAACTTTTGGTGCCCAAAAATATGCTTGGAAAGAAGGTATTTCGCATGGTACGAAAAAGAGATGATCGAAAATATCTTTTTCCAGAATCGAAATCGAACTTTGATGGGTGAGTTTCTAGGCGTAATTCGACCCGCTAAATCCGAAAATCAAACACGTGATGTTCAAAAATATGCTTGGAAAGAAGTTATTTCGCATGTTACGAAAAAGAAATGATTGAAAATATCTTTCTCCAGAATCGAAATCCGATTTTAATGGGTGAGTTTCTAGGTGTATTTCGAGCCGCTGAATCCGAAAATCCAACACTCGATGTCCAAAAATATGCTTGGAAAGAAGTTATTTCGCATGGTACGAAAGAGAGATGATCGAAAATATCTTTTGCCAGAATCGAAATCGAACTTTAATGGGTGAGTATCCAGTTGTATTTCAACCCGCTGGATCCGAGAATCTGACCGTTGATGCCCAAAAATATGCTTGGAAAGAAGTTATTTCGCATGGTACGAAAAAGCGATGATCGAAGATATCTTTTTTCAGAATCGAAATCGGACCTGAGTGGGTCAGTTGCTAGGTGTATTTCAACCCGCTGAATCCAAAAATCCAACACTTGATGTCCAAAAATATGCTTGGAAAGATGTCGTTTCGCATGGTACGAAAAAGAGATGATCCAAAATATCTTTTTCCAGAATCGGAATCGAACTTTAATGGGTGAGTTTCTGGGTGTATTTGGACGCGCTGAATCCGGAAATCCAACACTTGATGTCCAAAAATGTGCTTGGAAAGAAGTCATTTCGCATGGTACGGAAGAGAGATGATCGATAATATCTTTTCCCAGAATCGAAATCAAACTTTAATGGGTGAGTTTCTAGTTGTATTCCGACCCGCTGAATCCGAAAATCTGACCTTTGATGCCCAAAAATATGCATGGAAAGAAGTTATTTCGCATGGTACGAAAAAGAGATGATCGAAAATATCTTACTCCAGATTCAAAATCGGACATCAATGGGTGAGTTTCTAGGTGTATTTCGACCCGCTGAATCCAAAAATCCAACAATTGATGTCCAGAAATATGCTTGGAAAGCAGTTATTTCGCATGGTACGGAAAAGAGATGATCGAAAATATCTTAGTCCAGAATCGAAATCGAACTTTAATGGGTGAGTTTCGAGGTGTATTTCGACCGCGTGAATCCGAAAATCAAACTTTTGATGCCCAAAAATATGCTTGGAAAAAATGTATTCAGCATGGTACGAAAAAGAGATGATCGAAAATATCTTTTTCCAGAATCGAAATCGAACATTGATGGGTGAGTTTCTAGGCGTATTTCGACCCGCTGAATCCGTAAATCCAACGCTTGATGTCCAAAAATATGCTTGGAAAGAAGTTATTTCGCACGGTACGAAAGAAAGATGATTGAAAATATCTTTTTCCAGAATCGAAATCGAACTTTAATGGATGAGTTCCTATGTGTATTTCGACCCGCTGAATCCGAAAATCTGACCTTTGATGCCCAAAAATATGCTTGGAACGAAGTTATTTCGCATGGTACGAACAAGAGATGATCGAAAATATTTTTTTTCAGAATCGAGATCGGACTTTAATGGGTGAGTCTCTAGGGGTATTTCGACCCGCTGAATCCTAAAATCCGACCTCGTATAGAAATATGCTTGGAAAAAAATTATTTCGCATGGTACGAAAAAGAGATGATCGAAAATATTTTCTTTCAGAATCAAGATCGGACTTTGATGGGTGAGTTTCTAGGTGTATTTCGACCCGCTGAATCCAAAAATCCGACCTCTTATGACCAAAAATATGCTTGGAAAAAAGTTATTTCGCATGGTACGAAAAAGAGATGATCGAAAATATCTGTCTCCAGAATCGAAATCGAACTTTGAAGGGTGGGTTTATAGGTGTATTTTGACCCGCTGAATCCAAAAATCCAACCTTTGTTACACGAAAATACACCTGGAATGAAGTTATTTCGCATGGTACGAAAAAGAGATGATCGAAAATATCTGTCTCCAGAATCGGAATCGAACTTTGATGGGTGGGTTTATAGGTGTATTTTGACCCGCTGAATCCAAAAATCAAACCTTTGTTAAACGAAAATACACCTGGAAAGAAGTTATTCCGCATGGTACGAAAAAGAGATGATCGAAAATATTTTTTTTCAGAATCGAGATCGGACTTTAATGGGTGAGTCTCTAGGGGTATTTCGACCCGCTGAATCCTAAAATCCGACCTCGTATGACCAGAAATATGCTTGGAAAAAAATTATTTCGCATGGTACGAAAAAGAGATGATCGAAAATATTTTCTTTCAGAATCAAGATCGGACTTTGATGGGTGAGTTTCTAGGTGTATTTCGACCCGCTGAATCCAAAAATCCGACCTCTTATGACCAAAAATATGCTTGGAAAAAAGTTATTTCGCATGGTACGAAAAAGAGATGATCGAAAATATCTGTCTCCAGAATCGGAATCGAACTTTGATGGGTGGGTTTATAGGTGTATTTTGACCCGCTGAATCCAAAAATCAAACCTTTGTCAAACGAAAATACACCTGGAAAAAAGTTATTTCGCATGGAACGAAAAAGAGATGATCGAAAATATTTTTTTTCAGAATCGAGATCGGACTTTAATGGGTGAGTTTCTAGGGGTATTTCGACCCGCTGAATCCAAAAATCCGACCTCTTATGAACAAAAATATGCTTGGAAAAAAGTTATTTCGCATGGTACGAAAAAAAGATGATCGAAAATATTTTTTTTCAGAATCAAAATCGGACTTTGATGGGTGAGTTTCTAGGTGTATTTCGACCCGCTGAATCCAAAAATCCGACCTCTTATGACCAAAAATATGCTTGGAAAAAAGTTATTTCGCATGGTACGAAAATGAGATGATCGAAAATATCTGTCTCCAGAATCGAAATCGAACTTTGAAGGGTGGGTTTATAGGTGTATTTTGACCCGCTGAATCCAAAAATTCAACCTTTGTTACACGAAAATACACCTGGAATGAAGTTATTTCGCATGGTACGAAAAAGAGATGATCGAAAATATTTTTTTTCAGAATCAAAATCGGACTTTGATGGGTTAGTTTCTAGGTGTATTTCGACCCGCTGAATTCGAAAATCCAACCTTTGTTACACGAAAATACACCTGGAAAGAAGTTATTTCGCATGGTACGAAAAAGAGATGATCGAAAATATTTTTTTTCAGAATCGAGATCGGACTTTGATGGGTGAGTTTCTAGGTGTATTTCGACCCGCTGAATCCAAAAATCCGACCTCTTATGACCAAAAATATGCTTGGAAAAAAGTTATTTCGCATGGTACGAAAAAGAGATGATCGAAAATATCTGTCTCCAGAATCGGAATCGAACTTTGATGGGTGGGTTTATAGGTGTATTTTGACCCGCTGAATCCAAAAATCAAACCTTTGTCAAACGAAAATACACCTGGAAAAAAGTTATTTCGCATGGAACGAAAAAGAGATGATCGAAAATATTTTTTTTCAGAATCGAGATCGGACTTTAATGGGTGAGTTTCTAGGGGTATTTCGACCCGCTGAATCCAAAAATCCGACCTCTTATGAACAAAAATATGCTTGGAAAAAAGTTATTTCGCATGGTACGAAAAAAAGATGATCGAAAATATTTTTTTTCAGAATCAAAATCGGACTTTGATGGGTGAGTTTCTAGGTGTATTTCGACCCGCTGAATCCAAAAATCCGACCTCTTATGACCAAAAATATGCTTGGAAAAAAGTTATTTCGCATGGTACGAAAATGAGATGATCGAAAATATCTGTCTCCAGAATCGAAATCGAACTTTGAAGGGTGGGTTTATAGGTGTATTTTGACCCGCTGAATCCAAAAATTCAACCTTTGTTACACGAAAATACACCTGGAATGAAGTTATTTCGCATGGTACGAAAAAGAGATGATCGAAAATATTTTTTTTCAGAATCAAAATCGGACTTTGATGGGTTAGTTTCTAGGTGTATTTCGACCCGCTGAATTCGAAAATCCAACCTTTGTTACACGAAAATACACCTGGAAAGAAGTTATTTCGCATGGTACGAAAAAGAGATGATCGAAAATATTTTTTTTCAGAATCGAGATCGGACTTTAATGGGTGAGTTTCTAGGGGTATTTCGACCCGCTGAATCCAAAAATCCGACCTCTTATGACCAAAAATATGCTTGGAAAAAAGTTATTTCGCATGGTACGAAAATGAGATGATCGAAAATATCTGTCTCCAGAATCGAAATCGAACTTTGAAGGGTGGGTTTATAGGTGTATTTTGACCCGCTGAATCCAAAAATCAAACCTTTGTCAAACGAAAATACACCTGGAACGAAGTTATTCCGCACGGTACGAAAAAGCGATGATCGAAAATATTTTTTTTCAGAATCGAGATCGGACTTTAATGGGTGAGTTTCTAGGGGTATTTCGACCCGCTGAATCCAAAAATCCGACCTCTTATGACCAAAAATATGCTTGGAAAAAAATTATTTCGCATGGTACGAAAAAGAGATGATCGAAAATATTTTCTTTCAGAATCAAGATCGGACTTTGATGGGTGAGTTTCTAGGTGTATTTCGACCCGCTGAATCCAAAAATCCGACCTCTTATGACCAAAAATATGCTTGGAAAAAAGTTATTTCGCGTGGTACGAAAAAGAGATGATCGAAAATATCTGTCTCCAGAATCGAAATCGAACTTTGAAGGGTGGGTTTATAGGTGTATTTTGACCCGCTGAATCCAAGAATCCAACCTTTGTTACACGAAAATACACCTGGAATGAAGTTATTTCGCATGGTACGAAAAAGAGATGATCGAAAATATTTTTTTTCAGAATCAAGATCGGACTTTGATGGGTGAGTTTCTAGGTGTATTTCGACCCGCTGAATCCGAAAATCCAACCTTTGTTACACGAAAATACACCTGGAAAGAAGTTATTTCGCATGGTACGAAAAAGAGATGATTGAAAATATTTTTTTTCAGAATCAAGATCGGACTTTGATGGGTGAGTTTCTAGGTGTATTTCGACCCGCTGAATCCGAAAATCCAACCTTTGTTACACGAAAATACACCTGGAAAGAAGTTATTTCGCATGGAACGAAAAAGAGATGATCGAAAATATTTTTTGTCAGAATCGAGATCGGACTTTAATGGGTGAGTTTCTAGGGGTATTTCGACCCGCTGAATCCAAAAATCCGACCTCTTATGAACAAAAATATGCTTGGAAAAAAGTTATTTCGCATGGTACGAAAAAGAGATGATCGAAAATATTTTTTTTCAGAATCAAAATCGGACTTTGATGGGTGAGTTTCTAGGTGTATTTCGACCCGCTGAATCCAAAAATCCGACCTCTTATGACCAAAAATATGCTTGGAAAAAAGTTATTTCGCATGGTACGAAAATGAGATGATCGAAAATATCTGTCTCCAGAATCGAAATCGAACTTTGAAAGGTGGGTTCATAGGTGTATTTTGACCCGCTGAATCCAAAAATCCAACCTTTGTTACACGAAAATACACCTGGAAAGAAGTTATTTCGCATGGTACGAAAAAGAGATGATCGAAAATATTTTTTTTCAGAATCAAAATCGGACTTTGATGGGTGAGTTTCTAGGTGTATTTCGACCCGCTGAATCCGAAAATCCAACCTTTGTTACACGAAAATACACCTGGAAAGAAGTTATTTCGCATGGAACGAAAAAGAGATGATCGAAAATATTTTTTTTCAGAATCGAGATCGGACTTTAATGGGTGAGTTTCTAGGGGTATTTCGACCCGCTGAATCCAAAAATCCGACCTCTTATGAACAAAAATATGCTTGGAAAAAAGTTATTTCGCATGGTACGAAAAAGAGATGATCGAAAATATTTTTTTTCAGAATCAAAATCGGACTTTGATGGGTGAGTTTCTAGGTGTATTTCGACCCGCTGAATCCAAAAATCCGACCTCTTGTGACCAAAAATATGCTTGGAAAAAAGTTATTTCGCATGGTACGAAAATGAGATGATCGAAAATATCTGTCTCCAGAATCGAAATCGAACTTTGAAGGGTGGGTTTATAGGTGTATTTTGACCCGCTGAATCCAAAAATCCAACCTTTGTTACACGAAAATACACCTGGAAAGAAGTTATTTCGCATGGTACGAAAAAGAGATGATCGAAAATATTTTTTTTCAGAATCAAAATCGGACTTTAATGGGTGAGTTTCTAGGTGTATTTCGACCCCCTGAATCCGAAAATCCAACCTCTGATGACCGAAAATATGCTTGGAAAAAAGTTATTTCGCATGGTACGAAAAAGAGATGATCGAAAATATTTTTTTTCAGAATCAAGATCGGACTTTGATGGGTGAGTTTCTAGGTGTATTTCGACCCCCTGAATCCGAAAATCCAACCTCTGATGACCAAAAATATGCTTGGAAAAAAGTTATTTCGCATGGTACGAAAAAGAGATGATCGAAAATATTTTTTTTCAGAATCAAGATCGGACTTTGATGGGTGAGTTTCTAGGTGTATTTCGACCCGCTGAATCCGAAAATCCAAACTTTGTGCAGCAAAAATATGCTTGGAAAAAAGTTATTTCGCATGGTACGAAAAAGAGATGATCGAAAATATCTGTCTCCAGAATCGGAATCGAACTTTGATGGGTGGGTTTATAGGTGTATTTCGACCCGCTGAATCCAAAAATCAAACCTTTGTCGAACGAAAATACACCTGGAAAGAAGTTATTCCGCACGGTACGAAAAAGAGATGATCGAAAATATTTTTTTTCAGAATCGAGATCGGACTTTAATGGGTGAGTTTCTAGAGGTATTTCGACCCGCTGAATCCAAAAATCCGACCTCTTATGACCAAAAATATGCTTGGAAAAAAATTATTTCGCATGGTACGAAAAAGAGATGATCGAAAATATTTTCTTTCAGAATCAAGATCGGACTTTGATGGGTGAGTTTCTAGGTGTATTTCGACCCGCTGAATCCAAAAATCCGACCTCTTATGACCAAAAATATGCTTGGAAAAAAGTTATTTCGCGTGGTACGAAAAAGAGATGATCGAAAATATCTGTCTCCAGAATCGAAATCGAACTGTGAAGGGTGGGTTTATAGGTGTATTTTGACCCGCTGAATCCAAAAATCCAACCATTGTTACACGAAAATACACGTGGAATGAAGTTATTTCGCATGGTACGAAAAAGAGATGATCGAAAATATTTTTTTTCAGAATCAAGATCGGACTTTGATGGGTGAGTTTCTAGGTGTATTTCGACCCGCTGAACCCGAAAATCTAACCTTTGTTACACGAAAATACACCTGGAAAGAAGTTATTTCGCATGGTACGAAAAAGAGATGATCGATAATATTTTTTTTCAGAATCAAGATCGGACTTTGATGGGTGAGTTTCTAGGTGTATTTCGACCCGCTGAATCCGAAAATCCAACCTTTGTTACACGAAAATACACCTGGAAAGAAGTTATTTCGCATGGAACGAAAAAGAGATGATCGAAAATATTTTTTTTCAGAATCGAGATCGGACTTTAATGGGTGAGTTTCTAGGGGTATTTCGACCCGCTGAATCCAAAAATCCGACCTCTTATGAACAAAAATATGCTTGGAAAAAAGTTATTTCGCATGGTACGAAAAAGAAATGATCGAAAATATTTTTTTTCAGAATCAAAATCGGACTCTGATGGGTGAGTTTCTAGGTGTATTTCGACCCGCTGAATCCAAAAATCCGACCTCTTATGACCAAAAATATGCTTGGAAAAAAGTTATTTCGCATGGTACGAAAATGAGATGATGGAAAATATCTGTCTCCAGAATCGAAATCGAACTTTGAAGGGTGGGTTTATAGGTGTATTTTGACCCGCTGAATCCAAAAATCCAACCTTTGTTACACGAAAATACACCTGGAAAGAAGTTATTTCGCATGGTACGAAAAAGAGATGATCGAAAATATTTATTTTCAGAATCAAAATCGAACTTTAATGGGTGAGTTTCTAGGTGTATTTCGACCCCCTGAATCCGAAAATCCAACCTCTGATGACCAAAAATATGCTTGGAAAAAAGTTATTTCGCATGGTACGAAAAAGAGATGATCGAAAATATTTTTTTTCAGAATCAAGATCGGACTTTGATGGGTGAGTTTCTAGGTGTATTTCGACCCGCTGAATCCGAAAATCCAAACTCTGTTAAGCAAAAATATGCTTGTAAAAAAGTTATTTCGCATGGTACGAAAAAGAGATGATCGAAAATATCTGTCTCCAGAATCGGAATCGAACTTTGATGGGTGGGTTTATAGGTGTATTTTGACCCGCTGAATCCAAAAATCAAACCTTTGTCAAACGAAAATACACCTGGAAAGAAGTTATTCCGCACGGTACGAAAAAGAGATGATCGAAAATATTTTTTTTCAGAATCGAGATCGGACTTTGATGCGTGAGTTTCTAGGGGTATTTCGACCCGCTGAATTCAAAAATCCGACCTCTTATGACCAAAAATATGCTTGGAAAAAAATTATTTCGCATGGTACGAAAAAGAGATGATCGAAAATATTTTCTTTCAGAATCAAGATCGGACTTTGATGGGTGAGTTTCTAGGTGTATTTCGACCCGCTGAATCCAAAAATCCGACCTCTTATGACCAAAAATATGCTTGGAAAAAAGTTATTTCGCGTGGTACGAAAAAGAGATGATCGCAAATATCTGTCTCCAGAATCGAAATCGAACTTTGAAGGGTGGGTTTATAGGTGTATTTTGACCCGCTGAATCCAAAAATCCAACCTTTGTTACACGAAAATACACCTGGAAAGAAGTTATTTCGCATGGTACGAAAAAGAGATGATCGAAAATATTTATTTTCAGAATCAAAATCGAACTTTAATGGGTGAGTTTCTAGGTGTATTTCGACCCCCTGAATCCGAAAATCCAACCTCTGATGACCGAAAATATGCTTGGAAAAAAGTTATTTCGCATGGTACGAAAAAGAGATGATCGAAAATATTTTTTTTCAGAATCAAGATCGGACTTTGATGGGTGAGTTTCTAGGTGTATTTCGACCCGCTGAATCCGAAAATCCAAACTTTGTTGAGCAAAAATATGCTTGTAAAAAAGTTATTTCGCATGGTACGAAAAAGAGATGATCGAAAATATCTGTCTCCAGAATCGGAATCGAACTTTGATGGGTGGGTTTATAGGTGTATTTTGACCCGCTGAATCCAAAAATCAAACCTTTGTCAAACGAAAATACACCTGGAAAGAAGTTATTCCGCACGGTACGAAAAAGAGATGATCGAAAATATTTTTTTTCAGAATCGAGATCGGACTTTAATGGGTGAGTTTCTAGGGGTATTTCGACCCGCTGAATCCAAAAATCCGACCTCTTATGACCAAAAATATGCTTGGAAAAAAATTATTTCGCATGGTACGAAAAAGAGATGATCGAAAATATTTTCTTTCAGAACCAAGATCGGACTTTGATGGGTGAGTTTCTAGGTGTATTTCGACCCGCTGAATCCAAAAATCCGACCTCTTATGACCAAAAATATGCTTGGAAAAAAGTTATTTCGCGTGGTACGAAAAGAGATGATCGAAAATATCTGTCTCCAGAATCGAAATCGAACTTTGAAGGGTGGGTTTATAGGTGTATTTTGACCCGCTGAATCCAAAAATCCAACCTTTGATACACGAAAATACACCTGGAATGAAGTTATTTCGCATGGTACGAAAAAGAGATAATCGAAAATATTTTTTTTCAGAATCAAGATCGGACTTTGATGGGTGAGTTTCTAGGTGTATTTCGACCCGCTGAATCCGAAAATCCAACCTTTGTTACACGAAAATACACCTGGAAAGAAGTTATTTCGCATGGTACGAAAAAGAGATGATCGAAAATATTTTTTTTCAGAATCAAGATCGGACTTTGATGGGTGAGTTTCTAGGTGTATTTCGACCCTCTGAATCCGAAAATCCAACCTTTGTTACACGAAAATACACCTGGAAAGAAGTTATTTCGCATGGAACGAAAAAGAGATGATCGAAAATATTTTTTTTCAGAATCGAGATCGGACTTTAATGGGTGAGTTTCTAGGGGTATTTCGACCCGCTGAATCCAAAAATCCGACCTCTTATGAACAAAAATATGCTTGGAAAAAAGTTATTTCGCATGGTACGAAAAAGAGATGATCGAAAATATTTTCTTTCAGAATCAAAATCGGACTTTGATGGGTGAGTTTCTAGGTGTATTTCGACCCGCTGAATCCAAAAATCCGACCTCTTATGACCAAAAATATGCTTGGAAAAAAGTTATTTCGCATGGTACGAAAAAGAGATGATCGAAAATATTTTTTTTCAGAATCGAGATCGGACTTTAATGGGTGAGTTTCTAGGGGTATTTCGACCCGCTGAATCCAAAAATCCGACCTCTTATGACCAAAAATATGCTTGGAAAAAAATTATTTCGCATGGTACGAAAAAGAGATGATCGAAAATATTTTCTTTCAGAATCAAGATCGGACTTTGATGGGTGAGTTTCTAGGTGTATTTCGACCCGCTGAATCCAAAAATCCGACCTCTTATGACCAAAAATATGCTTGGAAAAAAGTTATTTCGCGTGGTTCGAAAAAGAGATGATCGAAAATATCTGTCTCCAGAATCGAAATCGAACTTTGAAGGGTGGGTTTATAGGTGTATTTTGACCCGCTGAATCCGAAAATCCAACCTTTGTTACACGAAAATACACCTGGAATGAAGTTATTTCGCATGGTACGAAAAAGAGATGATCGAAAATATTTTTTTTCAGAATCAAGATCGGACTTTGATGGGTGAGTTTCTAGGTGTATTTCGACCCGCTGAATCCGAAAATCCAACCTTTGTTACACGAAAATACACCTGGAAAAAAGTTATTTCGCATGGTACGAAAAAGAGATGATCGAAAATATTTTTTTTCAGAATCAAGATCGGACTTTGATGGGTGAGTTTCTAGGTGTATTTCGACCCTCTGAATCCGAAAATCCAACCTTTGTTACACGAAAATACACCTGGAAAGAAGTTATTTCGCATGGAACGAAAAAGAGATGATCGAAAATATTTTTTTTCAGAATCGAGATCTGACTTTAATGGGTGAGTTTCTAGGGGTATTTCGACCCGCTG
The DNA here is from genome assembly GCA_963170745.1 of Phymatocera aterrima. Lineage (NCBI taxonomy): Eukaryota > Metazoa > Arthropoda > Insecta > Hymenoptera > Tenthredinidae > Phymatocera > Phymatocera aterrima. The sequence continues at coordinate 279,164 of CAUJGY010000165.1, read as the reverse complement.
AATCCAAAAATCCGACCTCTTATGAACAAAAATATGCTTGGAAAAAAGTTATTTCGCATGGTACGAAAAAGAGATGATCGAAAATATTTTTTTTCAGAATCAAAATCGGACTTTGATGGGTGCGTTTCTAGGTGTATTTCGACCCGCTGAATCCAAAAATCCGACCTCTTATGACCAAAAATATGCTTGGAACAAAGTTATTTCGCATGGTACGAAAATGAGATGATCGAAAATATCTGTCTCCAGAATCGAAATCGAACTTTGAAGGGTGGGTTTATAGGTGTATTTTGACCCGCTGAATCCAAAAATCCAACCTTCGTTACACGAAAATATACCTGGAAAGAAGTTATTTCGCATGGTACGAAAAAGAGATGATCGAAAATATTTTTTTTCAGAATCAAGATCGGACTTTGATGGGTGAGTTTCTAGGTGTATTCCGACCCGCTGAATCCGAAAATCCAACCTTTGTTAAACGAAAATACACCTGGAAAGAAGTTATTTCGCATGGAACGAAAAAGAGATGATCGAAAATATTTTTTTTCAGAATCAAAATCGGACTTTACTGGGTGAGTTTCTGGGTGTATTTCGACCCCCTGAATCCGAAAATCCAACCTCTGATGACCAAAAATATGCTTGGAAAAAAGTTATTTCGCATGGTACAAAAAAGAGATGATCGAAAATATTTTTTTTCAGAATCAAGATCGGACTTCGATGGGTGAGTTTCCAGGTGTATTTCGACCCGCTGAATCCGAAAATCCAAACTTTGATGAGCAAAAATATGCTTGGAAAAAAGTTATTTCGCATGGTACGAAAAAGAGATGATCGAAAATATCTGTCTCCAGAATCGGAATCGAACTTTGATGGGTGGGTTTATAGGTGTATTTTGACCCGCTGAATCCAAAAATCAAACCTGTGTCAAACGAAAATACACCTGGAAAGAAGTTATTCCGCACGGTACGAAAAAGAGATGATCGAAAATATTTTTTTTCAGAATCGAGATCGGACTTGAATGGGTGAGTTTCTAGGGGTATTTCGACCCGCTGAATCCAAAAATCCGACCTCTTATGACCAAAAATATGCTTGGAAAAAAATTATTTCGCATGGTACGAAAAAGAGATGATCGAAAATATTTTCTTTCAGAATCAAGATCGGACTTTGATGGGTGAGTTTCTAGGTGTATTTCGACCCGCTGAATCTAAGAATCCGACCTCTTATGACCAAAAATATGCTTGGAAAAAAGTTATTTCGCGTGGTACGAAAAAGATATGATCGAAAATATCTGTCTCCAGAATCGAAATCGAACTGTGAAGGGTGGGTTTATAGGTGTATTTTGACCCGCTGAATCCAAAAATCCAACCTTTGTTACACGAAAATACACCTGGAAAGAAGTTATTTCGCATGGTACGAAAAAGAGATGATCGAAAATATTTTTTTTCAGAATCAAGATCGGACTTTGATGGGTGAGTTTCTAGGTGTATTTCGACCCGCTGAATCCGAAAATCCAACCTTTGTTACACGAAAATACACCTGGAAAAAAGTTATTTCGCATGGTACGAAAAAGAGATGATCGAAAATATTTTTTTTCAGAATCAAGATCGGACTTTGATGGGTGAGTTTCTAGGTGTATTTCGACCCTCTGAATCCGAAAATCCAACCTTTGTTACACGAAAATACACCTGGAAAGAAGTTATTTCGCATGGAACGAAAAAGAGATGATCGAAAATATTTTTTTTCAGAATCGAGATCTGACTTTAATGGGTGAGTTTCTAGGGGTATTTCGACCCGCTGAATCCAAAAATCCGACCTCTTATGAACAAAAATATGCTTGGAAAAAAGTTATTTCGCATGGTACGAAAAAGAGATGATCGAAAATATTTTTTTTCAGAATCAAAATCGGACTTTGATGGGTGCGTTTCTAGGTGTATTTCGACCCGCTGAATCCAAAAATCCGACCTCTTATGACCAAAAATATGCTTGGAAAAAAGTTATTTCGCATGGTACGAAAAAGAGATGATCGAAAATATTTTCTTTCAGAATCAAGATCGGACTTTGATGGGTGAGTTTCTAGGTGTATTTCGACCCGCTGAATCCAAAAATCCGACCTCTTATGACCAAAAATATGCTTGGAAAAAAGTTATTTCGCGTGGTTCGAAAAAGAGATGATCGAAAATATCTGTCTCCAGAATCGAAATCGAACTTTGAAGGGTGGGTTTATAGGTGTATTTTGACCCGCTGAATCCGAAAATCCAACCTTTGTTACACGAAAATACACCTGGAATGAAGTTATTTCGCATGGTACGAAAAAGAGATGATCGAAAATATTTTTTTTCAGAATCAAGATCGGACTTTGATGGGTGAGTTTCTAGGTGTATTTCGACCCGCTGAATCCGAAAATCCAACCTTTGTTACACGAAAATACACCTGGAAAAAAGTTATTTCGCATGGTACGAAAAAGAGATGATCGAAAATATTTTTTTTCAGAATCAAGATCGGACTTTGATGGGTGAGTTTCTAGGTGTATTTCGACCCTCTGAATCCGAAAATCCAACCTTTGTTACACGAAAATACACCTGGAAAGAAGTTATTTCGCATGGAACGAAAAAGAGATGATCGAAAATATTTTTTTTCAGAATCGAGATCTGACTTTAATGGGTGAGTTTCTAGGGGTATTTCGACCCGCTGAATCCAAAAATCCGACCTCTTATGAACAAAAATATGCTTGGAAAAAAGTTATTTCGCATGGTACGAAAAAGAGATGATCGAAAATATTTTTTTTCAGAATCAAAATCGGACTTTGATGGGTGCGTTTCTAGGTGTATTTCGACCCGCTGAATCCAAAAATCCGACCTCTTATGACCAAAAATATGCTTGGAAAAAAGTTATTTCGCATGGTACGAAAATGAGATGATCGAAAATATCTGTCTCCAGAATCGAAATCGAACTTTGAAGGGTGGGTTTATAGGTGTATTTTGACCCGCTGAATCCAAAAATCCAACCTTCGTTACACGAAAATATACCTGGAAAGAAGTTATTTCGCATGGTACGAAAAAGAGATGATCGAAAATATTTTTTTTCAGAATCAAGATCGGACTTTGATGGGTGAGTTTCTAGGTGTATTCCGACCCGCTGAATCCGAAAATCCAACCTTTGTTAAACGAAAATACACCTGGAAAGAAGTTATTTCGCATGGAACGAAAAAGAGATGATCGAAAATATTTTTTTTCAGAATCAAAATCGGACTTTAATGGGTGAGTTTCTGGGTGTATTTCGACCCCCTGAATCCGAAAATCCAACCTCTGATGACCAAAAATATGCTTGGAAAAAAGTTATTTCGCATGGTACAAAAAAGAGATGATCGAAAATATTTTTTTTCAGAATCAAGATCGGACTTCGATGGGTGAGTTTCCAGGTGTATTTCGACCCGCTGAATCCGAAAATCCAAACTTTGATGAGCAAAAATATGCTTGGAAAAAAGTTATTTCGCATGGTACGAAAAAGAGATGATCGAAAATATCTGTCTCCAGAATCGGAATCGAACTTTGATGGGTGGGTTTATAGGTGTATTTTGACCCGCTGAATCCAAAAATCAAACCTGTGTCAAACGAAAATACACCTGGAAAGAAGTTATTCCGCACGGTACGAAAAAGAGATGATCGAAAATATTTTTTTTCAGAATCGAGATCCGACTTGAATGGGTGAGTTTCTAGGGGTATTTCGACCCGCTGAATCCAAAAATCCGACCTCTTATGACCAAAAATATGCTTGGAAAAAAATTATTTCGCATGGTACGAAAAAGAGATGATCGAAAATATTTTCTTTCAGAATCAAGATCGGACTTTGATGGGTGAGTTTCTAGGTGTATTTCGACCCGCTGAATCTAAGAATCCGACCTCTTATGACCAAAAATATGCTTGGAAAAAAGTTATTTCGCGTGGTACGAAAAAGATATGATCGAAAATATCTGTCTCCAGAATCGAAATCGAACTGTGAAGGGTGGGTTTATAGGTGTATTTTGACCCGCTGAATCCAAAAATCCAACCTTTGTTACACGAAAATACACCTGGAAAGAAGTTATTTCGCATGGTACGAAAAAGAGATGATCGAAAATATTTTTTTTCAGAATCAAGATCGGACTTTGATGGGTGAGTTTCTAGGTGTATTTCGACCCGCTGAATCCGAAAATCCAACCTTTGTTACACGAAAATACACCTGGAAAAAAGTTATTTCGCATGGTACGAAAAAGAGATGATCGAAAATATTTTTTTTCAGAATCAAGATCGGACTTTGATGGGTGAGTTTCTAGGTGTATTTCGACCCTCTGAATCCGAAAATCCAACCTTTGTTACACGAAAATACACCTGGAAAGAAGTTATTTCGCATGGAACGAAAAAGAGATGATCGAAAATATTTTTTTTCAGAATCGAGATCTGACTTTAATGGGTGAGTTTCTAGGGGTATTTCGACCCGCTGAATCCAAAAATCCGACCTCTTATGAACAAAAATATGCTTGGAAAAAAGTTATTTCGCATGGTACGAAAAAGAGATGATCGAAAATATTTTTTTTCAGAATCAAAATCGGACTTTGATGGGTGCGTTTCTAGGTGTATTTCGACCCGCTGAATCCAAAAATCCGACCTCTTATGACCAAAAATATGCTTGGAAAAAAGTTATTTCGCATGGTACGAAAATGAGATGATCGAAAATATCTGTCTCCAGAATCGAAATCGAACTTTGAAGGGTGGGTTTATAGGTGTATTTTGACCCGCTGAATCCAAAAATCCAACCTTCGTTACACGAAAATATACCTGGAAAGAAGTTATTTCGCATGGTACGAAAAAGAGATGATCGAAAATATTTTTTTTCAGAATCAAGATCGGACTTTGATGGGTGAGTTTCTAGGTGTATTCCGACCCGCTGAATCCGAAAATCCAACCTTTGTTAAACGAAAATACACCTGGAAAGAAGTTATTTCGCATGGAACGAAAAAGAGATGATCGAAAATATTTTTTTTCAGAATCAAAATCGGACTTTAATGGGTGAGTTTCTGGGTGTATTTCGACCCCCTGAATCCGAAAATCCAACCTCTGATGACCAAAAATATGCTTGGAAAAAAGTTATTTCGCATGGTACAAAAAAGAGATGATCGAAAATATTTTTTTTCAGAATCAAGATCGGACTTCGATGGGTGAGTTTCCAGGTGTATTTCGACCCGCTGAATCCGAAAATCCAAACTTTGATGAGCAAAAATATGCTTGGAAAAAAGTTATTTCGCATGGTACGAAAAAGAGATGATCGAAAATATCTGTCTCCAGAATCGGAATCGAACTTTGATGGGTGGGTTTATAGGTGTATTTTGACCCGCTGAATCCAAAAATCAAACCTTTGTCAAACGAAAATACACCTGGAAAGAAGTTATTCCGCACGGTACGAAAAAGAGATGATCGAAAATATTTTTTTTCAGAATCGAGATCGGACTTTAATGGGTGAGTTTCTAGGGGTATTTCGACCCGCTGAATCCAAAAATCCGACCTCTTATGACCAAAAATATGCTTGGAAAAAAGTTATTTCGCATGGTACGAAAAAGAGATGATCGAAAATATTTTTTTTCAGAATCAAAATCGGACTTTGATGGGTGAGTTTCTAGGTGTATTTCGACCCGCTGAATCCAAAAATCCAACCTCTGATGACCAAAAATATGCTTGGAAAAAAGTTATTTCGCATGGTACGAAAAAGAGATGTTCGAAAATATTTTTTTTCAGAATAAAAATCGGACTTTAATGAGCGAGTTTCTAGGTGTATTTCGACCCCCAGAATCCGAAAATCCAACCTCTGATGACCAAAAATATGCTTGGAAAAAAGTTATTTCGCATGGTACGAAAAAGAGATGATCGAAAATATTTTTTTTCAGAATCAAGATCGGACTTTGATGGGTGAGTTTCTAGGTGTATTTCGACCCCCTGAATCCGAAAATCCAACCTCTGATGACCAAAAATATGCTTGGAAAAAAGTTATTTCGCATGGTACGAAAAAGAGATGATCGAAAATATTTTTTTTCAGAATCAAGATCGGACTTTGATGGGTGAGTTTCTAGGTGTATTTCGACCCGCTGAATCCAAAAATCCAAACTTTGTTCAGCAAAAATATGCTTGGAAAAAAGTTATTTCGCATGGTACGAAAAAGAGATGATCGAAAATATCTGTCTCCAGAATCGGAATCGAACTTTGATGGGTGGGTTTATAGGTGTATTTTGACCCGCTGAATCCAAAAATCAAACCTGTGTCAAACGAAAATACACCTGGAAAGAAGTTATTCCGCACGGTACGAAAAAGAGATGATCGAAAATATTTTTTTTCAGAATCGAGATCGGACTTTAATGGGTGAGTTTCTAGGGGTATTTCGACCCGCTGAATCCAAAAATCCGACCTCTTATGACCAAAAATATGCTTGGAAAAAAGTTATTTCGCATGGTACGAAAAAGAGATGATCGAAAATATTTTTTTTCAGAATCAAAATCGGACTTTGATGGGTGAGTTTCTAGGTGTATTTCGACCCGCTGAATCCAAAAATCCAACCTCTGATGACCAAAAATATGCTTGGAAAAAAGTTATTTCGCATGGTACGAAAAAGAGATGTTCGAAAATATTTTTTTTCAGAATAAAAATCGGACTTTAATGAGCGAGTTTCTAGGTGTATTTCGACCCCCAGAATCCGAAAATCCAACCTCTGATGACCAAAAATATGCTTGGAAAAAAGTTATTTCGCATGGTACGAAAAAGAGATGATCGAAAATATTTTTTTTCAGAATCAAGATCGGACTTTGATGGGTGAGTTTCTAGGTGTATTTCGACCCCCTGAATCCGAAAATCCAACCTCTGATGACCAAAAATATGCTTGGAAAAAAGTTATTTCGCATGGTACGAAAAAGAGATGATCGAAAATATTTTTTTTCAGAATCAAGATCGGACTTTGATGGGTGAGTTTCTAGGTGTATTTCGACCCGCTGAATCCAAAAATCCAAACTTTGTTCAGCAAAAATATGCTTGGAAAAAAGTTATTTCGCATGGTACGAAAAAGAGATGATCGAAAATATCTGTCTCCAGAATCGGAATCGAACTTTGATGGGTGGGTTTATAGGTGTATTTTGACCCGCTGAATCCAAAAATCAAACCTGTGTCAAACGAAAATACACCTGGAAAGAAGTTATTCCGCACGGTACGAAAAAGAGATGATCGAAAATATTTTTTTTCAGAATCGAGATCGGACTTTAATGGGTGAGTTTCTAGGGGTATTTCGACCCGCTGAATCCAAAAATCCGACCTCTTATGACCAAAAATATGCTTGGAAAAAAATTATTTCGCATGGTACGAAAAAGAGATGATCGAAAATATTTTCTTTCAGAATCAAGATCGGACTTTGATGGGTGAGTTTCTAGGTGTATTTCGACCCGCTGAATCTAAGAATCCGACCTCTTATGACCAAAAATATGCTTGGAAAAAAGTTATTTCGCGTGGTACGAAAAAGAGATGATCGAAAATATCTGTCTCCAGAATCGAAATCGAACTGTGAAGGGTGGGTTTATAGGTGTATTTTGACCCGCTGAATCCAAAAATCCAACCTTTGTTACACGAAAATACACCTGGAAAGAAGTTATTTCGCATGGTACGAAAAAGAGATGATCGAAAATATTTTTTTTCAGAATCAAGATCGGACTTTGATGGGTGAGTTTCTAGGTGTATTTTGACCCGCTGAATCCAAAAATCCAACCTTTGTTACACGAAAATACACCTGGAAAGAAGTTATTTCGCATGGTACGAAAAAGAGATGATCGAAAATATTTTTTTTCAGAATCAAAATCGGACTTTGATGGGTGAGTTTCTAAGTGTATTTCGACCCGCTGAATCCGAAAATCCAACCTTTGTTACACGAAAATACACCTGGAAAGAAGTTATTTCGCATGGAACGAAAAAGAGATGATCGAAAATATTTTTTTTCAGAATCGAGATCGGACTTTAATGGGTGAGTTTCTAGGGGTATTTCGACCCGCTGAATCCAAAAATCCGACCTCTTATGAACAAAAATATGCTTGGAAAAAAGTTATTTCGCATGGTACGAAAAAGAGATGATCGAAAATATTTTTTTTCAGAATCAAAATCGGACTTTGATGGGTGAGTTTCTAGGTGTATTTCGACCCGCTGAATCCAAAAATCCGACCTCTTATGACCAAAATAATGCTTGGAAAAAAGTTATTTCGCATGGTACGAAAATGAGATGATCGAAAATATCTGTCTCCAGAATCGAAATCGAACTTTGAAGGGTGGGTTTATAGGTGTATTTTGACCCGCTGAATCCAAAAATCCAACCTTTGTTACACGAAAATACACCTGGAAAGAAGTTATTTCGCATGGTACGAAAAAGAGATGATCGAAAATATTTTTTTTCAGAATCAAAATCGGACTTTAATGGGTGAGTTTCTAGGTGTATTTCGACCCCCTGAATCCGGAAATCCAACCTCTGATGACCGAAAATATGCTTGGAAAAAAGTTATTTCGCATGGTACGAAAAAGAGATGATCGAAAATATTTTTTTTCAGAATCAAGATCGGACTTTGATGGGTGAGTTTCTAGGTGTATTTCGACCCCCTGAATCCGAAAATCCAACCTCTGATGACCAAAAATATGCTTGGAAAAAAGTTATTTCGCATGGTACGAAAAAGAGATGATCGAAAATATTTTTTTTCAGAATCAAGATCGGACTTTGATGGGTGAGTTTCTAGGTGTATTTCGACCCGATGAATCCGAAAATCCAAACTTTGTTCAGCAAAAATATGCTTGGAAAAAAGTTATTTCGCGTGGTACGAAAAAGAGATGATCGAAAATATCTGTCTCCAGAATCGAAATCGAACTTTGAAGGGTGGGTTTATAGGTGTATTTTGACCCGCTGAATCCAAAAATCCAACCTTTGATACACGAAAATACACCTGGAATGAAGTTATTTCGCATGGTACGAAAAAGAGATAATCGAAAATATTTTTTTTCAGAATCAAGATCGGACTTTGATGGGTGAGTTTCTAGGTGTATTTCGACCCGCTGAATCCGAAAATCCAACCTTTGTTACACGAAAATACACCTGGAAAGAAGTTATTTCGCATGGTACGAAAAAGAGATGATCGAAAATATTTTTTTTCAGAATCAAGATCGAACTTTGATGGGTGGGTTTATAGGTGTATTTTGACCCGCTGAATCCAAAAATCGAACCTTTGTCAAACGAAAATACACCTGGAAAGAAGTTATTCCGCACGGTACGAAAAAGAGATGATCGAAAATATTTTTTTTCAGAATCGAGATCGGACTTTAATGGGTGAGTTTCTAGGGGTATTTCGACCCGCTGAATCCAAAAATCCGACCTCTTATGACCAAAAATATGCTTGGAAAAAAGTTATTTCGCATGGTACGAAAAAGAGATGATCGAAAATATTTTTTTTCAGAATCAAAATCGGACTTTGATGGGTGAGTTTCTAGGTGTATTTCGACCCGCTGAATCCAAAAATCCAACCTCTGATGACCAAAAATATGCTTGGAAAAAAGTTATTTCGCATGGTACGAAAAAGAGATGTTCGAAAATATTTTTTTTCAGAATAAAAATCGGACTTTAATGAGCGAGTTTCTAGGTGTATTTCGACCCCCAGAATCCGAAAATCCAACCTCTGATGACCAAAAATATGCTTGGAAAAAAGTTATTTCGCATGGTACGAAAAAGAGATGATCGAAAATATTTTTTTTCAGAATCAAGATCGGACTTTGATGGGTGAGTTTCTAGGTGTATTTCGACCCCCTGAATCCGAAAATCCAACCTCTGATGACCAAAAATATGCTTGGAAAAAAGTTATTTCGCATGGTACGAAAAAGAGATGATCGAAAATATTTTTTTTCAGAATCAAGATCGGACTTTGATGGGTGAGTTTCTAGGTGTATTTCGACCCGCTGAATCCAAAAATCCAAACTTTGTTCAGCAAAAATATGCTTGGAAAAAAGTTATTTCGCATGGTACGAAAAAGAGATGATCGAAAATATCTGTCTCCAGAATCGGAATCGAACTTTGATGGGTGGGTTTATAGGTGTATTTTGACCCGCTGAATCCAAAAATCAAACCTGTGTCAAACGAAAATACACCTGGAAAGAAGTTATTCCGCACGGTACGAAAAAGAGATGATCGAAAATATTTTTTTTCAGAATCGAGATCGGACTTTAATGGGTGAGTTTCTAGGGGTATTTCGACCCGCTGAATCCAAGAATCCGACCTCTTATGACCAAAAATATGCTTGGAAAAAAATTATTTCGCATGGTACGAAAAAGAGATGATCGAAAATATTTTCTTTCAGAATCAAGATCGGACTTTGATGGGTGAGTTTCTAGGTGTATTTCGACCCGCTGAATCTAAGAATCCGACCTCTTATGACCAAAAATATGCTTGGAAAAAAGTTATTTCGCGTGGTACGAAAAAGAGATGATCGAAAATATCTGTCTCCAGAATCGAAATCGAACTGTGAAGGGTGGGTTTATAGGTGTATTTTGACCCGCTGAATCCAAAAATCCAACCTTTGTTACACGAAAATACACCTGGAAAGAAGTTATTTCGCATGGTACGAAAAAGAGATGATCGAAAATATTTTTTTTCAGAATCAAGATCGGACTTTGATGGGTGAGTTTCTAGGTGTATTTTGACCCGCTGAATCCAAAAATCCAACCTTTGTTACACGAAAATACACCTGGAAAGAAGTTATTTCGCATGGTACGAAAAAGAGATGATCGAAAATATTTTTTTTCAGAATCAAAATCGGACTTTGATGGGTGAGTTTCTAAGTGTATTTCGACCCGCTGAATCCGAAAATCCAACCTTTGTTACACGAAAATACACCTGGAAAGAAGTTATTTCGCATGGAACGAAAAAGAGATGATCGAAAATATTTTTTTTCAGAATCGAGATCGGACTTTAATGGGTGAGTTTCTAGGGGTATTTCGACCCGCTGAATCCAAAAATCCGACCTCTTATGAACAAAAATATGCTTGGAAAAAAGTTATTTCGCATGGTACGAAAAAGAGATGATCGAAAATATTTTTTTTCAGAATCAAAATCGGACTTTGATGGGTGAGTTTCTAGGTGTATTTCGACCCGCTGAATCCAAAAATCCGACCTCTTATGACCAAAATAATGCTTGGAAAAAAGTTATTTCGCATGGTACGAAAATGAGATGATCGAAAATATCTGTCTCCAGAATCGAAATCGAACTTTGAAGGGTGGGTTTATAGGTGTATTTTGACCCGCTGAATCCAAAAATCCAACCTTTGTTACACGAAAATACACCTGGAAAGAAGTTATTTCGCATGGTACGAAAAAGAGATGATCGAAAATATTTTTTTTCAGAATCAAAATCGGACTTTAATGGGTGAGTTTCTAGGTGTATTTCGACCCCCTGAATCCGGAAATCCAACCTCTGATGACCGAAAATATGCTTGGAAAAAAGTTATTTCGCATGGTACGAAAAAGAGATGATCGAAAATATTTTTTTTCAGAATCAAGATCGGACTTTGATGGGTGAGTTTCTAGGTGTATTTCGACCCCCTGAATCCGAAAATCCAACCTCTGATGACCAAAAATATGCTTCGAAAAAAGTTATTTCGCATGGTACGAAAAAGAGATGATCGAAAATATTTTTTTTCAGAATCAAGATCGGACTTTGATGGGTGAGTTTCTAGGTGTATTTCGACCCGATGAATCCGAAAATCCAAACTTTGTTCAGCAAAAATATGCTTGGAAAAAAGTTATTTCGCATGGTACGAAAAAGAGATGATCGAAAATATCTGTCTCCAGAATCGGAATCGAACTTTGATGGGTGGGTTTATAGGTGTATTTTGACCCGCTGAATCCAAAAATCGAACCTTTGTCAAACGAAAATACACCTGGAAAGAAGTTATTCCGCACGGTACGAAAAAGAGATGATCGAAAATATTTTTTTTCAGAATCGAGATCGGACTTTAATGGGTGAGTTTCTAGGGGTATTTCGACCCGCTGAATCCAAAAATCCGACCTCTTATGACCAAAAATATGCTTGGAAAAAAATTATTTCGCATGGTACGAAAAAGAGATGATCGAAAATATTTTCTTTCAGAATCAAGATCGGACTTTGATGGGTGAGTTTCTAGGTGTATTTCGACCCGCTGAATCCAAAAATCCGACCTCTTATGACCAAAAACATGCTTGGAAAGAAGTTATTTCGCACGGTACGAAAGAAAGATGATCGAAAATATCTTTTCCCGGAATCGAAATCAAACTTTAATGGATGAGTTTATAGGTGTATTTCAACACGGTGAATCCGAAAATCCAACTTTTGGTGCCCAAAAATATGCTTGGAAAGAAGGTATTTCGTATGGTACGAAAATGAGACGATCCAAAATATCTTTTTCCAGAATCGGATTCGAACTTTAATGGGTGAGTTTCTGGGTGTATCTGGACCCGCTGAATCCGGAAATCCGAAACTTGATGTCCAAAATTATGATTGGAAAGAAGTCATTTCGCATGGTACGGAAGAGAGATGATCGAAAATATCATTTTCCAGAATCGAAATCAAACTTCAATGGGTGAGTTTCTAGTTGTATTCCGACCCGCTGAATCCGAAAATCTGACCTTTGATGCCCAAAAATATGCATGGAAAGAAGTTATTTCGCATGGTACGAAAAAGAGATGATCGAAAATATCTTACTCCAGATTCAAAATCGGACATCAATGGGTGAGTTTCTAGGTGTATTTCGACCCGCTGAATCCAAAAATCCAACAATTGATGTCCAGAAATATGCTTGGAAAGCAGTTATTTCGCATGGTACGGAAAAGAGATGATCGAAAATATCTTAGTCCAGAATCGAAATCGAACTTTAATGGGTGAGTTTCTAGGTGTATTTCGACCGCGTGAATCCGAAAATCAAACTTTTGATGCCCAAAAATATGCTTGGAAAGAATGTATTCAGCATGGTACGAAAAAGAGATGATCGAAAATATCTTTTTTCAGAATCAAAATCGGACCTTAGTGGGTCAGTTGCTTGGTGTATTTCGACCCGCTGAATCCAAAAATCCAACACTTGATGTCCAAAAATATGCTTGGAAAGAAGTCATTTCGCATGGTACGAAAAAGAGATGATCCAAAATATCTTTTTCCAGAGTCAGAATCGAACTTTGATGGTTGAGTTTCTAGGTGTATTTCAACCCGCTGAATCCAAAAATCCGACCTCTTATGAACAAAAATATGCTTGGAAAAAAGTTATTTCGCATGGTACGAAAAAGAGATGATCGAAAATATTTTTTTTCAGAATCGAGATCGGACTTTAATGGGTGAGTTTCTAGGGGTATTTCGACCCGCTGAATCCAAAAATCCGACCTCTTATGAACAAAAATATGCTTGGAAAAAAGTTATTTCGCATGGTACGAAAAAGAGATGATCGAAAATATTTTTTTTCAGAATCAAAATCGGACTTTGATGGGTGAGTTTCTAGGTGTATTTCGACCCTCTGAATCCGAAAATCCAACCTTTGTTACACGAAAATACACCTGGAAAGAAGTTATTTCGCATGGAACGAAAAAGAGATGATCGAAAATATTTTTTTTCAGAATCGAGATCGGACTTTAATGGGTGAGTTTCTAGGGGTATTTCGACCCGCTGAATCCAAAAATCCGACCTCTTATGAACAAAAATATGCTTGGAAAAAAGTTATTTCGCATGGTACGAAAAAGAGATGATCGAAAATATTTTTTTTCAGAATCAAAATCGGACTTTGATGGGTGAGTTTCTAGGTGTATTTCGACCCGCTGAATCCAAAAATCCGACCTCTTATGACCAAAAATATGCTTGGAAAAAAGTTATTTCGCATGGTACGAAAAAGAGATGATCGAAAATATTTTTTTTCAGAATCGAGATCGGACTTTAATGGGTGAGTTTCTAGGGGTATTTCGACCCGCTGAATCCAAAAATCCGACCTCTTATGACCAAAAATATGCTTGGAAAAAAATTATTTCGCATGGTACGAAAAAGAGATGATCGAAAATATTTTCTTTCAGAATCAAGATCGGACTTTGATGGGTGAGTTTCTAGGTGTATTTCGACCCGCTGAATCCAAAAATCCGACCTCTTATGACCAAAAATATGCTCGGAAAAAAGTTATTTCGCGTGGTTCGAAAAAGAGATGATCGAAAATATCTGTCTCCAGAATCGAAATCGAACTTTGAAGGGTGGGTTTATAGGTGTATTTTGACCCGCTGAATCCGAAAATCCAACCTTTGTTACACGAAAATACACCTGGAATGAAGTTATTTCGCATGGTACGAAAAAGAGATGATCGAAAATATTTTTTTTCAGAATCAAGATCGGACTTTGATGGGTGAGTTTCTAGGTGTATTTCGACCCGCTGAATCCGAAAATCCAACCGTTGTTACACGAAAATACACCTGGAAAAAAGTTATTTCGCATGGTACGAAAAAGAGATGATCGAAAATATTTTTTTTCAGAATCAAGATCGGACTTTGATGGGTGAGTTTCTAGGTGTATTTCGACCCTCTGAATCCGAAAATCCAACCTTTGTTACACGAAAATACACCTGGAAAGAAGTTATTTCGCATGGAACGAAAAAGAGATGATCGAAAATATTTTTTTTCAGAATCGAGATCGGACTTTAATGGGTGAGTTTCTAGGGGTATTTCGACCCGCTGAATCCAAAAATCCGACCTCTTATGAACAAAAATATGCTTGGAAAAAAGTTATTTCGCATGGTACGAAAAAGAGATGATCGAAAATATTTTTTTTCAGAATCAAAATCGGACTTTGATGGGTGCGTTTCTAGGTGTATTTCGACCCGCTGAATCCAAAAATCCGACCTCTTATGACCAAAAATATGCTTGGAAAAAAGTTATTTCGCATGGTACGAAAATGAGATGATCGAAAATATCTGTCTCCAGAATCGAAATCGAACTTTGAAGGGTGGGTTTATAGGTGTATTTTGACCCGCTGAATCCAAAAATCCAACCTTCGTTACACGAAAATATACCTGGAAAGAAGTTATTTCGCATGGTACGAAAAAGAGATGATCGAAAATATTTTTTTTCAGAATCAAGATCGGACTTTGATGGGTGAGTTTCTAGGTGTATTCCGACCCGCTGAATCCGAAAATCCAACCTTTGTTAAACGAAAATACACCTGGAAAGAAGTTATTTCGCATGGAACGAAAAAGAGATGATCGAAAATATTTTTTTTCAGAATCAAAATCGGACTTTAATGGGTGAGTTTCTGGGTGTATTTCGACCCCCTGAATCCGAAAATCCAACCTCTGATGACCAAAAATATGCTTGGAAAAAAGTTATTTCGCATGGTACAAAAAAGAGATGATCGAAAATATTTTTTTTCAGAATCAAGATCGGACTTCGATGGGTGAGTTTCCAGGTGTATTTCGACCCGCTGAATCCGAAAATCCAAACTTTGATGAGCAAAAATATGCTTGGAAAAAAGTTATTTCGCATGGTACGAAAAAGAGATGATCGAAAATATCTGTCTCCAGAATCGGAATCGAACTTTGATGGGTGGGTTTATAGGTGTATTTTGACCCGCTGAATCCAAAAATCAAACCTTTGTCAAACGAAAATACACCTGGAAAGAAGTTATTCCGCACGGTACGAAAAAGAGATGATCGAAAATATTTTTTTTCAGAATCGAGATCGGACTTTGATGGGTGAGTTTCTAGGGGTATTTCGACCCGCTGAATCCAAAAATCCGACCTCTTATGACCAAAAATATGCTTGGAAAAAAGTTATTTCGCATGGTACGAAAAAGAGATGATCGAAAATATTTTTTTTCAGAATCAAAATCGGACTTTGATGGGTGAGTTTCTAGGTGTATTTCGACCCGCTGAATCCAAAAATCCAACCTCTGATGACCAAAAATATGCTTGGAAAAAAGTTATTTCGCATGGTACGAAAAAGAGATGTTCGAAAATATTTTTTTTCAGAATAAAAATCGGACTTTAATGAGCGAGTTTCTAGGTGTATTTCGACCCGCTGAATCCGAAAATCCAACCTTTGTTACACGAAAATACACCTGGAAAGAAGTTATTTCGCATGGAACGAAAAAGAGATGATCGAAAATATTTTTTTTCAGAATCGAGATCGGACTTTAATGGGTGAGTTTCTAGGGGTATTTCGACCCGCTGAATCCAAAAATCCGACCTCTTATGAACAAAAATATGCTTGGAAAAAAGTTATTTCGCATGGTACGAAAAAGAGATGATCGAAAATATTTTTTTTCAGAATCAAAATCGGACTTTGATGGGTGAGTTTCTAGGTGTATTTCGACCCGCTGAATCCAAAAATCCGACCTCTTATGACCAAAATAATGCTTGGAAAAAAGTTATTTCGCATGGTACGAAAATGAGATGATCGAAAATATCTGTCTCCAGAATCGAAATCGAACTTTGAAGGGTGGGTTTATAGGTGTATTTTGACCCGCTGAATCCAAAAATCCAACCTTTGTTACACGAAAATACACCTGGAAAGAAGTTATTTCGCATGGTACGAAAAAGAGATGATCGAAAATATTTTTTTTCAGAATCAAAATCGGACTTTAATGGGTGAGTTTCTAGGTGTATTTCGACCCCCTGAATCCGGAAATCCAACCTCTGATGACCGAAAATATGCTTGGAAAAAAGTTATTTGGCATGGTACGAAAAAGAGATGATCGAAAATATTTTTTTTCAGAATCAAGATCGGACTTTGATGGGTGAGTTTCTAGGTGTATTTCGACCCCCTGAATCCGAAAATCCAACCTCTGATGACCAAAAATATGCTTGGAAAAAAGTTATTTCGCATGGTACGAAAAAGAGATGATCGAAAATATTTTTTTTCAGAATCAAGATCGGACTTTGATGGGTGAGTTTCTAGGTGTATTTCGACCCGATGAATCCGAAAATCCAAACTTTGTTCAGCAAAAATATGCTTGGAAAAAAGTTATTTCGCATGGTACGAAAAAGAGATGATCGAAAATATCTGTCTCCAGAATCGGAATCGAACTTTGATGGGTGGGTTTATAGGTGTATTTTGACCCGCTGAATCCAAAAATCGAACCTTTGTCAAACGAAAATACACCTGGAACGAAGTTATTCCGCACGGTACGAAAAAGAGATGATCGAAAATATTTTTTTTCAGAATCGAGATCGGACTTTAATGGGTGAGTTTCTAGGGGTATTTCGACCCGCTGAATCCAAAAATCCGACCTCTTATGACCAAAAATATGCTTGGAAAAAAATTATTTCGCATGGTACGAAAAAGAGATGATCGAAAATATTTTCTTTCAGAATCAAGATCGGACTTTGATGGGTGAGTTTCTAGGTGTATTTCGACCCGCTGAATCCAAAAATCCGACCTCTTATGACCAAAAATATGCTTGGAAAGAAGTTATTTCGCACGGTACGAAAGAAAGATGATCGAAAATATCTTTTCCCGGAATCGAAATCAAACTTTAATGGATGAGTTTATAGGTGTATTTCAACACGGTGAATCCGAAAATCCAACTTTTGGTGCCCAAAAATATGCTTGGAAAGAAGGTATTTCGTATGGTACGAAAATGAGACGATCCAAAATATCTTTTTCCAGAATCGGATTCGAACTTTAATGGGTGAGTTTCTGGGTGTATCTGGACCCGCTGAATCCGGAAATCCAACACTTGATGTCCAAAATTATGATTGGAAAGAAGTCATTTCGCATGGTACGGAAGAGAGATGATCGAAAATATCATTTTCCAGAATCGAAATCAAACTTCAATGGGTGAGTTTCTAGTTGTATTCCGACCCGCTGAATCCGAAAATCTGACCTTTGATGCCCAAAAATATGCATGGAAAGAAGTTATTTCGCATGGTACGAAAAAGAGATGATCGAAAATATCTTACTCCAGATTCAAAATCGGACATCAATGGGTGAGTTTCTAGGTGTATTTCGACCCGCTGAATCCAAAAATCCAACAATTGATGTCCAGAAATATGCTTGGAAAGCAGTTATTTCGCATGGTACGGAAAAGAGATGATCGAAAATATCTTAGTCCAGAATCGAAATCGAACTTTAATGGGTGAGTTTCTAGGTGTATTTCGACCGCGTGAATCCGAAAATCAAACTTTTGATGCCCAAAAATATGCTTGGAAAGAATGTATTCAGCATGGTACGAAAAAGAGATGATCGAAAATATCTTTTTCCAGAATCGAAATCGAACTTTGATGGGTGAGTTTCTAGGCGTATTTCGACCCGCTGAATCCGTAAATCCAACGCTTGATGTCCAAAAATATGCTTGGAAAGAAGTTATTTCGCACGGTACGAAAGAAAGATGATTGAAAATATCTTTTTCCAGAATCGAAATCGAACTTTAATGGATGAGTTCCTATGTGTATTTCGACCCGCTGAATCCGGAAATCTGACCTTTGATGCCCAAAAATATGCTTGGAACGAAGTTATTTCGCATGGTACGAAAAAGAGATGATCGAAAATATCTTTTTTCAGAATCAAAATCGGACCTTAGTGGGTCAGTTGCTTGGTGTATTTCGACCCGCTGAATCCAAAAATCCAACACTTGATGTCCAAAAATATGCTTGGAAAGAAGTCATTTCGCATGGTACGAAAAAGAGATGATCCAAAATATCTTTTTCCAGAGTCAGAATCGAACTTTAATGGTTGAGTTTCTAGGTGTATTTCAACCCGCTGGATCCAAAAATCCAACACTTGATGTCCAAAAATATGCTCGGAAAGAAGTTATTTCGCATGGTACGGAAGAGAGATGATCGAAAATATCTTTCTCCAGAATCAAAATCGGACCTTAATGGGTGAGTTTCTAGGTGTATTTCGACCCGCTGAATCCGGAAATCCAACACTTGATGTCCAAAAATATGCTTGGAAAGAAGTCATTTCGCATGGTACGGAAGAGAGATGATCGAAAATATCATTTTCCAGGATCGAAATCAAACTTTATTGGGTGAGTTTCTTGTTGTATTCCGACCCGCTGAATCCGAAAATCTGACCTTTGATGCCCAAAAATATGCATGGAAAGAAGTTATTTCGCATTGTACGAAAAAGAGATGATCGAAAATTTCTTACTCCAGATTCAAAATCGGACTTCAATGGGTGAGTTTCTAGGTGTATTTCGACCCGCTGAATCCAAAAATTCAACAATTGATGTCCAAAAATATGCTTGGACAGAAGTTATTTCGCATGGTACGGAAAAGAGATGATCGAAAAAATCTTGGCCCAGAATCGGAATGGTACTTTAATGGGTGAGTTTCGAGGTGTATTTCAACCCGGTGAATCCGAAAATCCAACTTTTGGTGCCCAAAAATATGCTTGGAAAGAAGGTATTTCGCATGGTACGAAAAAGAGATGATCGAAAATATCTTTTTCCAGAATCGAAATCGAACTTTGATGGGTGAGTTTCTAGGCGTAATTCGACCCGCTAAATCCGAAAATCAAACACGTGATGTTCAAAAATATGCTTGGAAAGAAGTTATTTCGCATGTTACGAAAAAGAGTTGATTGAAAATATCTTTCTCCAGAATCGAAATCCGATTTTAATGGGTGAGTTTCTAGGTGTATTTCGAGCCGCCCAATCCGAAAATCCAACACTCGATGTCCAAAAATATGCTTGGAAAGAAGTTATTTCGCATGGTACGAAAGAGAGATGATCGAAAATATCTTTTGCCAGAATCGAAATCGAACTTTAATGGGTGAGTATCCAGTTGTATTTCAACCCGCTGGATCCGAGAATCTGACCGTTGATGCCCAAAAATATGCTTGGAAAGAAGTTATTTCGCATGGTACGAAAAAGCGATGATCGAAGATATCTTTTTTCAGAATCGAAATCGGACCTGAGTGGGTCAGTTGCTAGGTGTATTTCGACCCGCTGAATCCAAAAATCCAACACTTGATGTCCAAAAATATGCTTGGAAAGATGTCGTTTCGCATGGTACGAAAAAGAGATGATCCAAAATATCTTTTTCCAGAATCGGAATCGAACTTTAATGGGTGAGTTTCTGGGTGTATTTGGACGCGCTGAATCCGGAAATCCAACACTTGATGTCCAAAAATGTGCTTGGAAAGAAGTCATTTCGCATGGTACGGAAGAGAGATGATCGATAATATCTTTTCCCAGAATCGAAATCAAACTTTAATGGGTGAGTTTCTAGTTGTATTCCGACCCGCTGAATCCGAAAATCTGACCTTTGATGCCCAAAAATATGCATGGAAAGAAGTTATTTCGCATGGTACGAAAAAGAGATGATCGAAAATATCTTACTCCAGATTCAAAATCGGACATCAATGGGTGAGTTTCTAGGTGTATTTCGACCCGCTGAATCCAAAAATCCAACAATTGATGTCCAGAAATATGCTTGGAAAGCAGTTATTTCGCATGGTACGGAAAAGAGATGATCGAAAATATCTTAGTCCAGAATTGAAATCGAACTTTAATGGGTGAGTTTCTAGGTGTATTTCGACCGCGTGAATCCGAAAATCAAACTTTTGATGCCCAAAAATATGCTTGGAAAAAATGTATTCAGCATGGTACGAAAAAGAGATGATCGAAAATATCTTTTTCCAGAATCGAAATCGAACTTTGATGGGTGAGTTTCTAGGCGTATTTCGACCCGCTGAATCCGTAAATCCAACGCTTGATGTCCAAAAATATGCTTGGAAAGAAGTTATTTCGCACGGTACGAAAGAAAGATGATTGAAAATATCTTTTTCCAGAATCGAAATCGAACTTTAATGGATGAGTTCCTATGTGTATTTCGACCCGCTGAATCCGAAAATCTGACCTTTGATGCCCAAAAATATGCTTGGAACGAAGTTATTTCGCATGGTACGATCAAGAGATGATCGAAAATATTTTTTTTCAGAATCGAGATCGGACTTTAATGGGTGAGTCTCTAGGGGTATTTCGACCCGCTGAATCCTAAAATCCGACCTCGTATAGAAATATGCTTGGAAAAAAATTATTTCGCATGGTACGAAAAAGAGATGATCGAAAATATTTTCTTTCAGAATCAAGATCGGACTTTGATGGGTGAGTTTCTAGGTGTATTTCGACCCGCTGAATCCAAAAATCCGACCTCTTATGACCAAAAATATGCTTGGAAAAAAGTTATTTCGCATGGTACGAAAAAGAGATGATCGAAAATATCTGTCTCCAGAATCGAAATCGAACTTTGAAGGGTGGGTTTATAGGTGTATTTTGACCCGCTGAATCCAAAAATCCAACCTTTGTTACACGAAAATACACCTGGAATGAAGTTATTTCGCATGGTACGAAAAAGAGATGATCGAAAATATCTGTCTCCAGAATCGGAATCGAACTTTGATGGGTGGGTTTATAGGTGTATTTTGACCCGCTGAATCCAAAAATCAAACCTTTGTTAAACGAAAATACACCTGGAAAGAAGTTATTCCGCATGGTACGAAAAAGAGATGATCGAAAATATTTTTTTTCAGAATCGAGATCGGACTTCAATGGGTGGGTTTATAGGTGTATTTTGACCCGCTGAATCCAAAAATCCAACCTTTGTTGAGCGAAAATACACCTGGAAAGAAGTTATTTCGCATGGTACGAACAAGAGATGATCGAAAATATTTTTTTTCAGAATCGAGATCGGACTTTAATGGGTGAGTCTCTAGGGGTATTTCGACCCGCTGAATCCTAAAATCCGACCTCGTATGACCAGAAATATGCTTGGAAAAAAATTATTTCGCATGGTACGAAAAAGAGATGATCGAAAATATTTTCTTTCAGAATCAAGATCGGACTTTGATGGGTGAGTTTCTAGGTGTATTTCGACCCGCTGAATCCAAAAATCCGACCTCTTATGACCAAAAATATGCTTGGAAAGAAGTTATTTCGCACGGTACGAAAGAAAGATGATCGAAAATATCTTTTCCCGGAATCGAAATCAAACTTTAATGGATGAGTTTATAGGTGTATTTCAACACGGTGAATCCGAAAATCCAACTTTTGCTGCCCAAAAATATGCTTGGAAAGAAGGTATTTCGTATGGTACGAAAATGAGACGATCCAAAATATCTTTTTCCAGAATCGGATTCGAACTTTAATGGGTGAGTTTCTGGGTGTATCTGGACCCGCTGAATCCGGAAATCCAACACTTGATGTCCAAAATTATGATTGGAAAGAAGTCATTTCGCATGGTACGGAAGAGAGATGATCGAAAATATCATTTTCCAGAATCGAAATCAAACTTCAATGGGTGAGTTTCTAGTTGTATTCCGACCCGCTGAATCCGAAAATCTGACCTTTGATGCCCAAAAATATGCATGGAAAGAAGTTATTTCGCATGGTACGAAAAAGAGATGATCGAAAATATCTTACTCCAGATTCAAAATCGGACATCAATGGGTGAGTTTCTAGGTGTATTTCGACCCGCTGAATCCAAAAATCCAACAATTGATGTCCAGAAATATGCTTGGAAAGCAGTTATTTCGCATGGTACGGAAAAGAGATGATCGAAATATCTTAGTCCAGAATTGAAATCGAACTTTAATGGGTGAGTTTCTAGGTGTATTTCGACCGCGTGAATCCGAAAATCAAACTTTTGATGCCCAAAAATATGCTTGGAAAAAATGTATTCAGCATGGTACGAAAAAGAGATGATCGAAAATATCTTTTTCCAGAATCGAAATCGAACTTTGATGGGTGAGTTTCTAGGCGTATTTCGACCCGCTGAATCCGTAAATCCAACGCTTGATGTCCAAAAATATGCTTGGAAAGAAGTTATTTCGCACGGTACGAAAGAAAGATGATTGAAAATATCTTTTTCCAGAATCGAAATCGAACTTTAATGGATGAGTTCCTATGTGTATTTCGACCCGCTGAATCCGAAAATCTGACCTTTGATGCCCAAAAATATGCTTGGAACGAAGTTATTTCGCATGGTACGATCAAGAGATGATCGAAAATATTTTTTTTCAGAATCGAGATCGGACTTTAATGGGTGAGTCTCTAGGGGTATTTCGACCCGCTGAATCCTAAAATCCGACCTCGTATAGAAATATGCTTGGAAAAAAATTATTTCGCATGGTACGAAAAAGAGATGATCGAAAATATTTTCTTTCAGAATCAAGATCGGACTTTGATGGGTGAGTTTCTAGGTGTATTTCGACCCGCTGAATCCAAAAATCCGACCTCTTATGACCAAAAATATGCTTGGAAAAAAGTTATTTCGCATGGTACGAAAAAGAGATGATCGAAAATATCTGTCTCCAGAATCGAAATCGAACTTTGAAGGGTGGGTTTATAGGTGTATTTTGACCCGCTGAATCCAAAAATCCAACCTTTGTTACACGAAAATACACCTGGAATGAAGTTATTTCGCATGGTACGAAAAAGAGATGATCGAAAATATCTGTCTCCAGAATCGGAATCGAACTTTGATGGGTGGGTTTATAGGTGTATTTTGACCCGCTGAATCCAAAAATCAAACCTTTGTTAAACGAAAATACACCTGGAAAGAAGTTATTCCGCATGGTACGAAAAAGAGATGATCGAAAATATTTTTTTTCAGAATCGAGATCGGACTTCAATGGGTGGGTTTATAGGTGTATTTTGACCCGCTGAATCCAAAAATCCAACCTTTGTTGAGCGAAAATACACCTGGAAAGAAGTTATTTCGCATGGTACGAACAAGAGATGATCGAAAATATTTTTTTTCAGAATCGAGATCGGACTTTAATGGGTGAGTCTCTAGGGGTATTTCGACCCGCTGAATCCTAAAATCCGACCTCGTATGACCAGAAATATGCTTGGAAAAAAATTATTTCGCATGGTACGAAAAAGAGATGATCGAAAATATTTTCTTTCAGAATCAAGATCGGACTTTGATGGGTGAGTTTCTAGGTGTATTTCGACCCGCTGAATCCAAAAATCCGACCTCTTATGACCAAAAATATGCTTGGAAAGAAGTTATTTCGCACGGTACGAAAGAAAGATGATCGAAAATATCTTTTCCCGGAATCGAAATCAAACTTTAATGGATGAGTTTATAGGTGTATTTCAACACGGTGAATCCGAAAATCCAACTTTTGCTGCCCAAAAATATGCTTGGAAAGAAGGTATTTCGTATGGTACGAAAATGAGACGATCCAAAATATCTTTTTCCAGAATCGGATTCGAACTTTAATGGGTGAGTTTCTGGGTGTATCTGGACCCGCTGAATCCGGAAATCCAACACTTGATGTCCAAAATTATGATTGGAAAGAAGTCATTTCGCATGGTACGGAAGAGAGATGATCGAAAATATCATTTTCCAGAATCGAAATCAAACTTCAATGGGTGAGTTTCTAGTTGTATTCCGACCCGCTGAATCCGAAAATCTGACCTTTGATGCCCAAAAATATGCATGGAAAGAAGTTATTTCGCATGGTACGAAAAAGAGATGATCGAAAATATCTTACTCCAGATTCAAAATCGGACATCAATGGGTGAGTTTCTAGGTGTATTTCGACCCGCTGAATCCAAAAATCCAACAATTGATGTCCAGAAATATGCTTGGAAAGCAGTTATTTCGCATGGTACGGAAAAGAGATGATCGAAAATATCTTAGTCCAGAATCGAAATCGAACTTTAATGGGTGAGTTTCTAGGTGTATTTCGACCGCGTGAATCCGAAAATCAAACTTTTGATGCCCAAAAATATGCTTGGAAAGAATGTATTCAGCATGGTACGAAAAAGAGATGATCGAAAATATCTTTTTCCAGAATCGAAATCGAACTTTGATGGGTGAGTTTCTAGGCGTATTTCGACCCGCTGAATCCGTAAATCCAACGCTTGATGTCCAAAAATATGCTTGGAAAGAAGTTATTTCGCACGGTACGAAAGAAAGATGATTGAAAATATCTTTTTCCAGAATCGAAATCGAACTTTAATGGATGAGTTCCTATGTGTATTTCGACCCGCTGAATTCGGAAATCTGACCTTTGATGCCCAAAAATATGCTTGGAACGAAGTTATTTCGCATGGTACGAAAAAGAGATGATCGAAAATATCTTTTTTCAGAATCAAAATCGGACCTTAGTGGGTCAGTTGCTTGGTGTATTTCGACCCGCTGAATCCAAAAATCCAACACTTGATGTCCAAAAATATGCTTGGAAAGAAGTCATTTCGCATGGTACGAAAAAGAGATGATCCAAAATATCTTTTTCCAGAGTCAGAATCGAACTTTAATGGTTGAGTTTCTAGGTGTATTTCAACCCGCTGGATCCAAAAATCCAACACTTGATGTCCAAAAATATGCTCGGAAAGAAGTTATTTCGCATGGTACGGAAGAGAGATGATCGAAAATATCTTTCTCCAGAATCAAAATCGGACTTTAATGGGTGAGTTTCTAGGTGTATTTCGACCCGCTGGATACGAAAATCCAACACTTGATGTCCAAGAATATGCTTGGAAAGAAGTTATTTCGCACGGTACGAAAGAAAGATGATCGAAAATATCTTTTCCCGTAATCGAAATCAAACTTTAATGGATGAGTTTCGAGGTGTATTTCAACCCGCTGAATCCGGAAATCCAGCACTTGATGTCCAAAAATATGCTTGGAATGAAGTCATTTCGCATGGTACGGAAGAGAGATGATCGAAAATATCATTTTCCAGGATCGAAATCAAACTTTATTGGGTGAGTTTCTTGTTGTATTCCGACCCGCTGAATCCGAAAATCTGACCTTTGATGCCCAAAAATATGCATGGAAAGAAGTTATTTCGCATTGTACGAAAAAGAGATGATCGAAAATTTCTTACTCCAGATTCAAAATCGGACTTCAATGGGTGAGTTTCTAGGTGTATTTCGACCCGCTGAATCCAAAAATTCAACAATTGATGTCCAAAAATATGCTTGGACAGAAGTTATTTCGCATGGTACGGAAAAGAGATGATCGAAAAAATCTTGGCCCAGAATCGGAATCGTACTTTAATGGGTGAGTTTCGAGGTGTATTTCAACCCGGTGAATCCGAAAATCCAACTTTTGGTGCCCAAAAATATGCTTGGAAAGAAGGTATTTCGCATGGTACGAAAAAGAGATGATCGAAAATATCTTTTTCCAGAATCGAAATCGAACTTTGATGGGTGAGTTTCTAGGCGTAATTCGACCCGCTAAATCCGAAAATCAAACACGTGATGTTCAAAAATATGCTTGGAAAGAAGTTATTTCGCATGTTACGAAAAAGAGATGATTGAAAATATCTTTCTCCAGAATCGAAATCCGATTTTAATGGGTGAGTTTCTAGGTGTATTTCGAGCCGCTGAATCCGAAAATCCAACACTCGATGTCCAAAAATATGCTTGGAAAGAAGTTATTTCGCATGGTACGAAAGAGAGATGATCGAAAATATCTTTTGCCAGAATCGAAATCGAACTTTAATGGGTGAGTATCCAGTTGTATTTCAACCCGCTGGATCCGAGAATCTGACCGTTGATGCCCAAAAATATGCTTGGAAAGAAGTTATTTCGCATGGTACGAAAAAGCGATGATCGAAGATATCTTTTTTCAGAATCGAAATCGGACCTGAGTGGGTCAGTTGCTAGGTGTATTTCGACCCGCTGAATCCAAAAATCCAACACTTGATGTCCAAAAATATGCTTGGAAAGATGTCGTTTCGCATGATACGAAAAAGAGATGATCCAAAATATCTTTTTCCAGAATCGGAATCGAACTTTAATGGGTGAGTTTCTGGGTGTATTTGGACGCGCTGAATCCGGAAATCCAACACTTGATGTCCAAAAATGTGCTTGGAAAGAAGTCATTTCGCATGGTACGGAAGAGAGATGATCGATAATATCTTTTCCCAGAATCGAAATCAAACTTTAATGGGTGAGTTTCTAGTTGTATTCCGACCCGCTGAATCCGAAAATCTGACCTTTGATGCCCGAAAATATGCATGGAAAGAAGTTATTTCGCATGGTACGAAAAAGAGATGATCGAAAATATCTTACTCCAGATTCAAAATCGGACATCAATGGGTGAGTTTCTAGGTGTATTTCGACCCGCTGAATCCAAAAATCCAACAATTGATGTCCAGAAATATGCTTGGAAAGCAGTTATTTCGCATGGTACGGAAAAGAGATGATCGAAAATATCTTAGTCCAGAATCGAAATCGAACTTTAATGGGTGAGTTTCTAGGTGTATTTCGACCGCGTGAATCCGAAAATCAAACTTTTGATGCCCACAAATATGCTTGGAAAAAATGTATTCAGCATGGTACGAAAAAGAGATGATCGAAAATATCTTTTTCCAGAATCGAAATCGAACTTTGATGGGTGAGTTTCTAGGCGTATTTCGACCCGCTGAATCCGTAAATCCAACGCTTGATGTCCAAAAATATGCTTGGAAAGAAGTTATTTCGCACGGTACGAAAGAAAGATGATTGAAAATATCTTTTTCCAGAATCGAAATCGAACTTTAATGGATGAGTTCCTATGTGTATTTCGACCCGCTGAATCCGAAAATCTGACCTTTGATGCCCAAAAATATGCTTGGAACGAAGTTATTTCGCATGGTACGAACAAGAGATGATCGAAAATATTTTTTTTCAGAATCGAGATCGGACTTTAATGGGTGAGTCTCTAGGGGTATTTCGACCCGCTGAATCCTAAAATCCGACCTCGTATAGAAATATGCTTGGAAAAAAATTATTTCGCATGGTACGAAAAAGCGATGATCGAAAATATTTTCTTTCAGAATCAAGATCGGACTTTGATGGGTGAGTTTCTAGGTGTATTTCGACCCGCTGAATCCAAAAATCCGACCTCTTATGACCAAAAATATGCTTGGAAAAAAGTTATTTCGCATGGTACGAAAAAGAGATGATCGAAAATATCTGTCTCCAGAATCGAAATCGAACTTTGAAGGGTGGGTTTATAGGTGTGTTTTGACCCGCTGAATCCAAAAATCCAACCTTTGTTACACGAAAATACACCTGGAATGAAGTTATTTCGCATGGTACGAAAAAGAGATGATCGAAAATATCTGTCTCCAGAATCGGAATCGAACTTTGATGGGTGGGTTTATAGGTGTATTTTGACCCGCTGAATCCAAAAATCAAACCTTTGTTGAACGAAAATACACCTGGAAAGAAGTTATTCCGCATGGTACGAAAAAGAGATGATCGAAAATATTTTTTTTCAGAATCAAGATCGGACTTTAATGGGTGGGTTTATAGGTGTATTTTGACCCGCTGAATCCAAAAATCCAACCTTTGTTGAGCGAAAATACACCTGGAAAGAAGTTATTTCGCATGGTACGAACAAGAGATGATCGAAAATATTTTTTTTCAGAATCGAGATCGGACTTTAATGGGTGAGTCTCTAGGGGTATTTCGACCCGCTGAATCCTAAAATCCGACCTCGTATGACCAGAAATATGCTTGGAAAAAAATTATTTCGCATGGTACGAAAAAGAGATGATCGAAAATATTTTCTTTCAGAATCAAGATCGGACTTTGATGGGTGAGTTTCTAGGTGTATTTCGACCCGCTGAATCCAAAAATCCGACCTCTTATGGCCAAAAATATGCTTGGAAAAAAGTTATTTCGCATGGTACGAAAAAGAGATGATCGAAAATATCTGTCTCCAGAATCGGAATCGAACTTTGTTGGGTGGGTTTATAGGTGTATTTTGACCCGCTGAATCCAAAAATCAAACCTTTGTCAAACGAAAATACACCTGGAAAGAAGTTATTTCGCATGGAACGAAAAAGAGATGATCGAAAATATTTTTTTTCAGAATCGAGATCGGACTTTAATGGGTGAGTTTCTAGGGGTATTTCGACCCGCTGAATCCGAAAATCCGACCTCTTATGAACAAAAATATGCTTGGAAAAAAGTTATTTCGCATGGTACGAAAAAAAGATGATCGAAAATATTTTTTTTCAGAATCAAAATCGGACTTTGATGGGTGAGTTTCTAGGTGTATTTCGACCCGCTGAATCCAAAATCCGACCTCTTATGACCAAAAATATGCTTGGAAAAAAGTTATTTCGCATGGTACGAAAATGAGATGATCGAAAATATCTGTCTCCAGAATCGAAATCGAACTTTGAAGGGTGGGTTTATAGGTGTATTTTGACCCGCTGAATCCAAAAATCCAACCTTTGTTTCACGAAAATACACCTGGAATGAAGTTATTTCGCATGGTACGAAAAAGAGATGATCGAAAATATTTTTTTTCAGAATCAAAATCGGACTTTGATGGGTTAGTTTCTAGGTGTATTTCGACCCGCTGAATTCGAAAATCCAACCTTTGTTACACGAAAATACACCTGGAAAGAAGTTATTTCGCATGGAACGAAAAAGAGATGATCGAAAATATTTTTTTTCAGAATCGAGATCGGACTTTAATGGGTGAGTTTCTAGGGGTATTTCGACCCGCTGAATCCAAAAATCCGACCTCTTATGACCAAAAATATGCTTGGAAAAAAGTTATTTCGCATGGTACGAAAATGAGATGATCGAAAATATCTGTCTCCAGAATCGAAATCGAACTTTGAAGGGTGGGTTTATAGGTGTATTTTGACCCGCTGAATCCAAAAATCAAACCTTTGTCAAACGAAAATACACCTGGAACGAAGTTATTCCGCACGGTACGAAAAAGAGATGATCGAAAATATTTTTTTTCAGAATCGAGATCGGACTTTAATGGGTGAGTTTCTAGGGGTATTTCGACCCGCTGAATCCAAAAACCCGACCTCTTATGACCAAAAATATGCTTGGAAAAAAATTATTTCGCATGGTACGAAAAAGAGATGATCGAAAATATTTTCTTTCAGAATCAAGATCGGACTTTGATGGGTGAGTTTCTAGGTGTATTTCGACCCGCTGAATCCAAAAATCCGACCTCTTATGACCAAAAATATGCTTGGAAAAAAGTTATTTCGCGTGGTACGAAAAAGAGATGATCGAAAATATCTGTCTTCAGAATCGAAATCGAACTGTGAAGGGTGGGTTTATAGGTGTATTTTGACCCGCTGAATCCAAGAATCCAACCTTTGTTACACGAAAATACACCTGGAATGAAGTTATTTCGCATGGTACGAAAAAGAGATGATCGAAAATATTTTTTTTCAGAATCAAGATCGGACTTTGATGGGTGAGTTTCTAGGTGTATTTCGACCCGCTGAATCCGAAAATCCAACCTTTGTTACACGAAAATACACCTGGAACGAAGTTATTTCGCATGGTACGAAAAAGAGATGATCGAAAATATTTTTTTTCAGAATCAAGATCGGACTTTGATGGGTGAGTTTCTAGGTGTATTTCGACCCGCTGAATCCGAAAATCCAACCTTTGTTACACGAAAATACACCTGGAAAGAAGTTATTTCGCATGGAACGAAAAAGAGATGATCGAAAATATTTTTTTTCAGAATCGAGATCGGACTTTAATGGGTGAGTTTCTAGGGGTATTTCGACCCGCTGAATCCAAAAATCCGACCTCTTATGAACAAAAATATGCTTGGAAAAAAGTTATTTCGCATGGTACGAAAAAGAAATGATCGAAAATATTTTTTTTCAGAATCAAAATCGGACTTTGATGGGTGAGTTTCTAGGTGTATTTCGACCCGCTGAATCCAAAAATCCGACCTCTTATGACCAAAAATATGCTTGGAAAAAAGTTATTTCGCATGGTACGAAAATGAGATGATGGAAAATATCTGTCTCCAGAATCGAAATCGAACTTTGAAGGGTGGGTTTATAGGTGTATTTTGACCCGCTGAATCCAAAAATCCAACCTTTGTTACACGAAAATACACCTGGAAAGAAGTTATTTCGCATGGTACGAAAAAGAGATGATCGAAAATATTTATTTTCAGAATCAAAATCGAACTTTGATGGGTGAGTTTCTAGGTGTATTTCGACCCCCTGAATCCGAAAATCCAACCTCTGATGACCGAAAATATGCTTGGAAAAAAGTTATTTCGCATGGTACGAAAAAGAGATGATCGAAAATATTTTTTTTCAGAATCAAGATCGGACTCTGATGGGTGAGTTTCTAGGTGTATTTCGACCCCCTGAATCCGAAAATCCAACCTCTGATGACCAAAAATATGCTTGTAAAAAAGTTATTTCGCATGGTACGAAAAAGAGATGATCGAAAATATCTGTCTCCAGAATCGGAATCGAACTTTGATGGGTGGGTTTATAGGTGTATTTTGACCCGCTGAATCCAAAAATCAAACCTTTGTCAAACGAAAATACACCTGGAAAGAAGTTATTCCGCACGGTACGAAAAAGAGATGATCGAAAATATTTTTTTTCAGAATCGAGATCGGACTTTAATGGGTGAGTTTCTAGGGGTATTTCGACCCGCTGAATCCAAAAATCCGACCTCTTATGACCAAAAATATGCTTGGAAAAAAATTATTTCGCATGGTACGAAAAAGAGATGATCGAAAATATTTTCTTTCAGAATCAAGATCGGACTTTGATGGGTGAGTTTCTAGGTGTATTTCGACCCGCTGAATCCAAAAATCCGACCTCTTATGACCAAAAATATGCTTGGAAAAAAGTTATTTCGCGTGGTACGAAAAAGAGATGATCGAAAATATCTGTCTCCAGAATCGAAATCGAACTTTGAAGGGTGGGTTTATAGGTGTATTTTGACCCGCTGAATCCAAAAATCCAACCTTTGTTACACGAAAATACACCTGGAAAGAAGTTATTTCGCATGGTACGAAAAAGAGATGATCGAAAATATTTATTTTCAGAATCAAAATCGAACTTTAATGGGTGAGTTTCTAGGTGTATTTCGACCCCCTGAATCCGAAAATCCAACCTCTGATGACCGAAAATATGCTTGGAAAAAAGTTATTTCGCATGGTACGAAAAAGAGATGATCGAAAATATTTTTTTTCAGAATCAAGATCGGACTCTGATGGGTGAGTTTCTAGGTGTATTTCGACCCCCTGAATCCGAAAATCCAACCTCTGATGACCAAAAATATGCTTGGAAAAAAGTTATTTCGCATGGTACGAAAAAGAGATGATCGAAAATATTTTTTTTCAGAATCAAGATCGGACTTTGATGGGTGAGTTTCTAGGTGTATTTCGACCCGCTGAATCCGAAAATCCAAACTTTGTTGAGCAAAAATATGCTTGTAAAAAAGTTATTTCGCATGGTACGAAAAAGAGATGATCGAAAATATCTGTCTCCAGAATCGGAATCGAACTTTGATGGGTGGGTTTATAGGTGTATTTTGACCCGCTGAATCCAAAAATCAAACCTTTGTCAAACGAAAATACACCTGGAAAGAAGTTATTCCGCACGGTACGAAAAAGAGATGATCGAAAATATTTTTTTTCAGAATCGAGATCGGACTTTAATGGGTGAGTTTCTAGGGGTATTTCGACCCGCTGAATCCAAAAATCCGACCTCTTATGACCAAAAATATGCTTGGAAAAAAATTATTTCGCATGGTACGAAAAAGAGATGATCGAAAATATTTTCTTTCAGAATCAAGATCGGACTTTGATGGGTGAGTTTCTAGGTGTATTTCGACCCGCTGAATCCAAAAATCCGACCTCTTATGAACAAAAATATGCTTGGAAAAAAGTTATTTCGCATGGTACGAAAAAGAGATGATCGAAAATATTTTTTTTCAGAATCAAAATCGGACTTTGATGGGTGAGTTTCTAGGTGTATTTCGACCCGCTGAATCCAAAAATCCGACCTCTTATGACCAAAAATATGCTTGGAAAAAAGTTATTTCGCATGGTACGAAAAAGAGATGATCGAAAATATTTTTTTTCAGAATCGAGATCGGACTTTAATGGGTGAGTTTCTAGGGGTATTTCGACCCGCTGAATCCAAAAATCCGACCTCTTATGACCAAAAATATGCTTGGAAAAAAATTATTTCGCATGGTACGAAAAAGAGATGATCGAAAATATTTTCTTTCAGAATCAAGATCGGACTTTGATGGTTGAGTTTCTAGGTGTATTCCGACCCGCTGAATCCAAAAATCCGACCTCTTATGACCAAAAATATGCTTGGAAAAAAGTTATTTCGCGTGGTTCGAAAAAGAGATGATCGAAAATATCTGTCTCCAGAATCGAAATCGAACTTTGAAGGGTGGGTTGATAGGTGTATTTTGACCCGCTGAATCCGAAAATCCAACCTTTGTTACACGAAAATACACCTGGAATGAAGTTATTTCGCATGGTACGAAAAAGAGATGATCGAAAATATTTTTTTTCAGAATCAAGATCGGACTTTGATGGGTGAGTTTCTAGGTGTATTTCGACCCGCTGAATCCGAAAATCCAACCTTTGTTACACGAAAATACACCTGGAAAAAAGTTATTTCGCATGGTACGAAAAAGAGATGATCGAAAATATTTTTTTTCAGAATCAAGATCGGACTTTGATGGGTGAGTTTCTAGGTGTATTTCGACCCTCTGAATCCGAAAATCCAACCTTTGTTACACGAAAATACACCTGGAAAGAAGTTATTTCGCATGGAACGAAAAAGAGATGATCGAAAATATTTTTTTTCAGAATCGAGATCGGACTTTAATGGGTGAGTTTCTAGGGGTATTTCGACCCGCTGAATCCAAAAATCCGACCTCTCATGACCAAAAATATGCTTGGAAAAAAGTTATTTCGCATGGTACGAAAAAGAGATGATCGAAAATATTTTTTTTCAGAATCAAGATCGGACTTTGATGGGTGAGTTTCTAGGTGTATTTCGACCCGCTGAATCCGAAAATCCAACCTTTGTTACACGAAAATACACCTGGAAAGAAGTTATTTCGCATGGTACGAAAAAGAGATGATCGAAAATATTTATTTTCAGAATCAAAATCGAACTTTAATGGGTGAGTTTCTAGGTGTATTTCGACCCCCTGAATCCGAAAATCCAACCTCTGATGACCGAAAATATGCTTGGAAAAAAGTTATTTCGCATGGTACGAAAAAGAGATGATCGAAAATATTTTTTTTCAGAATCAAGATCGGACTCTGATGGGTGAGTTTCTAGGTGTATTTCGACCCCCTGAATCCGAAAATCCAACCTCTGATGACCAAAAATATGCTTGTAAAAAAGTTATTTCGCATGGTACGAAAAAGAGATGATCGAAAATATCTGTCTCCAGAATCGGAATCGAACTTTGATGGGTGGGTTTATAGGTGTATTTTGACCCGCTGAATCCAAAAATCAAACCTTTGTCAAACGAAAATACACCTGGAAAGAAGTTATTCCGCACGGTACGAAAAAGAGATGATCGAAAATATTTTTTTTCAGAATCGAGATCGGACTTTAATGGGTGAGTTTCTAGGGGTATTTCGACCCGCTGAATCCAAAAATCCGACCTCTTATGACCAAAAATATGCTTGGAAAAAAATTATTTCGCATGGTACGAAAAAGAGATGATCGAAAATATTTTCTTTCAGAATCAAGATCGGACTTTGATGGGTGAGTTTCTAGGTGTATTTCGACCCGCTGAATCCAAAAATCCGACCTCTTATGACCAAAAATATGCTTGGAAAAAAGTTATTTCGCGTGGTACGAAAAAGAGATGATCGAAAATATCTGTCTCCAGAATCGAAATCGAACTTTGAAGGGTGGGTTTATAGGTGTATTTTGACCCGCTGAATCCAAAAATCCAACCTTTGTTACACTAAAATACACCTGGAAAGAAGTTATTTCGCATGGTACGAAAAAGAGATGATCGAAAATATTTATTTTCAGAATCAAAATCGAACTTTAATGGGTGAGTTTCTAGGTGTATTTCGACCCCCTGAATCCGAAAATCCAACCTCTGATGACCGAAAATATGCTTGGAAAAAAGTTATTTCGCATGGTACGAAAAAGAGATGATCGAAAATATTTTTTTTCAGAATCAAGATCGGACTCTGATGGGTGAGTTTCTAGGTGTATTTCGACCCCCTGAATCCGAAAATCCAACCTCTGATGACCAAAAATATGCTTGGAAAAAAGTTATTTCGCATGGTACGAAAAAGAGATGATCGAAAATATTTTTTTTCAGAATCAAGATCGGACTTTGATGGGTGAGTTTCTAGGTGTATTTCGACCCGCTGAATCCGAAAATCCAAACTTTGTTGAGCAAAAATATGCTTGTAAAAAAGTTATTTCGCATGGTACGAAAAAGAGATGATCGAAAATATCTGTCTCCAGAATCGGAATCGAACTTTGATGGGTGGGTTTATAGGTGTATTTTGACCCGCTGAATCCAAAAATCAAACCTTTGTCAAACGAAAATACACCTGGAAAGAAGTTATTCCGCACGGTACGAAAAAGAGATGATCGAAAATATTTTTTTTCAGAATCGAGATCGGACTTTAATGGGTGAGTTTCTAGGGGTATTTCGACCCGCTGAATCCAAAAATCCGACCTCTCATGACCAAAAATATGCTTGGAAAAAAGTTATTTCGCATGGTACGAAAAAGAGATGATCGAAAATATTTTTTTTCAGAATCAAGATCGGACTTTGATGGGTGAGTTTCTAGGTGTATTTCGACCCGCTGAATCCGAAAATCCAACCTTTGTTACACGAAAATACACCTGGAAAGAAGTTATTTCGCATGGTACGAAAAAGAGATGATCGAAAATATTTATTTTCAGAATCAAAATCGAACTTTAATGGGTGAGTTTCTAGGTGTATTTCGACCCCCTGAATCCGAAAATCCAACCTCTGATGACCGAAAATATGCTTGGAAAAAAGTTATTTCGCATGGTACGAAAAAGAGATGATCGAAAATATTTTTTTTCAGAATCAAGATCGGACTCTGATGGGTGAGTTTCTAGGTGTATTTCGACCCCCTGAATCCGAAAATCCAACCTCTGATGACCAAAAATATGCTTGTAAAAAAGTTATTTCGCATGGTACGAAAAAGAGATGATCGAAAATATCTGTCTCCAGAATCGGAATCGAACTTTGATGGGTGGGTTTATAGGTGTATTTTGACCCGCTGAATCCAAAAATCAAACCTTTGTCAAACGAAAATACACCTGGAAAGAAGTTATTCCGCACGGTACGAAAAAGAGATGATCGAAAATATTTTTTTTCAGAATCGAGATCGGACTTTAATGGGTGAGTTTCTAGGGGTATTTCGACCCGCTGAATCCAAAAATCCGACCTCTTATGACCAAAAATATGCTTGGAAAAAAATTATTTCGCATGGTACGAAAAAGAGATGATCGAAAATATTTTCTTTCAGAATCAAGATCGGACTTTGATGGGTGAGTTTCTAGGTGTATTTCGACCCGCTGAATCCAAAAATCCGACCTCTTATGACCAAAAATATGCTTGGAAAAAAGTTATTTCGCGTGGTACGAAAAAGAGATGATCGAAAATATCTGTCTCCAGAATCGAAATCGAACTTTGAAGGGTGGGTTTATAGGTGTATTTTGACCCGCTGAATCCAAAAATCCAACCTTTGTTACACTAAAATACACCTGGAAAGAAGTTATTTCGCATGGTACGAAAAAGAGATGATCGAAAATATTTATTTTCAGAATCAAAATCGAACTTTAATGGGTGAGTTTCTAGGTGTATTTCGACCCCCTGAATCCGAAAATCCAACCTCTGATGACCGAAAATATGCTTGGAAAAAAGTTATTTCGCATGGTACGAAAAAGAGATGATCGAAAATATTTTTTTTCAGAATCAAGATCGGACTCTGATGGGTGAGTTTCTAGGTGTATTTCGACCCCCTGAATCCGAAAATCCAACCTCTGATGACCAAAAATATGCTTGGAAAAAAGTTATTTCGCATGGTACGAAAAAGAGATGATCGAAAATATTTTTTTTCAGAATCAAGATCGGACTTTGATGGGTGAGTTTCTAGGTGTATTTCGACCCGCTGAATCCGAAAATCCAAACTTTGTTGAGCAAAAATATGCTTGTAAAAAAGTTATTTCGCATGGTACGAAAAAGAGATGATCGAAAATATCTGTCTCCAGAATCGGAATCGAACTTTGATGGGTGGGTTTATAGGTGTATTTTGACCCGCTGAATCCAAAAATCAAACCTTTGTCAAACGAAAATACACCTGGAAAGAAGTTATTCCGCACGGTACGAAAAAGAGATGATCGAAAATATTTTTTTTCAGAATCGAGATCGGACTTTAATGGGTGAGTTTCTAGGGGTATTTCGACCCGCTGAATCCAAAAATCCGACCTCTTATGACCAAAAATATGCTTGGAAAAAAATTATTTCGCATGGTACGAAAAAGAGATGATCGAAAATATTTTCTTTCAGAATCAAGATCGGACTTTGATGGGTGAGTTTCTAGGTGTATTTCGACCCGCTGAATCCAAAAATCCGACCTCTTATGAACAAAAATATGCTTGGAAAAAAGTTATTTCGCATGGTACGAAAAAGAGATGATCGAAAATATTTTTTTTCAGAATCAAAATCGGACTTTGATGGGTGAGTTTCTAGGTGTATTTCGACCCGCTGAATCCAAAAATCCGACCTCTTATGACCAAAAATATGCTTGGAAAAAAGTTATTTCGCATGGTACGAAAAAGAGATGATCGAAAATATTTTTTTTCAGAATCGAGATCGGACTTTAATGGGTGAGTTTCTAGGGGTATTTCGACCCGCTGAATCCAAAAATCCGACCTCTTATGACCAAAAATATGCTTGGAAAAAAATTATTTCGCATGGTACGAAAAAGAGATGATCGAAAATATTTTCTTTCAGAATCAAGATCGGACTTTGATGGTTGAGTTTCTAGGTGTATTCCGACCCGCTGAATCCAAAAATCCGACCTCTTATGACCAAAAATATGCTTGGAAAAAAGTTATTTCGCGTGGTTCGAAAAAGAGATGATCGAAAATATCTGTCTCCAGAATCGAAATCGAACTTTGAAGGGTGGGTTGATAGGTGTATTTTGACCCGCTGAATCCGAAAATCCAACCTTTGTTACACGAAAATACACCTGGAATGAAGTTATTTCGCATGGTACGAAAAAGAGATGATCGAAAATATTTTTTTTCAGAATCAAGATCGGACTTTGATGGGTGAGTTTCTAGGTGTATTTCGACCCGCTGAATCCGAAAATCCAACCTTTGTTACACGAAAATACACCTGGAAAAAAGTTATTTCGCATGGTACGAAAAAGAGATGATCGAAAATATTTTTTTTCAGAATCAAGATCGGACTTTGATGGGTGAGTTTCTAGGTGTATTTCGACCCTCTGAATCCGAAAATCCAACCTTTGTTACACGAAAATACACCTGGAAAGAAGTTATTTCGCATGGAACGAAAAAGAGATGATCGAAAATATTTTTTTTCAGAATCGAGATCGGACTTTAATGGGTGAGTTTCTAGGGGTATTTCGACCCGCTGAATCCAAAAATCCGACCTCTCATGACCAAAAATATGCTTGGAAAAAAGTTATTTCGCATGGTACGAAAAAGAGATGATCGAAAATATTTTTTTTCAGAATCAAGATCGGACTTTGATGGGTGAGTTTCTAGGTGTATTTCGACCCGCTGAATCCGAAAATCCAACCTTTGTTACACGAAAATACACCTGGAAAGAAGTTATTTCGCATGGTACGAAAAAGAGATGATCGAAAATATTTATTTTCAGAATCAAAATCGAACTTTAATGGGTGAGTTTCTAGGTGTATTTCGACCCCCTGAATCCGAAAATCCAACCTCTGATGACCGAAAATATGCTTGGAAAAAAGTTATTTCGCATGGTACGAAAAAGAGATGATCGAAAATATTTTTTTTCAGAATCAAGATCGGACTCTGATGGGTGAGTTTCTAGGTGTATTTCGACCCCCTGAATCCGAAAATCCAACCTCTGATGACCAAAAATATGCTTGTAAAAAAGTTATTTCGCATGGTACGAAAAAGAGATGATCGAAAATATCTGTCTCCAGAATCGGAATCGAACTTTGATGGGTGGGTTTATAGGTGTATTTTGACCCGCTGAATCCAAAAATCAAACCTTTGTCAAACGAAAATACACCTGGAAAGAAGTTATTCCGCACGGTACGAAAAAGAGATGATCGAAAATATTTTTTTTCAGAATCGAGATCGGACTTTAATGGGTGAGTTTCTAGGGGTATTTCGACCCGCTGAATCCAAAAATCCGACCTCTTATGACCAAAAATATGCTTGGAAAAAAATTATTTCGCATGGTACGAAAAAGAGATGATCGAAAATATTTTCTTTCAGAATCAAGATCGGACTTTGATGGGTGAGTTTCTAGGTGTATTTCGACCCGCTGAATCCAAAAATCCGACCTCTTATGACCAAAAATATGCTTGGAAAAAAGTTATTTCGCATGGTACGAAAAAGAGATGATCGAAAATATTTTTTTTCAGAATCAAGATCGGACTTTGATGGGTGAGTTTCTAGGTGTATTTCGACCCGCTGAATCCGAAAATCCAAACTTTGTTGAGCAAAAATATGCTTGTAAAAAAGTTATTTCGCATGGTACGAAAAAGAGATGATCGAAAATATCTGTCTCCAGAATCGGAATCGAACTTTGATGGGTGGGTTTATAGGTGTATTTTGACCCGCTGAATCCAAAAATCAAACCTTTGTCAAACGAAAATACACCTGGAAAGAAGTTATTCCGCACGGTACGAAAAAGAGATGATCGAAAATATTTTTTTTCAGAATCGAGATCGGACTTTAATGGGTGAGTTTCTAGGGGTATTTCGACCCGCTGAATCCAAAAATCCGACCTCTTATGACCAAAAATATGCTTGGAAAAAAATTATTTCGCATGGTACGAAAAAGAGATGATCGAAAATATTTTCTTTCAGAATCAAGATCGGACTTTGATGGGTGAGTTTCTAGGTGTATTTCGACCCGCTGAATCCAAAAATCCGACCTCTTATGAACAAAAATATGCTTGGAAAAAGTTATTTCGCATGGTACGAAAAAGAGATGATCGAAAATATTTTTTTTCAGAATCAAAATCGGACTTTGATGGGTGAGTTTCTAGGTGTATTTCGACCCGCTGAATCCAAAAATCCGACCTCTTATGACCAAAAATATGCTTGGAAAAAAGTTATTTCGCATGGTACGAAAAAGAGATGATCGAAAATATTTTTTTTCAGAATCGAGATCGGACTTTAATGGGTGAGTTTCTAGGGGTATTTCGACCCGCTGAATCCAAAAATCCGACCTCTTATGACCAAAAATATGCTTGGAAAAAAATTATTTCGCATGGTACGAAAAAGAGATGATCGAAAATATTTTCTTTCAGAATCAAGATCGGACTTTGATGGTTGAGTTTCTAGGTGTATTCCGACCCGCTGAATCCAAAAATCCGACCTCTTATGACCAAAAATATGCTTGGAAAAAAGTTATTTCGCGTGGTTCGAAAAAGAGATGATCGAAAATATCTGTCTCCAGAATCGAAATCGAACTTTGAAGGGTGGGTTGATAGGTGTATTTTGACCCGCTGAATCCGAAAATCCAACCTTTGTTACACGAAAATACACCTGGAATGAAGTTATTTCGCATGGTACGAAAAAGAGATGATCGAAAATATTTTTTTTCAGAATCAAGATCGGACTTTGATGGGTGAGTTTCTAGGTGTATTTCGACCCGCTGAATCCGAAAATCCAACCTTTGTTACACGAAAATACACCTGGAAAAAAGTTATTTCGCATGGTACGAAAAAGAGATGATCGAAAATATTTTTTTTCAGAATCAAGATCGGACTTTGATGGGTGAGTTTCTAGGTGTATTTCGACCCTCTGAATCCGAAAATCCAACCTTTGTTACACGAAAATACACCTGGAAAGAAGTTATTTCGCATGGAACGAAAAAGAGATGATCGAAAATATTTTTTTTCAGAATCGAGATCGGACTTTAATGGGTGAGTTTCTAGGGGTATTTCGACCCGCTGAATCCAAAAATCCGACCTCTCATGACCAAAAATATGCTTGGAAAAAAGTTATTTCGCATGGTACGAAAAAGAGATGATCGAAAATATTTTTTTTCAGAATCAAGATCGGACTTTGATGGGTGAGTTTCTAGGTGTATTTCGACCCGCTGAATCCGAAAATCCAACCTTTGTTACACGAAAATACACCTGGAAAGAAGTTATTTCGCATGGTACGAAAAAGAGATGATCGAAAATATTTATTTTCAGAATCAAAATCGAACTTTAATGGGTGAGTTTCTAGGTGTATTTCGACCCCCTGAATCCGAAAATCCAACCTCTGATGACCGAAAATATGCTTGGAAAAAAGTTATTTCGCATGGTACGAAAAAGAGATGATCGAAAATATTTTTTTTCAGAATCAAGATCGGACTCTGATGGGTGAGTTTCTAGGTGTATTTCGACCCCCTGAATCCGAAAATCCAACCTCTGATGACCAAAAATATGCTTGTAAAAAAGTTATTTCGCATGGTACGAAAAAGAGATGATCGAAAATATCTGTCTCCAGAATCGGAATCGAACTTTGATGGGTGGGTTTATAGGTGTATTTTGACCCGCTGAATCCAAAAATCAAACCTTTGTCAAACGAAAATACACCTGGAAAGAAGTTATTCCGCACGGTACGAAAAAGAGATGATCGAAAATATTTTTTTTCAGAATCGAGATCGGACTTTAATGGGTGAGTTTCTAGGGGTATTTCGACCCGCTGAATCCAAAAATCCGACCTCTTATGACCAAAAATATGCTTGGAAAAAAATTATTTCGCATGGTACGAAAAAGAGATGATCGAAAATATTTTCTTTCAGAATCAAGATCGGACTTTGATGGGTGAGTTTCTAGGTGTATTTCGACCCGCTGAATCCAAAAATCCGACCTCTTATGACCAAAAATATGCTTGGAAAAAAGTTATTTCGCGTGGTACGAAAAAGAGATGATCGAAAATATCTGTCTCCAGAATCGAAATCGAACTTTGAAGGGTGGGTTTATAGGTGTATATTGACCCGCTGAATCCAAAAATCCAACCTTTGTTACACGAAAATACACCTGGATAGAAGTTATTTCGCATGGTACGAAAAAGAGATGATCGAAAATATTTATTTTCAGAATCAAAATCGAACTTTAATGGGTGAGTTTCTAGGTGTATTTCGACCCCCTGAATCCGAAAATCCAACCTCTGATGACCGAAAATATGCTTGGAAAAAAGTTATTTCGCATGGTACGAAAAAGAGATGATCGAAAATATTTTTTTTCAGAATCAAGATCGGACTCTGATGGGTGAGTTTCTAGGTGTATTTCGACCCCCTGAATCCGAAAATCCAACCTCTGATGACCAAAAATATGCTTGGAAAAAAGTTATTTCGCATGGTACGAAAAAGAGATGATCGAAAATATTTTTTTTCAGAATCAAGATCGGACTTTGATGGGTGAGTTTCTAGGTGTATTTCGACCCGCTGAATCCGAAAATCCAAACTTTGTTGAGCAAAAATATGCTTGTAAAAAAGTTATTTCGCATGGTACGAAAAAGAGATGATCGAAAATATCTGTCTCCAGAATCGGAATCGAACTTTGATGGGTGGGTTTATAGGTGTATTTTGACCCGCTGAATCCAAAAATCAAACCTTTGTCAAACGAAAATACACCTGGAAAGAAGTTATTCCGCACGGTACGAAAAAGAGATGATCGAAAATATTTTTTTTCAGAATCGAGATCGGACTTTAATGGGTGAGTTTCTAGGGGTATTTCGACCCGCTGAATCCAAAAATCCGACCTCTTATGACCAAAAATATGCTTGGAAAAAAATTATTTCGCATGGTACGAAAAAGAGATGATCGAAAATATTTTCTTTCAGAATCAAGATCGGACTTTGATGGGTGAGTTTCTAGGTGTATTTCGACCCGCTGAATCCAAAAATCCGACCTCTTATGACCAAAAATATGCTTGGAAAAAAGTTATTTCGCATGGTACGAAAAAGAGATGATCGAAAATATTTTTTTTCAGAATCAAGATCGGACTTTGATGGGTGAGTTTCTAGGTGTATTTCGACCCGCTGAATCCGAAAATCCAAACTTTGTTGAGCAAAAATATGCTTGTAAAAAAGTTATTTCGCATGGTACGAAAAAGAGATGATCGAAAATATCTGTCTCCAGAATCGGAATCGAACTTTGATGGGTGGGTTTATAGGTGTATTTTGACCCGCTGAATCCAAAAATCAAACCTTTGTCAAACGAAAATACACCTGGAAAGAAGTTATTCCGCACGGTACGAAAAAGAGATGATCGAAAATATTTTTTTTCAGAATCGAGATCGGACTTTAATGGGTGAGTTTCTAGGGGTATTTCGACCCGCTGAATCCAAAAATCCGACCTCTTATGACCAAAAATATGCTTGGAAAAAAATTATTTCGCATGGTACGAAAAAGAGATGATCGAAAATATTTTCTTTCAGAATCAAGATCGGACTTTGATGGGTGAGTTTCTAGGTGTATTTCGACCCGCTGAATCCAAAAATCCGACCTCTTATGAACAAAAATATGCTTGGAAAAAAGTTATTTCGCATGGTACGAAAAAGAGATGATCGAAAATATTTTTTTTCAGAATCAAAATCGGACTTTGATGGGTGAGTTTCTAGGTGTATTTCGACCCGCTGAATCCAAAAATC
The DNA here is from genome assembly GCA_963170745.1 of Phymatocera aterrima. Classification (NCBI taxonomy): domain Eukaryota; kingdom Metazoa; phylum Arthropoda; class Insecta; order Hymenoptera; family Tenthredinidae; genus Phymatocera; species Phymatocera aterrima. Next base: position 235,510 of record CAUJGY010000165.1, on the reverse strand, counting down.
CGACCTCTTATGACCAAAAATATGCTTGGAAAAAAGTTATTTCGCATGGTACGAAAAAGAGATGATCGAAAATATTTTTTTTCAGAATCGAGATCGGACTTTAATGGGTGAGTTTCTAGGGGTATTTCGACCCGCTGAATCCAAAAATCCGACCTCTTATGACCAAAAATATGCTTGGAAAAAAATTATTTCGCATGGTACGAAAAAGAGATGATCGAAAATATTTTCTTTCAGAATCAAGATCGGACTTTGATGGTTGAGTTTCTAGGTGTATTCCGACCCGCTGAATCCAAAAATCCGACCTCTTATGACCAAAAATATGCTTGGAAAAAAGTTATTTCGCGTGGTTCGAAAAAGAGATGATCGAAAATATCTGTCTCCAGAATCGAAATCGAACTTTGAAGGGTGGGTTGATAGGTGTATTTTGACCCGCTGAATCCGAAAATCCAACCTTTGTTACACGAAAATACACCTGGAATGAAGTTATTTCGCATGGTACGAAAAAGAGATGATCGAAAATATTTTTTTTCAGAATCAAGATCGGACTTTGATGGGTGAGTTTCTAGGTGTATTTCGACCCGCTGAATCCGAAAATCCAACCTTTGTTACACGAAAATACACCTGGAAAAAAGTTATTTCGCATGGTACGAAAAAGAGATGATCGAAAATATTTTTTTTCAGAATCGAGATCGGACTTTAATGGGTGAGTTTCTAGGGGTATTTCGACCCGCTGAATCCAAAAATCCGACCTCTCATGACCAAAAATATGCTTGGAAAAAAGTTATTTCGCATGGTACGAAAAAGAGATGATCGAAAATATTTTTTTTCAGAATCAAGATCGGACTTTGATGGGTGAGTTTCTAGGTGTATTTCGACCCGCTGAATCCGAAAATCCAACCTTTGTTACACGAAAATACACCTGGAAAGAAGTTATTTCGCATGGTACGAAAAAGAGATGATCGAAAATATTTATTTTCAGAATCAAAATCGAACTTTAATGGGTGAGTTTCTAGGTGTATTTCGACCCCCTGAATCCGAAAATCCAACCTCTGATGACCGAAAATATGCTTGAAAAAAAGTTATTTCGCATGGTACGAAAAAGAGATGATCGAAAATATTTTTTTTCAGAATCAAGATCGGACTCTGATGGGTGAGTTTCTAGGTGTATTTCGACCCCCTGAATCCGAAAATCCAACCTCTGATGACCAAAAATATGCTTGTAAAAAAGTTATTTCGCATGGTTCGAAAAAGAGATGATCGAAAATATCTGTCTCCAGAATCGGAATCGAACTTTGATGGGTGGGTTTATAGGTGTATTTTGACCCGCTGAATCCAAAAATCAAACCTTTGTCAAACGAAAATACACCTGGAAAGAAGTTATTCCGCACGGTACGAAAAAGAGATGATCGAAAATATTTTTTTTCAGAATCGAGATCGGACTTTAATGGGTGAGTTTCTAGGGGTATTTCGACCCGCTGAATCCAAAAATCCGACCTCTTATGACCAAAAATATGCTTGGAAAAAAATTATTTCGCATGGTACGAAAAAGAGATGATCGAAAATATTTTCTTTCAGAATCAAGATCGGACTTTGATGGGTGAGTTTCTAGGTGTATTTCGACCCGCTGAATCCAAAAATCCGACCTCTTATGACCAAAAATATGCTTGGAAAAAAGTTATTTCGCGTGGTACGAAAAAGAGATGATCGAAAATATCTGTCTCCAGAATCGAAATCGAACTTTGAAGGGTGGGTTTATAGGTGTATATTGACCCGCTGAATCCAAAAATCCAACCTTCGTTACACGAAAATACACCTGGATAGAAGTTATTTCGCATGGTACGAAAAAGAGATGATCGAAAATATTTATTTTCAGAATCAAAATCGAACTTTAATGGGTGAGTTTCTAGGTGTATTTCGACCCCCTGAATCCGAAAATCCAACCTCTGATGACCGAAAATATGCTTGGAAAAAAGTTATTTCGCATGGTACGAAAAAGAGATGATCGAAAATATTTTTTTTCAGAATCAAGATCGGACTCTGATGGGTGAGTTTCTAGGTGTATTTCGACCCCCTGAATCCGAAAATCCAACCTCTGATGACCAAAAATATGCTTGGAAAAAAGTTATTTCGCATGGTACGAAAAAGAGATGATCGAAAATATTTTTTTTCAGAATCAAGATCGGACTTTGATGGGTGAGTTTCTAGGTGTATTTCGACCCGCTGAATCCGAAAATCCAAACTTTGTTGAGCAAAAATATGCTTGTAAAAAAGTTATTTCGCATGGTACGAAAAAGAGATGATCGAAAATATCTGTCTCCAGAATCGGAATCGAACTTTGATGGGTGGGTTTATAGGTGTATTTTGACCCGCTGAATCCAAAAATCAAACCTTTGTCAAACGAAAATACACCTGGAAAGAAGTTATTCCGCACGGTACGAAAAAGAGATGATCGAAAATATTTTTTTTCAGAATCGAGATCGGACTTCAATGGGTGAGTTTCTAGGGGTATTTCGACCCGCTGAATCCAAAAATCCGACCTCTTATGACCAAAAATATGCTTGGATAAAAATTATTTCGCATGGTACGAAAAAGAGATGATCGAAAATATTTTCTTTCAGAATCAAGATCGGACTTTGATGGGTGAGTTTCTAGGTGTATTTCGACCCGCTGAATCCAAAAATCCGACCTCTTATGAACAAAAATATGCTTGGAAAAAAGTTATTTCGCATGGTACGAAAAAGAGATGATCGAAAATATTTTTTTTCAGAATCAAAATCGGACTTTGATGGGTGAGTTTCTAGGTGTATTTCGACCCGCTGAATCCAAAAATCCGACCTCTTATGACCAAAAATATGCTTGGAAAAAAGTTATTTCGCATGGTACGAAAAAGAGATGATCGAAAATATTTTTTTTCAGAATCGAGATCGGACTTTAATGGGTGAGTTTCTAGGGGTATTTCGACCCGCTGAATCCAAAAATCCGACCTCTTATGACCAAAAATATGCTTGGAAAAAAATTATTTCGCATGGTACGAAAAAGAGATGATCGAAAATATTTTCTTTCAGAATCAAGATCGGACTTTGATGGGTGAGTTTCTAGGTGTATTTCGACCCGCTGAATCCAAAAATCCGACCTCTTATGACCAAAAATATGCTTGGAAAAAAGTTATTTCGCGTGGTTCGAAAAAGAGATGATCGAAAATATCTGTCTCCAGAATCGAAATCGAACTTTGAAGGGTGGGTTGATAGGTGTATTTTGACCCGCTGAATCCGAAAATCCAACCTTTGTTACACGAAAATACACCTGGAATGAAGTTATTTCGCATGGTACGAAAAAGAGATGATCGAAAATATTTTTTTTCAGAATCAAGATCGGACTTTGATGGGTGAGTTTCTAGGTGTATTTCGACCCGCTGGATCCGAAAATCCAACCTTTGTTACACGAAAATACACCTGGAAAAAAGTTATTTCGCATGGTACGAAAAAGAGATGATCGAAAATATTTTTTTTCAGAATCAAGATCGGACTTTGATGGGTGAGTTTCTAGGTGTATTTCGACCCTCTGAATCCGGAAATCCAACCTTTGTTACACGAAAATACACCTGGAAAGAAGTTATTTCGCATGGAACGAAAAAGAGATGATCGAAAATATTTTTTTTCAGAATCGAGATCGGACTTTAATGGGTGAGTTTCTAGGGGTATTTCGACCCGCTGAATCCAAAAATCCGACCTCTTATGAACAAAAATATGCTTGGAAAAAAGTTATTTCGCATGGTACGAAAAAGAGATGATCGAAAATATTTTTTTTCAGAATCAAAATCGGACTTTGATGGGTGAGTTTCTAGGTGTATTTCGACCCGCTGAATCCAAAAATCCGACCTCTTATGACCAAAAATATGCTTGGAAAAAAGTTATTTCGCATGGTACGAAAATGAGATGATCGAAAATATCTGTCTCCAGAATCGAAATCGAACTTTGAAGGGTGGGTTTATAGGTGTATTTTGACCCGCTGAATCCAAAAATCCAACCTTCGTTACACGAAAATATACCTGGAAAGAAGTTATTTCGCATGGTACGAAAAAGAGATGATCGAAAATATTTTTTTTCAGAATCAAGATCGGACTTTGATGGGTGAGTTTCTAGGTGTATTCCGACCCGCTGAATCCGAAAATCCAACCTTTGTTAAACGAAAATACACCTGGAAAGAAGTTATTCCGCATGGAACGAAAAAGAGATGATCGAAAATATTTTTTTTCAGAATCAAAATCGGACTTCAATGGGTGAGTTTCTGGGTGTATTTCGAACCCCTGAATCCGAAAATCCAACCTCTGATGACCAAAAATATGCTTGGAAAAAAGTTATTTCGCATGGTACAAAAAAGAGATGATCGAAAATATTTTTTTTCAGAATCAAGATCGGACTTCGATGGGTGAGTTTCCAGGTGTATTTCGACCCGCTGAATCCGAAAATCCAAACTTTGATGAGCAAAAATATGCTTGGAAAAAAGTTATTTCGCATGGTACGAAAAAGAGATGATCGAAAATATCTGTCTCCAGAATCGGAATCGAACTTTGATGGGTGGGTTTATAGGTGTATTTTGACCCGCTGAATCCAAAAATCAAACCTTTGTCAAACGAAAATACACCTGGAAAGAAGTTATTCCGCACGGTACGAAAAAGAGATGATCGAAAATATTTTTTTTCAGAATCGAGATCGGACTTCAATGGGTGAGTTTCTAGGGGTATTTCGACCCGCTGAATCCAAAAATCCGACCTCTTATGACCAAAAATATGCTTGGAAAAAAGTTATTTCGCATGGTACGAAAAAGAGATGATCGAAAATATTTTTTTTCAGAATCAAAATCGGACTTTGATGGGTGAGTTTCTAGGTGTATTTCGACCCGCTGAATCCAAAAATCCAACCTTTGTTACACGAAAATACACCTGGAAAGAAGTTATTTCGCATGGTACGAAAAAGAGATGATCGAAAATATTTATTTTCAGAATCAAAATCGAACTTTAATGGGTGAGTTTCTAGGTGTATTTCGACCCCCTGAATCCGAAAATCCAACCTCTGATGACCGAAAATATGCTTGGAAAAAAGTTATTTCGCATGGTACGAAAAAGAGATGATCGAAAATATTTTTTTTCAGAATCAAGATCGGACTCTGATGGGTGAGTTTCTAGGTGTATTTCGACCCCCTGAATCCGAAAATCCAACCTCTTATGACCAAAAATATGCTTGGAAAAAAATTATTTCGCATGGTACGAAAAAGAGATGATCGAAAATATTTTCTTTCAGAATCAAGATCGGACTTTGATGGGTGAGTTTCTAGGTGTATTTCGACCCGCTGAATCCGAAAATCCAAACTTTGTTGAGCAAAAATATGCTTGTAAAAAAGTTATTTCGCATGGTACGAAAAAGAGATGATCGAAAATATCTGTCTCCAGAATCGGAATCGAACTTTGATGGGTGGGTTTATAGGTGTATTTTGACCCGCTGAATCCAAAAATCAAACCTTTGTCAAACGAAAATACACCTGGAAAGAAGTTATTCCGCACGGTACGAAAAAGAGATGATCGAAAATATTTTTTTTCAGAATCGAGATCGGACTTTAATGGGTGAGTTTCTAGGGGTATTTCGACCCGCTGAATCCAAAAATCCGACCTCTTATGACCAAAAATATGCTTGGAAAAAAATTATTTCGCATGGTACGAAAAAGAGATGATCGAAAATATTTTCTTTCAGAATCAAGATCGGACTTTGATGGGTGAGTTTCTAGGTGTATTTCGACCCGCTGAATCCAAAAATCCGACCTCTTATGAACAAAAATATGCTTGGAAAAAAGTTATTTCGCATGGTACGAAAAAGAGATGATCGAAAATATTTTTTTTCAGAATCAAAATCGGACTTTGATGGGTGAGTTTCTAGGTGTATTTCGACCCGCTGAATCCGAAAATCCAACCTTTGATGACCAAAACCATGCATGGAAAACAGTTATTTCGCATGGTACGAAAAAGAGATGATCGAAAATATTTTTTTTCAGAATCAAGATCGGACTTTGATGGGTGAGTTTCTAGGTGTATTTTGACCCGCTGAATCCAAAAATCCAACCTTTGTTACACGAAAATACACCTGGAAAGAAGTTATTTCGCATGGTACGAAAAAGAGATGATCGAAAATATTTTTTTTCAGAATCGAGATCGGACTTTAATGGGTGAGTTTCTAGGGGTATTTCGACCCGCTGAATCCAAAAATCCGACCTCTTATGACCAAAAATATGCTTGGAAAAAAATTATTTCGCATGGTACGAAAAAGAGATGATCGAAAATATTTTCTTTCAGAATCAAGATCGGACTTTGATGGGTGAGTTTCTAGGTGTATTTCGACCCGCTGAATCCAAAAATCCGACCTCTTATGACCAAAAATATGCTTGGAAAAAAGTTATTTCGCGTGGTACGAAAAAGAGATGATCGAAAATATCTGTCTCCAGAATCGAAATCGAACTTTGAAGGGTGGGTTTATAGGTGTATTTTGACCCGCTGAATCCAAAAATCCAACCTTTGTTACACGAAAATACACCTGGAAAGAAGTTATTTCGCATGGTACGAAAAAGAGATGATCGAAAATATTTATTTTCAGAATCAAAATCGAACTTTAATGGGTGAGTTTCTAGGTGTATTTCGACCCCCTGAATCCGAAAATCCAACCTCTGATGACCGAAAATATGCTTGGAAAGAAGTTATTTCGCATGGTACGAAAAAGAGATGATCGAAAATATTTTTTTTCAGAATCAAGATCGGACTCTGATGGGTGAGTTTCTAGGTGTATTTCGACCCCCTGAATCCGAAAATCCAACCTCTGATGACCAAAAATATGCTTGGAAAAAAGTTATTTCGCATGGTACGAAAAAGAGATGATCGAAAATATTTTTTTTCAGAATCGAGATCGGACTTTAATGGGTGAGTTTCTAGGGGTATTTCGACCCGCTGAATCCAAAAATCCGACCTCTTAAGACCAAAAATATGCTTGGAAAAAAATTATTTCGCATGGTACGAAAAAGAGATGATCGAAAATATTTTCTTTCAGAATCAAGATCGGACTTTGATGGGTGAGTTTCTAGGTGTATTTCGACCCGCTGAATCCAAGAATCCGACCTCTTATGACCAAAAATATGCTTGGAAAATAGTTATTTCGCGTGGTACGAAAAAGAGATGATCGAAAATATCTGTCTCCAGAATCGAAATCAAACTGTGAAGGGTGGGTTTATAGGTATATTTTGACCCGCTGAATCCAAAAATCCAACCTTTGTTACACGAAAATACACCTGGAAAGAAGTTATTTCGCATGGTACGAAAAAGAGATGATCGAAAATATTTTTTTTCAGAATCAAGATCGGACTTTGATGGGTGAGTTTCTAGGTGTATTTTGACCCGCTGAATCCGAAAATCCAACCTTTGTTACACGAAAATACACCTGGAAAGAAGTTATTTCGCATGGTACGAAAAAGAGATGATCGAAAATATTTTTTTTCAGAATCGAGATCGGACTTTAATGGGTGAGTTTCTAGGGGTATTTCGACCCGCTGAATCCAAAAATCCGACCTCTTATGACCAAAAATATGCTTGGAAAAAAATTATTTCGCATGGTACGAAAAAGAGATGATCGAAAATATTTTCTTTCAGAATCAAGATCGGACTTTGATGGGTGAGTTTCTAGGTGTATTTCGACCCGCTGAATCCAAAAATCCGACCTCTTATGACCAAAAATATGCTTGGAAAAAAGTTATTTCGCGTGGTACGAAAAAGAGATGATCGAAAATATCTGTCTCCAGAATCGAAATCGAACTTTGAAGGGTGGGTTTATAGGTGTATTTTGACCCGCTGAATCCAAAAATCCAACCTTTGTTACACGAAAATACACCTGGAAAGAAGTTATTTCGCATGGTACGAAAAAGAGATGATCGAAAATATTTATTTTCAGAATCAAAATCGAACTTTAATGGGTGAGTTTCTAGGTGTATTTCGACCCCCTGAATCCGAAAATCCAACCTCTGATGACCGAAAATATGCTTGGAAAAAAGTTATTTCGCATGGTACGAAAAAGAGATGATCGAAAATATTTTTTTTCAGAATCAAGATCGGACTCTGGTGGGTGAGTTTCTAGGTGTATTTCGACCCCCTGAATCCGAAAATCCAACCTCTGATGACCAAAAATATGCTTGGAAAAAAGTTATTTCGCATGGTACGAAAAAGAGATGATCGAAAATATTTTTTTTCAGAATCAAGATCGGACTTTGATGGGTGAGTTTCTAGGTGTATTTCGACCCGCTGAATCCGAAAATCCAAACTTTGTTGAGCAAAAATATGCTTGTAAAAAAGTTATTTCGCATGGTACGAAAAAGAGATGATCGAAAATATCTGTCTCCAGAATCGGAATCGAACTTTGATGGGTGGGTTTATAGGTGTATTTTGACCCGCTGAATCCAAAAATCAAACCTTTGTCAAACGAAAATACACCTGGAAAGAAGTTATTCCGCACGGTACGAAAAAGAGATGATCGAAAATATTTTTTTTCAGAATCGAGATCGGACTTTAATGGGTGAGTTTCTAGGGGTATTTCGACCCGCTGAATCCAAAAATCCGACCTCTTATGACCAAAAATATGCTTGGAAAAAAATTATTTCGCATGGTACGAAAAAGAGATGATCGAAAATATTTTCTTTCAGAATCAAGATCGGACTTTGATGGGTGAGTTTCTAGGTGTATTTCGACCCGCTGAATCCAAAAATCCGACCTCTTATGAACAAAAATATGCTTGGAAAAAAGTTATTTCGCATGGTACGAAAAAGAGATGATCGAAAATATTTTTTTTCAGAATCAAAATCGGACTTTGATGGGTGAGTTTCTAGGTGTATTTCGACCCGCTGAATCCGAAAATCCAACCTTTGATGACCAAAACCATGCATGGAAAACAGTTATTTCGCATGGTACGAAAAAGAGATGATCGAAAATATTTTTTTTCAGAATCAAGATCGGACTTTGATGGGTGAGTTTCTAGGTGTATTTTGACCCGCTGAATCCAAAAATCCAACCTTTGTTACACGAAAATACACCTGGAAAGAAGTTATTTCGCATGGTACGAAAAAGAGATGATCGAAAATATTTTTTTTCAGAATCGAGATCGGACTTTAATGGGTGAGTTTCTAGGGGTATTTCGACCCGCTGAATCCAAAAATCCGACCTCTTATGACCAAAAATATGCTTGGAAAAAAATTATTTCGCATGGTACGAAAAAGAGATGATCGAAAATATTTTCTTTCAGAATCAAGATCGGACTTTGATGGGTGAGTTTCTAGGTGTATTTCGACCCGCTGAATCCAAAAATCCGACCTCTTATGACCAAAAATATGCTTGGAAAAAAGTTATTTCGCGTGGTACGAAAAAGAGATGATCGAAAATATCTGTCTCCAGAATCGAAATCGAACTTTGAAGGGTGGGTTTATAGGTGTATTTTGACCCGCTGAATCCAAAAATCCAACCTTTGTTACACGAAAATACACCTGGAAAGAAGTTATTTCGCATGGTACGAAAAAGAGATGATCGAAAATATTTATTTTCAGAATCAAAATCGAACTTTAATGGGTGAGTTTCTAGGTGTATTTCGACCCCCTGAATCCGAAAATCCAACCTCTGATGACCGAAAATATGCTTGGAAAGAAGTTATTTCGCATGGTACGAAAAAGAGATGATCGAAAATATTTTTTTTCAGAATCAAGATCGGACTCTGATGGGTGAGTTTCTAGGTGTATTTCGACCCCCTGAATCCGAAAATCCAACCTCTGATGACCAAAAATATGCTTGGAAAAAAGTTATTTCGCATGGTACGAAAAAGAGATGATCGAAAATATTTTTTTTCAGAATCGAGATCGGACTTTAATGGGTGAGTTTCTAGGGGTATTTCGACCCGCTGAATCCAAAAATCCGACCTCTTAAGACCAAAAATATGCTTGGAAAAAAATTATTTCGCATGGTACGAAAAAGAGATGATCGAAAATATTTTCTTTCAGAATCAAGATCGGACTTTGATGGGTGAGTTTCTAGGTGTATTTCGACCCGCTGAATCCAAGAATCCGACCTCTTATGACCAAAAATATGCTTGGAAAATAGTTATTTCGCGTGGTACGAAAAAGAGATGATCGAAAATATCTGTCTCCAGAATCGAAATCAAACTGTGAAGGGTGGGTTTATAGGTATATTTTGACCCGCTGAATCCAAAAATCCAACCTTTGTTACACGAAAATACACCTGGAAAGAAGTTATTTCGCATGGTACGAAAAAGAGATGATCGAAAATATTTTTTTTCAGAATCAAGATCGGACTTTGATGGGTGAGTTTCTAGGTGTATTTTGACCCGCTGAATCCGAAAATCCAACCTTTGTTACACGAAAATACACCTGGAAAGAAGTTATTTCGCATGGTACGAAAAAGAGATGATCGAAAATATTTTTTTTCAGAATCGAGATCGGACTTTAATGGGTGAGTTTCTAGGGGTATTTCGACCCGCTGAATCCAAAAATCCGACCTCTTATGACCAAAAATATGCTTGGAAAAAAATTATTTCGCATGGTACGAAAAAGAGATGATCGAAAATATTTTCTTTCAGAATCAAGATCGGACTTTGATGGGTGAGTTTCTAGGTGTATTTCGACCCGCTGAATCCAAAAATCCGACCTCTTATGACCAAAAATATGCTTGGAAAAAAGTTATTTCGCGTGGTACGAAAAAGAGATGATCGAAAATATCTGTCTCCAGAATCGAAATCGAACTTTGAAGGGTGGGTTTATAGGTGTATTTTGACCCGCTGAATCCAAAAATCCAACCTTTGTTACACGAAAATACACCTGGAAAGAAGTTATTTCGCATGGTACGAAAAAGAGATGATCGAAAATATTTATTTTCAGAATCAAAATCGAACTTTAATGGGTGAGTTTCTAGGTGTATTTCGACCCCCTGAATCCGAAAATCCAACCTCTGATGACCGAAAATATGCTTGGAAAAAAGTTATTTCGCATGGTACGAAAAAGAGATGATCGAAAATATTTTTTTTCAGAATCAAGATCGGACTCTGGTGGGTGAGTTTCTAGGTGTATTTCGACCCCCTGAATCCGAAAATCCAACCTCTGATGACCAAAAATATGCTTGGAAAAAAGTTATTTCGCATGGTACGAAAAAGAGATGATCGAAAATATTTTTTTTCAGAATCAAGATCGGACTTTGATGGGTGAGTTTCTAGGTGTATTTCGACCCGCTGAATCCGAAAATCCAAACTTTGTTGAGCAAAAATATGCTTGTAAAAAAGTTATTTCGCATGGTACGAAAAAGAGATGATCGAAAATATCTGTCTCCAGAATCGGAATCGAACTTTGATGGGTGGGTTTATAGGTGTATTTTGACCCGCTGAATCCAAAAATCAAACCTTTGTCAAACGAAAATACACCTGGAAAGAAGTTATTCCGCACGGTACGAAAAAGAGATGATCGAAAATATTTTTTTTCAGAATCGAGATCGGACTTTAATGGGTGAGTTTCTAGGGGTATTTCGACCCGCTGAATCCAAAAATCCGACCTCTTATGACCAAAAATATGCTTGGAAAAAAATTATTTCGCGTGGTACGAAAAAGAGATGATCGAAAATATCTGTCTCCAGAATCGAAATCGAACTTTGAAGGGTGGGTTTATAGGTGTATTTTGACCCGCTGAATCCAAAAATCCAACCTTTGTTACACGAAAATACACCTGGAAAGAAGTTATTTCGCATGGTACGAAAAAGAGATGATCGAAAATATTTATTTTCAGAATCAAAATCGAACTTTAATGGGTGAGTTTCTAGGTGTATTTCGACCCCCTGAATCCGAAAATCCAACCTCTGATGACCGAAAATATGCTTGGAAAAAAGTTATTTCGCATGGTACGAAAAAGAGATGATCGAAAATATTTTTTTTCAGAATCAAGATCGGACTCTGATGGGTGAGTTTCTAGGTGTATTTCGACCCCCTGAATCCGAAAATCCAACCTCTGATGACCAAAAATATGCTTGGAAAAAAGTTATTTCGCATGGTACGAAAAAGAGATGATCGAAAATATTTTTTTTCAGAATCAAGATCGGACTTTGATGGGTGAGTTTCTAGGTGTATTTCGACCCGCTGAATCCGAAAATCCAAACTTTGTTGAGCAAACATATGCTTGTAAAAAAGTTATTTCGCATGGTACGAAAAAGAGATGATCGAAAATATCTGTCTCCAGAATCGGAATCGAACTTTGATGGGTGGGTTTATAGGTGTATTTTGACCCGCTGAATCCAAAAATCAAACCTTTGTCAAACGAAAATACACCTGGAAAGAAGTTATTCCGCACGGTACGAAAAAGGGATGATCGAAAATATTTTTTTTCAGAATCGAGATCGGACTTTAATGGGTGAGTTTCTAGGGGTATTTCGACCCGCTGAATCCAAAAATCCGACCTCTTATGACCAAAAATATGCTTGGAAAAAAATTATTTCGCATGGTACGAAAAAGAGATGATCGAAAATATTTTCTTTCAGAATCAAGATCGGACTTTGATGGGTGAGTTTCTAGGTGTATTTCGACCCGCTGAATCCAAAAATCCGACCTCTTATGAACAAAAATATGCTTGGAAAAAAGTTATTTCGCATGGTACGAAAAAGAGATGATCGAAAATATTTTTTTTCAGAATCAAAATCGGACTTTGATGGGTGAGTTTCTAGGTGTATTTCGACCCGCTGAATCCAAAAATCCGACCTCTTATGACCAAAAATATGCTTGGAAAAAAGTTATTTCGCATGGTACGAAAAAGAGATGATCGAAAATATTTTTTTTCAGAATCAAGATCGGACTTTGATGGGTGAGTTTCTAGGTGTATTTCGACCCGCTGAATCCGAAAATCCAAACTTTGTTGAGCAAAAATATGCTTGTAAAAAGTTATTTCGCATGGTACGAAAAAGAGATGATCGAAAATATCTGTCTCCAGAATCGGAATCGAACTTTGATGGGTGGGTTTATAGGTGTATTTTGACCCGCTGAATCCAAAAATCAAACCTTTGTCAAACGAAAATACACCTGGAAAGAAGTTATTCCGCACGGTACGAAAAAGAGATGATCGAAAATATTTTTTTTCAGAATCGAGATCGGACTTTAATGGGTGAGTTTCTAGGGGTATTTCGACCCGCTGAATCCAAAAATCCGACCTCTTATGACCAAAAATATGCTTGGAAAAAAATTATTTCGCATGGTACGAAAAAGAGATGATCGAAAATATTTTCTTTCAGAATCAAGATCGGACTTTGATGGGTGAGTTTCTAGGTGTATTTCGACCCGCTGAATCCAAAAATCCGACCTCTTATGAACAAAAATATGCTTGGAAAAAAGTTATTTCGCATGGTACGAAAAAGAGATGATCGAAAATATTTTTTTTCAGAATCAAAATCGGACTTTGATGGTTGAGTTTCTAGGTGTATTTCGACCCGCTGAATCCAAAAATCCGACCTCTTATGACCAAAAATATGCTTGGAAAAAAGTTATTTCGCATGGTACGAAAAAGAGATGATCGAAAATATTTTTTTTCAGAATCGAGATCGGACTTTAATGGGTGAGTTTCTAGGGGTATTTCGACCCGCTGAATCCAAAAATCCGACCTCTTATGACCAAAAATATGCTTGGAAAAAAATTATTTCGCATGGTACGAAAAAGAGATGATCGAAAATATTTTCTTTCAGAATCAAGATCGGACTTTGATGGGTGAGTTTCTAGGTGTATTTCGACCCGCTGAATCCAAAAATCCGACCTCTTATGACCAAAAATATGCTTGGAAAAAAGTTATTTCGCGTGGTTCGAAAAAGAGATGATCGAAAATATCTGTCTCCAGAATCGAAATCGAACTTTGAAGGGTGGGTTGATAGGTGTATTTTGACCCGCTGAATCCGAAAATCCAACCTTTGTTACACGAAAATACACCTGGAATGAAGTTATTTCGCATGGTACGAAAAAGAGATGATCGAAAATATTTTTTTTCAGAATCAAGATCGGACTTTGATGGGTGAGTTTCTAGGTGTATTTCGACCCGCTGAATCCAAAAATCCGACCTCTTATGACCAAAAATATGCTTGGAAAAAAATTATTTCGCATGGTACGAAAAAGAGATGATCGAAAATATTTTCTTTCAGAATCAAGATCGGACTTTGATGGGTGAGTTTCTAGGTGTATTTCGACCCGCTGAATCCAAAAATCCGACCTCTTATGACCAAAAATATGCTTGGAAAAAAGTTATTTCGCGTGGTTCGAAAAAGAGATGATCGAAAATATCTGTCTCCAGAATCGAAATCGAACTTTGAAGGGTGGGTTGATAGGTGTATTTTGACCCGCTGAATCCGAAAATCCAACCTTTGTTACACGAAAATACACCTGGAATGAAGTTATTTCGCATGGTACGAAAAAGAGATGATCGAAAATATTTTTTTTCAGAATCAAGATCGGACTTTGATGGGTGAGTTTCTAGGTGTATTTCGACCCGCTGAATCCGAAAATCCAACCTTTGTTACACGAAAATACACCTGGAAAAAAGTTATTTCGCATGGTACGAAAAAGAGATGATCGAAAATATCTGTCTCCAGAATCGGAATCGAACTTTGATGGGTGGGTTTATAGGTGTATTTTGACCCGCTGAATCCAAAAATCAAACCTTTGTCAAACGAAAATACACCTGGAAAGAAGTTATTCCGCACGGTACGAAAAAGAGATGATCGAAAATATTTTTTTTCAGAATCGAGATCGGACTTTAATGGGTGAGTTTCTAGGGGTATTTCGACCCGCTGAATCCAAAAATCCGACCTCTTATGACCAAAAATATGCTTGGAAAAAAATTATTTCGCATGGTACGAAAAAGAGATGATCGAAAATATTTTCTTTCAGAATCAAGATCGGACTTTGATGGGTGAGTTTCTAGGTGTATTTCGACCCGCTGAATCCAAAAATCCGACCTCTTATGAACAAAAATATGCTTGGAAAAAAGTTATTTCGCATGGTACGAAAAAGAGATGATCGAAAATATTTTTTTTCAGAATCAAAATCGGACTTTGATGGGTGAGTTTCTAGGTGTATTTCGACCCGCTGAATCCAAAAATCCGACCTCTTATGACCAAAAATATGCTTGGAAAAAAGTTATTTCGCATGGTACGAAAAAGAGATGATCGAAAATATTTTTTTTCAGAATCGAGATCGGACTTTAATGGGTGAGTTTCTAGGGGTATTTCGACCCGCTGAATCCAAAAATCCGACCTCTTATGACCAAAAATATGCTTGGAAAAAAATTATTTCGCATGGTACGAAAAAGAGATGATCGAAAATATTTTCTTTCAGAATCAAGATCGGACTTTGATGGGTGAGTTTCTAGGTGTATTTCGACCCGCTGAATCCAAAAATCCGACCTCTTATGACCAAAAATATGCTTGGAAAAAAGTTATTTCGCGTGGTTCGAAAAAGAGATGATCGAAAATATCTGTCTCCAGAATCGAAATCGAACTTTGAAGGGTGGGTTGATAGGTGTATTTTGACCCGCTGAATCCGAAAATCCAACCTTTGTTACACGAAAATACACCTGGAATGAAGTTATTTCGCATGGTACGAAAAAGAGATGATCGAAAATATTTTTTTTCAGAATCAAGATCGGACTTTGATGGGTGAGTTTCTAGGTGTATTTCGACCCGCTGAATCCAAAAATCCGACCTCTTATGACCAAAAATATGCTTGGAAAAAAATTATTTCGCATGGTACGAAAAAGAGATGATCGAAAATATTTTCTTTCAGAATCAAGATCGGACTTTGATGGGTGAGTTTCTAGGTGTATTTCGACCCGCTGAATCCAAAAATCCGACCTCTTATGACCAAAAATATGCTTGGAAAAAAGTTATTTCGCGTGGTTCGAAAAAGAGATGATCGAAAATATCTGTCTCCAGAATCGAAATCGAACTTTATAGGGTGGGTTGATAGGTGTATTTTGACCCGCTGAATCCGAAAATCCAACCTTTGTTACACGAAAATACACCTGGAATGAAGTTATTTCGCATGGTACGAAAAAGAGATGATCGAAAATATTTTTTTTCAGAATCAAGATCGGACTTTGATGGGTGAGTTTCTAGGTGTATTTCGACCCGCTGAATCCGAAAATCCAACCTTTGTTACACGAAAATACACCTGGAAAAAAGTTATTTCGCATGGTACGAAAAAGAGATGATCGAAAATATTTTTTTTCAGAATCAAGATCGGACTTTGATGGGTGAGTTTCTAGGTGTATTTCGACCCTCTGAATCCGAAAATCCAACCTTTGTTACACGAAAATACACCTGGAAAGAAGTTATTTCGCATGGAACGAAAAAGAGATGATCGAAAATATCTGTCTCCAGAATCGAAATCGAACTTTGAAGGGTGGGTTTATAGGTTAGGTGTATTTCGACCCCCTGAATCCGAAAATCCAACCTCTGATGACCAAAAATATGCTTGGAAAAAAGTTATTTCGCATGGTACGAAAAAGAGATGATCGAAAATATTTTTTTCAGAATCAAGATCGGACTCTGATGGGTGAGTTTCTAGGTGTATTTCGACCCCCTGAATCCGAAAATCCAACCTCTGATGACCAAAATATGCTTGGAAAAAAGTTATTTCGCATGGTACGAAAAAGAGATGATCGAAAATATTTTTTTTCAGAATCAAGATCGGACTTTGATGGGTGAGTTTCTAGGTGTATTTCGACCCGCTGAATCCGAAAATCCAAACTTTGTTGAGCAAACATATGCTTGTAAAAAAGTTATTTCGCATGGTACGAAAAAGAGATGATCGAAAATATCTGTCTCCAGAATCGGAATCGAACTTTGATGGGTGGGTTTATAGGTGTATTTTGACCCGCTGAATCCAAAAATCAAACCTTTGTCAAACGAAAATACACCTGGAAAGAAGTTATTCCGCACGGTACGAAAAAGGGATGATCGAAAATATTTTTTTTCAGAATCGAGATCGGACTTTAATGGGTGAGTTTCTAGGGGTATTTCGACCCGCTGAATCCAAAAATCCGACCTCTTATGACCAAAAATATGCTTGGAAAAAAATTATTTCGCATGGTACGAAAAGAGATGATCGAAAATATTTTCTTTCAGAATCAAGATCGGACTTTGATGGTGAGTTTCTAGGTGTATTTCGACCCGCTGAATCCAAAAATCCGACCTCTTATGAACAAAAATATGCTTGGAAAAAAGTTATTTCGCATGGTACGAAAAGAGATGATCGAAAATATTTTTTTTCAGAATCAAAATCGGACTTTGATGGGTGAGTTTCTAGGTGTATTTCGACCCGCTGAATCCAAAAATCCGACCTCTTATGACCAAAAATATGCTTGGAAAAAAGTTATTTCGCATGGTACGAAAAAGAGATGATCGAAAATATTTTTTTTCAGAATCAAGATCGGACTTTGATGGGTGAGTTTCTAGGTGTATTTCGACCCGCTGAATCCGAAAATCCAAACTTTGTTGAGCAAAAATATGCTTGTAAAAAGTTATTTCGCATGGTACGAAAAAGAGATGATCGAAAAATATCTGTCTCCAGAATCGGAATCGAACTTTGATGGGTGGGTTTATAGGTGTATTTTGACCCGCTGAATCCAAAAATCAAACCTTTGTCAAACGAAAATACACCTGGAAAGAAGTTATTCCGCACGGTACGAAAAAGAGATGATCGAAAATATTTTTTTTCAGAATCGAGATCGGACTTTAATGGGTGAGTTTCTAGGGGTATTTCGACCCGCTGAATCCAAAAATCCGACCTCTTATGACCAAAAATATGCTTGGAAAAAAATTATTTCGCATGGTACGAAAAAGAGATGATCGAAAATATTTTCTTTCAGAATCAAGATCGGACTTTGATGGGTGAGTTTCTAGGTGTATTTCGACCCGCTGAATCCAAAAATCCGACCTCTTATGAACAAAAATATGCTTGGAAAAAAGTTATTTCGCATGGTACGAAAAAGAGATGATCGAAAATATTTTTTTTCAGAATCAAAATCGGACTTTGATGGTTGAGTTTCTAGTGTATTTCGACCCGCTGATCCAAAATCCGACCTCTTATGACCAAAAATATGCTTGGAAAAAAGTTATTTCGCATGGTACGAAAAAGAGATGATCGAAAATATTTTTTTTCAGAATCGAGATCGGACTTTAATGGGTGGAGTTTCTAGGGGTATTTCGACCCGCTGAATCCAAAAATCCGACCTCTTATGACCAAAAATATGCTTGGAAAAAAATTATTTCGCATGGTACGAAAAAGAGATGATCGAAAATATTTTCTTTCAGAATCAAGATCGGACTTTGATGGGTGAGTTTCTAGGTGTATTTCGACCCGCTGAATCCAAAAATCCGACCTCTTATGACCAAAAATATGCTTGGAAAAAAGTTATTTCGCGTGGTTCGAAAAAGAGATGATCGAAAATATCTGTCTCCAGAATCGAAATCGAACTTTGAAGGGTGGGTTGATAGGTGTATTTTTGACCCGCTGAATCCGAAAATCCAACCTTTGTTACACGAAAATACACCTGGAATGAAGTTATTTCGCATGGTACGAAAAAGAGATGATCGAAAATATTTTTTTTCAGAATCAAGATCGGACTTTGATGGGTGAGTTTCTAGGTGTATTTCGACCCGCTGAATCCAAAAATCCGACCTCTTATGACCAAAAATATGCTTGGAAAAAAATTATTTCGCATGGTACGAAAAAGAGATGATCGAAAATATTTTCTTTCAGAATCAAGATCGGACTTTGATGGGTGAGTTTCTAGGTGTATTTCGACCCGCTGAATCCAAAAATCCGACCTCTTATGACCAAAAATATGCTTGGAAAAAAGTTATTTCGCGTGGTTCGAAAAAGAGATGATCGAAAATATCTGTCTCCAGAATCGAAATCGAACTTTGAAGGGTGGGTTGATAGGTGTATTTTGACCCGCTGAATCCGAAAATCCAACCTTTGTTACACGAAAATACACCTGGAATGAAGTTATTTCGCATGGTACGAAAAAGAGATGATCGAAAATATTTTTTTTCAGAATCAAGATCGGACTTTGATGGGTGAGTTTCTAGGTGTATTTCGTCCCGCTGAATCCGAAAATCCAACCTTTGTTACACGAAAATACACCTGGAAAAAAGTTATTTCGCATGGTACGAAAAAGAGATGATCGAAAATATCTGTCTCCAGAATCGGAATCGAACTTTGATGGGTGGGTTTATAGGTGTATTTTGACCCGCTGAATCCAAAAATCAAACCTTTGTCAAACGAAAATACACCTGGAAAGAAGTTATTCCGCACGGTACGAAAAGAGATGATCGAAAATATTTTTTTTCAGAATCGAGATCGGACTTTAATGGGTGAGTTTCTAGGGGTATTTCGACCCGCTGAATCCAAAAATCCGACCTCTTATGACCAAAAATATGCTTGGAAAAAAATTATTTCGCATGGTACGAAAAAGAGATGATCGAAAATATTTTCTTTCAGAATCAAGATCGGACTTTGATGGGTGAGTTTCTAGGTGTATTTCGACCCGCTGAATCCAAAAATCCGACCTCTTATGAACAAAAATATGCTTGGAAAAAAGTTATTTCGCATGGTACGAAAAAGAGATGATCGAAAATATTTTTTTTCAGAATCAAAATCGGACTTTGATGGGTGAGTTTCTAGGTGTATTTCGACCCGCTGAATCCAAAAATCCGACCTCTTATGACCAAAAATATGCTTGGAAAAAAGTTATTTCGCATGGTACGAAAAAGAGATGATCGAAAATATTTTTTTTCAGAATCGAGATCGGACTTTAATGGGTGAGTTTCTAGGGGTATTTCGACCCGCTGAATCCAAAAATCCGACCTCTTATGACCAAAAATATGCTTGGAAAAAAATTATTTCGCATGGTACGAAAAAGAGATGATCGAAAATATTTTCTTTCAGAATCAAGATCGGACTTTGATGGGTGAGTTTCTAGGTGTATTTCGACCCGCTGAATCCAAAAATCCGACCTCTTATGACCAAAAAT
The DNA here is from genome assembly GCA_963170745.1 of Phymatocera aterrima. NCBI lineage: Eukaryota > Metazoa > Arthropoda > Insecta > Hymenoptera > Tenthredinidae > Phymatocera > Phymatocera aterrima. Next base: position 215,377 of record CAUJGY010000165.1, on the reverse strand, counting down.
ATGCTTGGAAAAAAGTTATTTCGCGTGGTTCGAAAAAGAGATGATCGAAAATATCTGTCTCCAGAATCGAAATCGAACTTTGAAGGGTGGGTTGATAGGTGTATTTTGACCCGCTGAATCCGAAAATCCAACCTTTGTTACACGAAAATACACCTGGAATGAAGTTATTTCGCATGGTACGAAAAAGAGATGATCGAAAATATTTTTTTTCAGAATCAAGATCGGACTTTGATGGGTGAGTTTCTAGGTGTATTTCGACCCGCTGAATCCAAAAATCCGACCTCTTATGACCAAAAATATGCTTGGAAAAAAATTATTTCGCATGGTACGAAAAAGAGATGATCGAAAATATTTTCTTTCAGAATCAAGATCGGACTTTGATGGGTGAGTTTCTAGGTGTATTTCGACCCGCTGAATCCAAAAATCCGACCTCTTATGACCAAAAATATGCTTGGAAAAAAGTTATTTCGCGTGGTTCGAAAAAGAGATGATCGAAAATATCTGTCTCCAGAATCGAAATCGAACTTTATAGGGTGGGTTGATAGGTGTATTTTGACCCGCTGAATCCGAAAATCCAACCTTTGTTACACGAAAATACACCTGGAATGAAGTTATTTCGCATGGTACGAAAAAGAGATGATCGAAAATATTTTTTTTCAGAATCAAGATCGGACTTTGATGGGTGAGTTTCTAGGTGTATTTCGACCCGCTGAATCCGAAAATCCAACCTTTGTTACACGAAAATACACCTGGAAAAAAGTTATTTCGCATGGTACGAAAAAGAGATGATCGAAAATATTTTTTTTCAGAATCAAGATCGGACTTTGATGGGTGAGTTTCTAGGTGTATTTCGACCCTCTGAATCCGAAAATCCAACCTTTGTTACACGAAAATACACCTGGAAAGAAGTTATTTCGCATGGAACGAAAAAGAGATGATCGAAAATATCTGTCTCCAGAATCGAAATCGAACTTTGAAGGGTGGGTTTATAGGTGTATTTTGACCCGCTGAATCCAAAAATCCAACCTTTGTTACACGAAAATACACCTGGAAAGAAGTTATTTCGCATGGTACGAAAAAGAGATGATCGAAAATATTTATTTTCAGAATCAAAATCGAACTTTAATGGGTGAGTTTCTAGGTGTATTTCGACCCCCTGAATCCGAAAATCCAACCTCTGATGACCGAAAATATGCTTGGAAAAAAGTTATTTCGCATGGTACGAAAAAGAGATGATCGAAAATATTTTTTTTCAGAATCAAGATCGGACTCTGATGGGTGAGTTTCTAGGTGTATTTCGACCCCCTGAATCCGAAAATCCAACCTCTGATGACCAAAAATATGCTTGGAAAAAAGTTATTTCGCATGGTACGAAAAAGAGATGATCGAAAATATTTTTTTTCAGAATCAAGATCGGACTTTGATGGGTGAGTTTCTAGGTGTATTTCGACCCGCTGAATCCGAAAATCCAAACTTTGTTGAGCAAAAATATGCTTGTAAAAAAGTTATTTCGCATGGTACGAGAAAGAGATGATCGAAAATATCTGTCTCCAGAATCGGAATCGAACTTTGATGGGTGGGTTTATAGGTGTATTTTGACCCGCTGAATCCAAAAATCAAACCTTTGTCAAACGAAAATACACCTGGAAAGAAGTTATTCCGCACGGTACGAAAAAGAGATGATCGAAAATATTTTTTTTCAGAATCGAGATCGGACTTCAATGGGTGAGTTTCTAGGGGTATTTCGACCCGCTGAATCCAAAAATCCGACCTCTTATGACCAAAAATATGCTTGGAAAAAAGTTATTTCGCATGGTACGAAAAAGAGATGATCGAAAATATTTTTTTTCAGAATCAAGATCGGACTTTGATGGGTGAGTTTCTAGGTGTATTTCGACCCCCTGAATCCGAAAATCCAACCTCTGATGACCAAAAATATGCTTGGAAAAAAGTTATTTCGCATGGTACGAAAAAGAGATGATCGAAAATATTTTTTTTCAGAATCAAGATCGGACTTTGATGGGTGAGTTTCTAGGTGTATTTCGACCCGCTGAATCCAAAAATCCAAACTTTGTTCAGCAAAAATATGCTTGGAAAAAAGTTATTTCGCATGGTACGAAAAAGAGATGATCGAAAATATTTTTTTTCAGAATCAAAATCGGACTTTGATGGGTGAGTTTCTAAGTGTATTTCGACCCGCTGAATCCGAAAATCCAACCTTTGTTACACGAAAATACACCTGGAAAGAAGTTATTTCGCATGGAACGAAAAAGAGAGGATCGAAAATATTTTTTTTCAGAATCGAGATCGGACTTTAATGGGTGAGTTTCTAAGGGTATTTCGACCCGCTGAATCCAAAAATCCGACCTCTTATGAACAAAAATATGCTTGGAAAAAAGTTATTTCGCATGGTACGAAAAAGAGATGATCGAAAATATTTTTTTTCAGAATCAAAATCGGACTTTGATGGGTGAGTTTCTAGGTGTATTTCGACCCGCTGAATCCAAAAATCCGACCTCTTATGACCAAAATAATGCTTGGAAAAAAGTTATTTCGCATGGTACGAAAATGAGATGATCGAAAATATCTGTCTCCAGAATCGAAATCGAACTTTGAAGGGTGGGTTTATAGGTGTATTTTGACCCGCTGAATCCAAAAATCCAACCTTTGTTACACGAAAATACACCTGGAAAGAAGTTATTTCGCATGGTACGAAAAAGAGATGATCGAAAATATTTTTTTTCAGAATCAAAATCGGACTTTAATGGGTGAGTTTCTAGGTGTATTTCGACCCCCTGAATCCGAAAATCCAACCTCTGATGACCAAAAATATGCTTGGAAAAAAGTTATTTCGCATGGTACGAAAAAGAGATGATCGAAAATATTTTTTTTCAGAATCAAGATCGGACTTCGATGGGTGAGTTTCTAGGTGTATTTCGACCCCCTGAATCCGAAAATCCAACCTCTGATGACCAAAAATATGCTTGGAAAAAAGTTATTTCGCATGGTACGAAAAAGAGATGATCGAAAATATTTTTTTTCAGAATCAAGATCGGACTTTGATGGGTGAGTTTCTAGGTGCATTTCGACCCGCTGAATCCGAAAATCCAAACTTTGTTCAGCAAAAATATGCTTGGAAAAAAGTTATTTCGCATGGTACGAAAAAGAGATGATCGAAAATATCTGTCTCCAGAATCGGAATCGAACTTTGATGGGTGGGTTTATAGGTGTATTTTGACCCGCTGAATCCAAAAATCAAACCTTTGTCAAACGAAAATACACCTGGAAAGAAGTTATTCCGCACGGTACGAAAAAGAGATGATCGAAAATATTTTTTTTCAGAATCGAGATCGGACTTTAATGGGTGAGTTTCTAGGGGTATTTCGACCCGCTGAATCCAAAAATCCGACCTCTTATGACCAAAAATATGCTTGGAAAAAAATTATTTCGCATGGTACGAAAAAGAGATGATCGAAAATATTTTCTTTCAGAATCAAGATCGGACTTTGATGGGTGAGTTTCTAGGTGTATTTCGACCCGCTGAATCCAAAAATCCGACCTCTTATGACCAAAAATATGCTTGGAAAAAAGTTATTTCGCGTGGTACGAAAAAGAGATGATCGAAAATATCTGTCTCCAGAATCGAAATCGAACTGTGAAGGGTGGGTTTATAGGTGTATTTTGACCCGCTGAATCCAAAAATCCAACCATTGTTACACGAAAATACACCTGGAATGAAGTTATTTCGCATGGTACGAAAAAGAGATGATCGAAAATATTTTGTTTCAGAATCAAGATCGGACTTTGATGGGTGAGTTTCTAGGTGTATTTCGACCCGCTGAATCCGATAATCCAACCTTTGTTACACGAAAATACACCTGGAAAGAAGTTATTTCGCATGGTACGAAAAAGAGATGATCGAAAATATTTTTTTTCAGAATCAAGATCGGACTTTGATGGGTGAGTTTCTAGGTGTATTTCGACCCGCTGAATCCGAAAATCCAACCTTTGTTACACGAAAATACACCTGGAAAGAAGTTATTTCGCATGGAACGAAAAAAAGATGATCGAAAATATTTTTTTTCAGAATCGAGATCGGACTTCAATGGGTGAGTTTCTAGGGGTATTTCGACCCGCTGAATCCAAAAATCCGACCTCTTATGAACAAAAATATGCTTGGAAAAAAGTTATTTCGCATGGTACGAAAAAGAGATGATCGAAAATATTTTTTTTCAGAATCAAAATCGGACTTTGATGGGTGAGTTTCTAGGTGTATTTCGACCCGCTGAATCCAAAAATCCGACCTCTTATGACCAAAATAATGCTTGGAAAAAAGTTATTTCGCATGGTACGAAAATGAGATGATCGAAAATATCTGTCTCCAGAATCGGAATCGAACTTTGAAGGGTGGGTTTATAGGTGTATTTTGACCCGCTGAATCCAAAAATCCAACGTTTGTTACACGAAAATACACCTGGAAAGAAGTTATTTCGCATGGTACGAAAAAGAGATGATCGAAAATATTTTTTTTCAGAATCAAAATCGGACTTTAATGGGTGAGTTTCTAGGTGTATTTCGACCCCCTGAATCCGAAAATCCAACCTCTGATGACCGAAAATATGCTTGGAAAAAAGTTATTTCGCATGGTACGAAAAAGAGATGATCGAAAATATTTTTTTTCAGAATCAAGATCGGACTTCGATGGGTGAGTTTCTAGGTGTATTTCGACCCCCTGAATCCGAAAATCCAACCTCTGATGACCAAAAATATGCTTGGAAAAAAGTTATTTCGCATGGTACGAAAAAGAGATGATCGAAAATATTTTTTTTCAGAATCAAGATCGGACTTTGATGGGTGAGTTTCTAGGTGCATTTCGACCCGCTGAATCCGAAAATCCAAACTTTGTTCAGCAAAAATATGCTTGGAAAAAAGTTATTTCGCATGGTACGAAAAAGAGATGATCGAAAATATCTGTCTCCAGAATCGGAATCGAACTTTGATGGGTGGGTTTATAGGTGTATTTTGACCCGCTGAATCCAAAAATCAAACCTTTGTCAAACGAAAATACACCTGGAAAGAAGTTATTCCGCACGGTACGAAAAAGAGATGATCGAAAATATTTTTTTTCAGAATCGAGATCGGACTTTAATGGGTGAGTTTCTAGGGGTATTTCGACCCGCTGAATCCAAAAATCCGACCTCTTATGACCAAAAATATGCTTGGAAAAAAATTATTTCGCATGGTACGAAAAAGAGATGATCGAAAATATTTTCTTTCAGAATCAAGATCGGACTTTGATGGGTGAGTTTCTAGGTGTATTTCGACCCGCTGAATCCAAAAATCCGACCTCTTATGACCAAAAATATGCTTGGAAAAAAGTTATTTCGCGTGGTACGAAAAAGAGATGATCGAAAATATCTGTCTCCAGAATCGAAATCGAACTGTGAAGGGTGGGTTTATAGGTGTATTTTGACCCGCTGAATCCAAAAATCCAACCATTGTTACACGAAAATACACCTGGAATGAAGTTATTTCGCATGGTACGAAAAAGAGATGATCGAAAATATTTTTTTTCAGAATCAAGATCGGACTTTGATGGGTGAGTTTCTAGGTGTATTTCGACCCGCTGAATCCGATAATCCAACCTTTGTTACACGAAAATACACCTGGAAAGAAGTTATTTCGCATGGTACGAAAAAGAGATGATCGAAAATATTTTTTTTCAGAATCAAGATCGGACTTTGATGGGTGAGTTTCTAGGTGTATTTCGACCCGCTGAATCCGAAAATCCAACCTTTGTTACACGAAAATACACCTGGAAAGAAGTTATTTCGCATGGAACGAAAAAAAGATGATCGAAAATATTTTTTTTCAGAATCGAGATCGGACTTTAATGGGTGAGTTTCTAGGGGTATTTCGACCCGCTGAATCCAAAAATCCGACCTCTTATGAACAAAAATATGCTTGGAAAAAAGTTATTTCGCATGGTACGAAAAAGAGATGATCGAAAATATTTTTTTTCAGAATCAAAATCGGACTTTGATGGGTGAGTTTCTAGGTGTATTTCGACCCGCTGAATCCAAAAATCCGACCTCTTATGACCAAAAATATGCTTGGAAAAAAGTTATTTCGCATGGTACGAAAATGAGATGATGGAAAATATCTGTCTCCAGAATCGAAATCGAACTTTGAAGGGTGGGTTTATAGGTGTATTTTGACCCGCTGAATCCAAAAATCCAACCTTTGTTACACGAAAATACACCTGGAAAGAAGTTATTCCGCACGGTACGAAAAAGAGATGATCGAAAATATTTTTTTTCAGAATCGAGATCGGACTTTAATGGGTGAGTTTCTAGGGGTATTTCGACCCGCTGAATCCAAAAATCCGACCTCTTATGACCAAAAATATGCTTGGAAAAAAGTTATTTCGCATGGTACGAAAAAGAGATGATCGAAAATATTTTTTTTCAGAATCAAAATCGGACTTTGATGGGTGAGTTTCTAGGTGTATTTCGACCCGCTGAATCCAAAAATCCAACCTCTGATGACCAAAAATATGCTTGGAAAAAAGTTATTTCGCATGGTACGAAAAAGAGATGTTCGAAAATATTTTTTTTCAGAATAAAAATCGGACTTTAATGAGCGAGTTTCTAGGTGTATTTCGACCCCCAGAATCCGAAAATCCAACCTCTGATGACCAAAAATATGCTTGGAAAAAAGTTATTTCGCATGGTACGAAAAAGAGATGATCGAAAATATTTTTTTTCAGAATCAAGATCGGACTTTGATGGGTGAGTTTCTAGGTGTATTTCGACCCCCTGAATCCGAAAATCCAACCTCTGATGACCAAAAATATGCTTGGAAAAAAGTTATTTCGCATGGTACGAAAAAGAGATGATCGAAAATATTTTTTTTCAGAATCAAGATCGGACTTTGATGGGTGAGTTTCTAGGTGTATTTCGACCCGCTGAATCCAAAAATCCAAACTTTGTTCAGCAAAAATATGCTTGGAAAAAAGTTATTTCGCATGGTACGAAGAAGAGATGATCGAAAATATCTGTCTCCAGAATCGGAATCGAACTTTGATGGGTGGGTTTATAGGTGTATTTTGACCCGCTGAATCCAAAAATCAAACCTTTGTCAAACGAAAATACACCTGGAAAGAAGTTATTCCGCACGGTACGAAAAAGAGATGATCGAAAATATTTTTTTTCAGAATCGAGATCGGACTTTAATGGGTGAGTTTCTAGGGGTATTTCGACCCGCTGAATCCAAAAATCCGACCTCTTATGACCAAAAATATGCTTGGAAAAAAATTATTTCGCATGGTACGAAAAAGAGATGATCGAAAATATTTTCTTTCAGAATCAAGATCGGACTTCGATGGGTGAGTTTCTAGGTGTATTTCGACCCGCTGAATTCAAGAATCCGACCTCTTATGACCAAAAATATGCTTGGAAAAAAGTTATTTCGCGTGGTACGAAAAAGAGATGATCGAAAATATCTGTCTCCAGAATCGAAATCGAACTGTGAAGGGTGGGTTTATAGGTATATTTTGACCCGCTGAATCCAAAAATCCAACCTTTGTTACACGAAAATACACCTGGAAAGAAGTTATTTCGCATGGTACGAAAAAGAGATGATCGAAAATATTTTTTTTCAGAATCAAGATCGGACTTTGATGGGTGAGTTTCTAGGTGTATTTTGACCCGCTGAATCCACAAATCCAACCTTTGTTACACGAAAATACACCTGGAAAGAAGTTATTTCGCATGGTACGAAAAAGAGATGATCGAAAATATTTTTTTTCAGAATCAAAATCGGACTTTGATGGGTGAGTTTCTAAGTGTATTTCGACCCGCTGAATCCGAAAATCCAACCTTTGGTACACGAAAATACACCTGGAAAGAAGTTATTTCGCATGGAACGAAAAAGAGATGATCGAAAATATTTTTTTTCAGAATCGAGATCGGACTTTAATGGGTGAGTTTCTAGGGGTATTTCGACCCGCTGAATCCAAAAATCCGACCTCTTATGAACAAAAATATGCTTGGAAAAAAGTTATTTCGCATGGTACGAAAAAGAGATGATCGAAAATATTTTTTTTCAGAATCAAAATCGGACTTTGATGGGTGAGTTTCTAGGTGTATTTCGACCCGCTGAATCCAAAAATCCGACCTCTTATGACCAAAATAATGCTTGGAAAAAAGTTATTTCGCATGGTACGAAAATGAGATGATCGAAAATATCTGTCTCCAGAATCGAAATCGAACTTTGAAGGGTGGGTTTATAGGTGTATTTTGACCCGCTGAATCCAAAAATCCAACCTTTGTTACACGAAAATACACCTGGAAAGAAGTTATTTCGCATGGTACGAAAAAGAGATGATCGAAAATATTTTTTTTCAGAATCAAAATCGGACTTTAATGGGTGAGTTTCTAGGTGTATTTCGACCCCCTGAATCCGAAAATCCAACCTCTGATGACCAAAAATATGCTTGGAAAAAAGTTATTTCGCATGGTACGAAAAAGAGATGATCGAAAATATTTTTTTTCAGAATCAAGATCGGACTTCGATGGGTGAGTTTCTAGGTGTATTTCGACCCCCTGAATCCGAAAATCCAACCTCTGATGACCAAAAATATGCTTGGAAAAAAGTTATTTCGCATGGTACGAAAAAGAGATGATCGAAAATATTTTTTTTCAGAATCAAGATCGGACTTTGATGGGTGAGTTTCTAGGTGCATTTCGACCCGCTGAATCCGAAAATCCAAACTTTGTTCAGCAAAAATATGCTTGGAAAAAAGTTATTTCGCATGGTACGAAAAAGAGATGATCGAAAATATCTGTCTCCAGAATCGGAATCGAACTTTGATGGGTGGGTTTATAGGTGTATTTTGACCCGCTGAATCCAAAAATCAAACCTTTGTCAAACGAAAATACACCTGGAAAGAAGTTATTCCGCACGGTACGAAAAAGAGATGATCGAAAATATTTTTTTTCAGAATCGAGATCGGACTTTAATGGGTGAGTTTCTAGGGGTATTTCGACCCGCTGAATCCAAAAATCCGACCTCTTATGACCAAAAATATGCTTGGAAAAAAATTATTTCGCATGGTACGAAAAAGAGATGATCGAAAATATTTTCTTTCAGAATCAAGATCGGACTTTGATGGGTGAGTTTCTAGGTGTATTTCGACCCGCTGAATCCAAAAATCCGACCTCTTATGACCAAAAATATGCTTGGAAAAAAGTTATTTCGCGTGGTACGAAAAAGAGATGATCGAAAATATCTGTCTCCAGAATCGAAATCGAACTGTGAAGGGTGGGTTTATAGGTGTATTTTGACCCGCTGAATCCAAAAATCCAACCATTGTTACACGAAAATACACCTGGAATGAAGTTATTTCGCATGGTACGAAAAAGAGATGATCGAAAATATTTTTTTTCAGAATCAAGATCGGACTTTGATGGGTGAGTTTCTAGGTGTATTTCGACCCGCTGAATCCGAAAATCCAACCTTTGTTACACGAAAATACACCTGGAAAGAAGTTATTTCGCATGGTACGAAAAAGAGATGATCGAAAATATTTTTTTTCAGAATCAAGATCGGACTTTGATGGGTGAGTTTCTAGGTGTATTTCGACCCGCTGAATCCGAAAATCCAACCTTTGTTACACGAAAATACACCTGGAAAGAAGTTATTTCGCATGGAACGAAAAAAAGATGATCGAAAATATTTTTTTTCAGAATCGAGATCGGACTTTAATGGGTGAGTTTCTAGGGGTATTTCGACCCGCTGAATCCAAAAATCCGACCTCTTATGAACAAAAATATGCTTGGAAAAAAGTTATTTCGCATGGTACGAAAAAGAGATGATCGAAAATATTTTTTTTCAGAATCAAAATCGGACTTTGATGGGTGAGTTTCTAGGTGTATTTCGACCCGCTGAATCCAAAAATCCGACCTCTTATGACCAAAAATATGCTTGGAAAAAAGTTATTTCGCATGGTACGAAAATGAGATGATGGAAAATATCTGTCTCCAGAATCGAAATCGAACTTTGAAGGGTGGGTTTATAGGTGTATTTTGACCCGCTGAATCCAAAAATCCAACCTTTGTTACACGAAAATACACCTGGAAAGAAGTTATTTCGCATGGTACGAAAAAGAGATGATCGAAAATATTTATTTTCAGAATCAAAATCGAACTTTAATGGGTGAGTTTCTAGGTGTATTTCGACCCCCTGAATCCGAAAATCCAACCTCTGATGACCGAAAATATGCTTGGAAAAAAGTTATTTCGCATGGTACGAAAAAGAGATGATCGAAAATATTTTTTTTCAGAATCAAGATCGGACTCTGATGGGTGAGTTTCTAGGTGTATTTCGACCCCCTGAATCCGAAAATCCAACCTCTGATGACCAAAAATATGCTTGGAAAAAAGTTATTTCGCATGGTACGAAAAAGAGATGATCAAAAATATTTTTTTTCAGAATCAAGATCGGACTTTGATGGGTGAGTTTCTTGGTGTATTTCGACCCGCTGAATCCGAAAATCCAAACTTTGTTGAGCAAAAATATGCTTGTAAAAAAGTTATTTCGCATGGTACGAAAAAGAGATGATCGAAAATATCTGTCTCCAGAATCGGAATCGAACTTTGATGGGTGGGTTTATAGGTGTATTTTGACCCGCTGAATCCAAAAATCAAACCTTTGTCAAACGAAAATACACCTGGAAAGAAGTTATTCCGCACGGTACGAAAAAGAGATGATCGAAAATATTTTTTTTCAGAATCGAGATCGGACTTTAATGGGTGAGTTTCTAGGGGTATTTCGACCCGCTGAATCCAAAAATCCGACCTCTTATGACCAAAAATATGCTTGGAAAAAAATTATTTCGCATGGTACGAAAAAGAGATGATCGAAAATATTTTCTTTCAGAATCAAGATCGGACTTTGATGGGTGAGTTTCTAGGTGTATTTCGACCCGCTGAATCCAAAAATCCGACCTCTTATGACCAAAAATATGCTTGGAAAAAAGTTATTTCGCGTGGTACGAAAAAGAGATGATCGAAAATATCTGTCTCCAGAATCGAAATCGAACTTTGAAGGGTGGGTTTATAGGTGTATTTTGACCCGCTGAATCCAAAAATCCAACCTTTGATACACGAAAATACACCTGGAATGAAGTTATTTCGCATGGTACGAAAAAGAGATGATCGAAAATATTTTTTTTCAGAATCAAGATCGGACTTTGATGGGTGAGTTTCTAGGTGTATTTCGACCCGCTGAATCCGAAAATCCAACCTTTGTTACACGAAAATACACCTGGAAAGGAGTTATTTCGCATGGTACGAAAAAGAGATGATCGAAAATATTTTTTTTCAGAATCAAGATCGGACTTTGATCGGTGAGTTTCTAGGTGTATTTCGACCCTCTGAATCCGAAAATCCAACCTTTGTCACACGAAAATACACCTGGAAAGAAGTTATTTTGCATGGAACGAAAAAGAGATGATCGAAAATATTTTTTTTCAGAATCGAGATCGGACTTTAATGGGTGAGTTTCTAGGGGTATTTCGACCCGCGGAATCCAAAAATCCGACCTCTTATGAACAAAAATATGCTTGGAAAAAAGTTATTTCGCATGGTACGAAAAAGAGATGATCGAAAATATTTTTTTTCAGAATCAAAATCGGACTTTGATGGGTGAGTTTCTAGGTGTATTTCGACCCGCTGAATCCAAAAATCCGACCTCTTATGACCAAAAATATGCTTGGAAAAAAGTTATTTCGCATGGTACGAAAAAGAGATGATCGAAAATATTTTTTTTCAGAATCGAGATCGGACTTTAATGGGTGAGTTTCTAGGGGTATTTCGACCCGCTGAATCCAAAAATCCGACCTCTTATGACCAAAAATATGCTTGGAAAAAAATTATTTCGCATGGTACGAAAAAGAGATGATCGAAAATATTTTCTTTCAGAATCAAGATCGGACTTTGATGGGTGAGTTTCTAGGTGTATTTCGACCCGCTGAATCCAAAAATCCGACCTCTTATGACCAAAAATATGCTTGGAAAAAAGTTATTTCGCGTGGTACGAAAAAGAGATGATCGAAAATATCTGTCTCCAGGATCGAAATCGAACTTTGAAGGGTGGGTTTATAGGTGTATTTTGACCCGCTGAATCCGAAAATCCAACCTTTGTTACACGAAAATACACCTGGAATGAAGTTATTTCGCATGGTACGAAAAAGAGATGATCGAAAATATTTTTTTTCAGAATCAAGATCGGACTTTGATGGGTGAGTTTCTAGGTGTATTTCGACCCGCTGAATCCGAAAATCCAACCTTTGTTACACGAAAATACACCTGGAAAGAAGTTATTTCGCATGGTACGAAAAAGAGATGATCGAAAATATTTTTTTTCAGAATCAAGATCGGACTTTGATGGGTGAGTTTCTAGGTGTATTTCGACCCTCTGAATCCGAAAATCCAACCTTTGTTACACGAAAATACACCTGGAACGAAGTTATTTCGCATGGAACGAAAAAGAGATGATCGAAAATATTTTTTTTCAGAATCGAGATCGGACTTTAATGGGTGAGTTTCTAGGTGTATTTCGACCCGCTGAATCCAAAAATCCAAACTTTGTTCAGCAAAAATATGCTTGGAAAAAAGTTATTTCGCATGGTACGAAAAAGAGATGATCGAAAATATCTGTCTCCAGAATCGGAATCGAACTTTGATGGGTGGGTTTATAGGTGTATTTTGACCCGCTGAATCCAAAAATCAAACCTTTGTCAAACGAAAATACACCTGGAAAGAAGTTATTCCGCACGGTACGAAAAAGAGATGATCGAAAATATTTTTTTTCAGAATCGAGATCGGACTTTAATGGGTGAGTTTCTAGGGGTATTTCGACCCGCTGAATCCAAAAATCCGACCTCTTATGACCAAAAATATGCTTGGAAAAAAATTATTTCGCATGGTACGAAAAAGAGATGATCGAAAATATTTTCTTTCAGAATCAAGATCGGACTTTGATGGGTGAGTTTCTAGGTGTATTTCGACCCGCTGAATCCAAGAATCCGACCTCTTATGACCAAAAATATGCTTGGAAAAAAGTTATTTCGCGTGGTACGAAAAAGAGATGATCGAAAATATCTGTCTCCAGAATCGAAATCGAACTGTGAAGGGTGGGTTTATAGGTATATTTTGACCCGCTGAATCCAAAAATCCAACCTTTGTTACACGAAAATACACCTGGAAAGAAGTTATTTCGCATGTTACGAAAAAGAGATGATCGAAAATATTTTTTTTCAGAATCAAGATCGGACTTTGATGGGTGAGTTTCTAGGTGTATTTTGACCCGCTGAATCCACAAATCCAACCTTTGTTACACGAAAATACACCTGGAAAGAAGTTATTTCGCATGGTACGAAAAAGAGATGATCGAAAATATTTTTTTTCAGAATCAAAATCGGACTTTGATGGGTGAGTTTCTAAGTGTATTTCGACCCGCTGAATCCGAAAATCCAACCTTTGGTACACGAAAATACACCTGGAAAGAAGTTATTTCGCATGGAACGAAAAAGAGATGATCGAAAATATTTTTTTTCAGAATCGAGATCGGACTTTAATGGGTGAGTTTCTAGGGGTATTTCGACCCGCTGAATCCAAAAATCCGACCTCTTATGAACAAAAATATGCTTGGAAAAAAGTTATTTCGCATGGTACGAAAAAGAGATGATCGAAAATATTTTTTTTCAGAATCAAAATCGGACTTTGATGGGTGAGTTTCTAGGTGTATTTCGACCCGCTGAATCCAAAAATCCGACCTCTTATGACCAAAATAATGCTTGGAAAAAAGTTATTTCGCATGGTACGAAAATGAGATGATCGAAAATATCTGTCTCCAGAATCGAAATCGAACTTTGAAGGGTGGGTTTATAGGTGTATTTTGACCCGCTGAATCCAAAAATCCAACCTTTGTTACACGAAAATACACCTGGAAAGAAGTTATTTCGCATGGTACGAAAAAGAGATGATCGAAAATATTTTTTTTCAGAATCAAAATCGGACTTTAATGGGTGAGTTTCTAGGTGTATTTCGACCCCCTGAATCCGAAAATCCAACCTCTGATGACCGAAAATATGCTTGGAAAAAAGTTATTTCGCATGGTACGAAAAAGAGATGATCGAAAATATTTTTTTTCAGAATCAAGATCGGACTTCGATGGGTGAGTTTCTAGGTGTATTTCGACCCCCTGAATCCGAAAATCCAACCTCTGATGACCAAAAATATGCTTGGAAAAAAGTTATTTCGCATGGTACGAAAAAGAGATGATCGAAAATATTTTTTTTCAGAATCAAGATCGGACTTTGATGGGTGAGTTTCTAGGTGCATTTCGACCCGCTGAATCCGAAAATCCAAACTTTGTTCAGCAAAAATATGCTTGGAAAAAAGTTATTTCGCATGGTACGAAAAAGAGATGATCGAAAATATCTGTCTCCAGAATCGGAATCGAACTTTGATGGGTGGGTTTATAGGTGTATTTTGACCCGCTGAATCCACAAATCAAACCTTTGTCAAACGAAAATACACCTGGAAAGAAGTTATTCCGCACGGTACGAAAAAGAGATGATCGAAAATATTTTTTTTCAGAATCGAGATCGGACTTTAATGGGTGAGTTTCTAGGGGTATTTCGACCCGCTGAATCCAAAAATCCGACCTCTTATGACCAAAAATATGCTTGGAAAAAAATTATTTCGCATGGTACGAAAAAGAGATGATCGAAAATATTTTCTTTCAGAATCAAGATCGGACTTTGATGGGTGAGTTTCTAGGTGTATTTCGACCCGCTGAATCCAAAAATCCGACCTCTTATGACCAAAAATATGCTTGGAAAAAAGTTATTTCGCGTGGTACGAAAAAGAGATGATCGAAAATATCTGTCTCCAGAATCGAAATCGAACTGTGAAGGGTGGGTTTATAGGTGTATTTTGACCCGCTGAATCCAAAAATCCAACCATTGTTACACGAAAATACACCTGGAATGAAGTTATTTCGCATGGTACGAAAAAGAGATGATCGAAAATATTTTTTTTCAGAATCAAGATCGGACTTTGATGGGTGAGTTTCTAGGTGTATTTCGACCCGCTGAATCCGAAAATCCAACCTTTGTTACACGAAAATACACCTGGAAAGAAGTTATTTCGCATGGTACGAAAAAGAGATGATCGAAAATATTTTTTTTCAGAATCAAGATCGGACTTTGATGGGTGAGTTTCTAGGTGTATTCCGACCCGCTGAATCCGAAAATCCAACCTTTGGTACACGAAAATACACCTGGAAAGAAGTTATTTCGCATGGAACGAAAAAAAGATGATCGAAAATATTTTTTTTCAGAATCGAGATCGGACTTTAATGGGTGAGTTTCTAGGGGTATTTCGACCCGCTGAATCCAAAAATCCGACCTCTTATGAACAAAAATATGCTTGGAAAAAAGTTATTTCGTATGGTACGAAAAAGAGATGATCGAAAATATTTTTTTTCAGAATCAAAATCGGACTTTGATGGGTGAGTTTCTAGGTGTATTTCGACCCGCTGAATCCAAAAATCCGACCTCTTATGACCAAAAATATGCTTGGAAAAAAGTTATTTCGCATGGTACGAAAATGAGATGATGGAAAATATCTGTCTCCAGAATCGAAATCGAACTTTGAAGGGTGGGTTTATAGGTGTATTTTGACCCGCTGAATCCAAAAATCCAACCTTTGTTACACGAAAATACACCTGGAAAGAAGTTATTTCGCATGGTACGAAAAAGAGATGATCGAAAATATTTATTTTCAGAATCAAAATCGAACTTTAATGGGTGAGTTTCTAGGTGTATTTCGACCCCCTGAATCCGAAAATCCAACCTCTGATGACCGAAAATATGCTTGGAAAAAAGTTATTTCGCATGGTACGAAAAAGAGATGATCGAAAATATTTTTTTTCAGAATCAAGATCGGACTCTGATGGGTGAGTTTCTAGGTGTATTTCGACCCCCTGAATCCGAAAATCCAACCTCTGATGACCAAAAATATGCTTGGAAAAAAGTTATTTCGCATGGTACGAAAAAGAGATGATCAAAAATATTTTTTTTCAGAATCAAGATCGGACTTTGATGGGTGAGTTTCTTGGTGTATTTCGACCCGCTGAATCCGAAAATCCAAACTTTGTTGAGCAAAAATATGCTTGTAAAAAAGTTATTTCGCATGGTACGAAAAAGAGATGATCGAAAATATCTGTCTCCAGAATCGGAATCGAACTTTGATGGGTGGGTTTATAGGTGTATTTTGACCCGCTGAATCCAAAAATCAAACCTTTGTCAAACGAAAATACACCTGGAAAGAAGTTATTCCGCACGGTACGAAAAAGAGATGATCGAAAATATTTTTTTTCAGAATCGAGATCGGACTTTAATGGGTGAGTTTCTAGGGGTATTTCGACCCGCTGAATCCAAAAATCCGACCTCTTATGACCAAAAATATGCTTGGAAAAAAATTATTTCGCATGGTACGAAAAAGAGATGATCGAAAATATTTTCTTTCAGAATCAAGATCGGACTTTGATGGGTGAGTTTCTAGGTGTATTTCGACCCGCTGAATCCAAAAATCCGACCTCTTATGACCAAAAATATGCTTGGAAAAAAGTTATTTCGCATGGTACGAAAAAGAGATGATCGAAAATATTTTTTTTCAGAATCGAGATCGGACTTTAATGGGTGAGTTTCTAGGGGTATTTCGACCCGCTGAATCCAAAAATCCGACCTCTTATGACCAAAAATATGCTTGGAAAAAAATTATTTCGCATGGTACGAAAAAGAGATGATCGAAAATATTTTCTTTCAGAATCAAGATCGGACTTTGATGGGTGAGTTTCTAGGTGTATTTCGACCCGCTGAATCCAAAAATCCGACCTCTTATGACCAAAAATATGCTTGGAAAAAAGTTATTTCGCGTGGTACGAAAAAGAGATGATCGAAAATATCTGTCTCCAGGATCGAAATCGAACTTTGAAGGGTGGGTTTATAGGTGTATTTTGACCCGCTGAATCCGAAAATCCAACCTTTGTTACACGAAAATACACCTGGAATGAAGTTATTTCGCATGGTACGAAAAAGAGATGATCGAAAATATTTTTTTTCAGAATCAAGATCGGACTTTGATGGGTGAGTTTCTAGGTGTATTTCGACCCGCTGAATCCGAAAATCCAACCGTTGTTACACGAAAATACACCTGGAAAGAAGTTATTTCGCATGGTACGAAAAAGAGATGATCGAAAATATTTTTTTTCAGAATCAAGATCGGACTTTGATGGGTGAGTTTCTAGGTGTATTTCGACCCTCTGAATCCGAAAATCCAACCTTTGTTACACGAAAATACACCTGGAACGAAGTTATTTCGCATGGAACGAAAAAGAGATGATCGAAAATATTTTTTTTCAGAATCGAGATCGGACTTTAATGGGTGAGTTTCTAGGGGTATTTCGACCCGCTGAATCCAAAAATCCGACCTCTTATGAACAAAAATATGCTTGGAAAAAAGTTATTTTGCATGGTACGAAAAAGAGATGATCGAAAATATTTTTTTTCAGAATCAAAATCGGACTTTGATGGGTGAGTTTCTAGGTGTATTTCGACCCGCTGAATCCAAAAATCCGACCTCTTATGACCAAAAATATGCTTGGAAAAAAGTTATTTCGCATGGTACGAAAATGAGATGATCGAAAATATCTGTCTCCAGAATCGAAATCGAACTTTGAAGGGTGGGTTTATAGGTGTATTTTGACCCGCTGAATCCAAAAATCCAACCTTTGTTACACGAAAATATACCTGGAAAGAAGTTATTTCGCATGGTACGAAAAAGAGATGATCGAAAATATTTTTTTTCAGAATCGAGATCGGACTTTAATGGGTGAGTTTCTGGGGGTATTTCGACCCGCTGAATCCAAAAATCCGACCTCTTATGAACAAAAATATGCTTGGAAAAAAGTTATTTCGCATGGTACGAAAAAGAGATGATCGAAAATATTTTTTTTCAGAATCAAGATCGGACTTTGATGGGTGAGTTTCTAGGTGTATTCCGACCCGCTGAATCCGAAAATCCAACCTTTGTTAAACGAAAATACACCTGGAAAGAAGTTATTTCGCATGGAACGAAAAAGAGATGATCGAAAATATTTTTTTTCAGAATCAAAATCGGACTTTAATGGGTGAGTTTCTGGGTGTATTTCGACCCCCTGAATCCGAAAATCCAACCTCTGATGACCAAAAATATGCTTGGAAAAAAGTTATTTCGCATGGTACAAAAAAGAGATGATCGAAAATATTTTTTTTCAGAATCAAGATCGGACTTCGATGGGTGAGTTTCCAGGTGTATTTCGACCCGCTGAATCCGAAAATCCAAACTTTGATGAGCAAGAATATGCTTGGAAAAAAGTTATTTCGCATGGTACGAAAAAGAGATGATCGAAAATATCTGTCTCCAGAATCGAAATCGAACTTTGAAGGGTGGGTTTATAGGTGTATTTTGACCCGCTGAATCCAAAAATCCAACCTTTGTTACACAAAAATACACCTGGAAAGAAGTTATTTCGCATGGTACGAAAAAGAGATGATCGAAAATATTTTTTTTCAGAATCAAAATCGGACTTTAATGGGTGAGTTTCTAGGTGTATTTCGACCCCCTGAATCCGAAAATCCAACCTCTGATGACCGAAAATATGCTTGGAAAAAAGTTATTTCGCATGGTACGAAAAAGAGATGATCGAAAATATTTTTTTTCAGAATCAAGATCGGACTTTGATGGGTGAGTTTCTACTTGTATTTCGACCCCCTGAATCCGAAAATCCAACCTCTGATGACCAAAAATATACTTGTAAAAAAGTTATTTCGCATGGTACGAAAAAGAGATGATCGAAAATATCTGTCTCCAGAATCGGAATCGAACTTTGATGGGTGGGTTTATAGGTGTATTTTGACCCGCTGAATCCAAAAATCAAACCTTTGTCAAACGAAAATACACCTGGAAAGAAGTTATTCCGCACGGTACGAAAAAGAGATGATCGAAAATATTTTTTTTCAGAATCGAGATCGGACTTTAATGGGTGAGTTTCTAGGGGTATTTCGACCCGCTGAATCCAAAAATCCGACCTCTTATGACCAAAGATATGCTTGGAAAAAAATTATTTCGCATGGTACGAAAAAGAGATGATCGAAAATATTTTTTTTCAGAATCGAGATCGGACTTTAATGGGTGAGTTTCTAGGGGTATTTCGACCCGCTGAATCCAAAAATCCGACCTCTTATGACCAAAAATATGCTTGGAAAAAAATTATTTCGCATGGTACGAAAAAGAGATGATCGAAAATATTTTCTTTCAGAATCAAGATCGGACTTTGATGGGTGAGTTTCTAGGTGTATTTCGACCCGCTGAATCCAAAAATCCGACCTCTGATGACCAAAAATATGCTTGGAAAAAAGTTATTTCGCGTGGTACGAAAAAGAGATGATCGAAAATATCTGTCTCCAGGATCGAAATCGAACTTTGAAGGGTGGGTTTATAGGTGTATTTTGACCCGCTGAATCCGAAAATCCAACCTTTGTTACACGAAAATACACCTGGAATGAAGTTATTTCGCATGGTACGAAAAAGAGATGATCGAAAATATTTTTTTTCAGAATCAAGATCGGACTTTGATGGGTGAGTTTCTAGGTGTATTTCGACCCGCTGAATCCGAAAATCCAACCTTTGTTACACGAAAATACACCTGGAAAGAAGTTATTTCGCATGGTACGAAAAAGAGATGATCGAAAATATTTTTTTTCAGAATCAAGATCGGACTTTGATGGGTGAGTTTCTAGGTGTATTTCGACCCTCTGAATCCGAAAATCCAACCTTTGTTACACGAAAATACACCTGGAACGAAGTTATTTCGCATGGAACGAAAAAGAGATGATCGAAAATATTTTTTTTCAGAATCGAGATCGGACTTTAATGGGTGAGTTTCTAGGGGTATTTCGACCCGCTGAATCCAAAAATCCGACCTCTTATGAACAAAAATATGCTTGGAAAAAAGTTATTTTGCATGGTACGAAAAAGAGATGATCGAAAATATTTTTTTTCAGAATCAAAATCGGACTTTGATGGGTGAGTTTCTAGGTGTATTTCGACCCGCTGAATCCAAAAATCCGACCTCTTATGACCAAAAATATGCTTGGAAAAAAGTTATTTCGCATGGTACGAAAATGAGATGATCGAAAATATCTGTCTCCAGAATCGAAATCGAACTTTGAAGGGTGGGTTTATAGGTGTATTTTGACCCGCTGAATCCAAAAATCCAACCATTGTTACACGAAAATACACCTGGAATGAAGTTATTTCGCATGGTACGAAAAAGAGATGATCGAAAATATTTTTTTTCAGAATCAAGATCGGACTTTGATGGGTGAGTTTCTAGGTGTATTTCGACCCGCTGAATCCGAAAATCCAACCTTTGTTACACGAAAATACACCTGGAAAGAAGTTATTTCGCATGGTACGAAAAAGAGATGATCGAAAATATTTTTTTTCAGAATCAAGATCGGACTTTGATGGGTGAGTTTCTAGGTGTATTCCGACCCGCTGAATCCGAAAATCCAACCTTTGATACACGAAAATACACCTGGAAAGAAGTTATTTCGCATGGAACGAAAAAAAGATGATCGAAAATATTTTTTTTCAGAATCGAGATCGGACTTTAATGGGTGAGTTTCTAGGGGTATTTCGACCCGCTGAATCCAAAAATCCGACCTCTTATGAACAAAAATATGCTTGGAAAAAAGTTATTTCGTATGGTACGAAAAAGAGATGATCGAAAATATTTTTTTTCAGAATCAAAATCGGACTTTGATGGGTGAGTTTCTAGGTGTATTTCGACCCGCTGAATCCAAAAATCCGACCTCTTATGACCAAAAATATGCTTGGAAAAAAGTTATTTCGCATGGTACGAAAAAGAGATGATCGAAAATATCTGTCTCCAGAATCGGAATCGAACTTTGATGGGTGGGTTTATAGGTGTATTTTGACCCGCTGAATCCAAAAATCAAACCTTTGTCAAACGAAAATACACCTGGAAAGAAGTTATTCCGCACGGTACGAAAAAGAGATGATCGAAAATATTTTTTTTCAGAATCGAGATCGGACTTTAATGGGTGAGTTTCTAGGGGTATTTCGACCCGCTGAATCCAAAAATCCGACCTCTTATGACCAAAGATATGCTTGGAAAAAAATTATTTCGCATGGTACGAAAAAGAGATGATCGAAAATATTTTTTTTCAGAATCGAGATCGGACTTTAATGGGTGAGTTTCTAGGGGTATTTCGACCCGCTGAATCCAAAAATCCGACCTCTTATGACCAAAAATATGCTTGGAAAAAAATTATTTCGCATGGTACGAAAAAGAGATGATCGAAAATATTTTCTTTCAGAATCAAGATCGGACTTTGATGGGTGAGTTTCTAGGTGTATTTCGACCCGCTGAATCCAAAAATCCGACCTCTGATGACCAAAAATATGCTTGGAAAAAAGTTATTTCGCGTGGTACGAAAAAGAGATGATCGAAAATATCTGTCTCCAGGATCGAAATCGAACTTTGAAGGGTGGGTTTATAGGTGTATTTTGACCCGCTGAATCCGAAAATCCAACCTTTGTTACACGAAAATACACCTGGAATGAAGTTATTTCGCATGGTACGAAAAAGAGATGATCGAAAATATTTTTTTTCAGAATCAAGATCGGACTTTGATGGGTGAGTTTCTAGGTGTATTTCGACCCGCTGAATCCGAAAATCCAACCTTTGTTACACGAAAATACACCTGGAAAGAAGTTATTTCGCATGGTACGAAAAAGAGATGATCGAAAATATTTTTTTTCAGAATCAAGATCGGACTTTGATGGGTGAGTTTCTAGGTGTATTCCGACCCGCTGAATCCGAAAATCCAACCTTTGATACACGAAAATACACCTGGAAAGAAGTTATTTCGCATGGAACGAAAAAAAGATGATCGAAAATATTTTTTTTCAGAATCGAGATCGGACTTTAATGGGTGAGTTTCTAGGGGTATTTCGACCCGCTGAATCCAAAAATCCGACCTCTTATGAACAAAAATATGCTTGGAAAAAAGTTATTTCGTATGGTACGAAAAAGAGATGATCGAAAATATTTTTTTTCAGAATCAAAATCGGACTTTGATGGGTGAGTTTCTAGGTGTATTTCGACCCGCTGAATCCAAAAATCCGACCTCTTATGACCAAAAATATGCTTGGAAAAAAGTTATTTCGCATGGTACGAAAAAGAGATGATCGAAAATATCTGTCTCCAGAATCGGAATCGAACTTTGATGGGTGGGTTTATAGGTGTATTTTGACCCGCTGAATCCAAAAATCAAACCTTTGTCAAACGAAAATACACCTGGAAAGAAGTTATTCCGCACGGTACGAAAAAGAGATGATCGAAAATATTTTTTTTCAGAATCGAGATCGGACTTTAATGGGTGAGTTTCTAGGGGTATTTCGACCCGCTGAATCCAAAAATCCGACCTCTTATGACCAAAGATATGCTTGGAAAAAAATTATTTCGCATGGTACGAAAAAGAGATGATCGAAAATATTTTTTTTCAGAATCGAGATCGGACTTTAATGGGTGAGTTTCTAGGGGTATTTCGACCCGCTGAATCCAAAAATCCGACCTCTTATGACCAAAAATATGCTTGGAAAAAAATTATTTCGCATGGTACGAAAAAGAGATGATCGAAAATATTTTCTTTCAGAATCAAGATCGGACTTTGATGGGTGAGTTTCTAGGTGTATTTCGACCCGCTGAATCCAAAAATCCGACCTCTGATGACCAAAAATATGCTTGGAAAAAAGTTATTTCGCGTGGTACGAAAAAGAGATGATCGAAAATATCTGTCTCCAGGATCGAAATCGAACTTTGAAGGGTGGGTTTATAGGTGTATTTTGACCCGCTGAATCCGAAAATCCAACCTTTGTTACACGAAAATACACCTGGAATGAAGTTATTTCGCATGGTACGAAAAAGAGATGATCGAAAATATTTTTTTTCAGAATCAAGATCGGACTTTGATGGGTGAGTTTCTAGGTGTATTTCGACCCGCTGAATCCGAAAATCCAACCTTTGTTACACGAAAATACACCTGGAAAGAAGTTATTTCGCATGGTACGAAAAAGAGATGATCGAAAATATTTTTTTTCAGAATCAAGATCGGACTTTGATGGGTGAGTTTCTAGGTGTATTTCGACCCTCTGAATCCGAAAATCCAACCTTTGTTACACGAAAATACACCTGGAACGAAGTTATTTCGCATGGAACGAAAAAGAGATGATCGAAAATATTTTTTTTCAGAATCGAGATCGGACTTTAATGGGTGAGTTTCTAGGGGTATTTCGACCCGCTGAATCCAAAAATCCGACCTCTCATGAACAAAAATATGCTTGGAAAAAAGTTATTTTGCATGGTACGAAAAAGAGATGATCGAAAATATTTTTTTTCAGAATCAAAATCGGACTTTGATGGGTGAGTTTCTAGGTGTATTTCGACCCGCTGAATCCAAAAATCCGACCTCTCATGACCAACAATATGCTTGGAAAAAAGTTATTTCGCATGGTACGAAAATGAGATGATCGAAAATATCTGTCTCCAGAATCGAAATCGAACTTTGAAGGGTGGGTTTATAGGTGTATTTTGACCCGCTGAATCCAAAAATCCAACCATTGTTACACGAAAATACACCTGGAATGAAGTTATTTCGCATGGTACGAAAAAGAGATGATCGAAAATATTTTTTTTCAGAATCAAGATCGGACTTTGATGGGTGAGTTTCTAGGTGTATTTCGACCCGCTGAATCCGAAAATCCAACCTTTGTTACACGAAAATACACCTGGAAAGAAGTTATTTCGCATGGTACGAAAAAGAGATGATCGAAAATATTTTTTTTCAGAATCAAGATCGGACTTTGATGGGTGAGTTTCTAGGTGTATTCCGACCCGCTGAATCCGAAAATCCAACCTTTGTTACACGAAAATACACCTGGAAAGAAGTTATTTCGCATGGAACGAAAAAAAGATGATCGAAAATATTTTTTTTCAGAATCGAGATCGGACTTTAATGGGTGAGTTTCTAGGGGTATTTCGACCCGCTGAATCCAAAAATCCGACCTCTTATGAACAAAAATATGCTTGGAAAAAAGTTATTTCGTATGGTACGAAAAAGAGATGATCGAAAATATTTTTTTTCAGAATCAAAATCGGACTTTGATGGGTGAGTTTCTAGGTGTATTTCGACCCGCTGAATCCAAAAATCCGACCTCTTATGACCAAAAATATGCTTGGAAAAAAGTTATTTCGCATGGTACGAAAAAGAGATGATCGAAAATATCTGTCTCCAGAATCGGAATCGAACTTTGATGGGTGGGTTTATAGGTGTATTTTGACCCGCTGAATCCAAAAATCAAACCTTTGTCAAACGAAAATACACCTGGAAAGAAGTTATTCCGCACGGTACGAAAAAGAGATGATCGAAAATATTTTTTTTCAGAATCGAGATCGGAC
The DNA here is from genome assembly GCA_963170745.1 of Phymatocera aterrima. NCBI lineage: Eukaryota > Metazoa > Arthropoda > Insecta > Hymenoptera > Tenthredinidae > Phymatocera > Phymatocera aterrima. The sequence continues at coordinate 190,714 of CAUJGY010000165.1, read as the reverse complement.
TTTAATGGGTGAGTTTCTAGGGGTATTTCGACCCGCTGAATCCAAAAATCCGACCTCTTATGACCAAAGATATGCTTGGAAAAAAATTATTTCGCATGGTACGAAAAAGAGATGATCGAAAATATTTTTTTTCAGAATCGAGATCGGACTTTAATGGGTGAGTTTCTAGGGGTATTTCGACCCGCTGAATCCAAAAATCCGACCTCTTATGACCAAAAATATGCTTGGAAAAAAATTATTTCGCATGGTACGAAAAAGAGATGATCGAAAATATTTTCTTTCAGAATCAAGATCGGACTTTGATGGGTGAGTTTCTAGGTGTATTTCGACCCGCTGAATCCAAAAATCCGACCTCTGATGACCAAAAATATGCTTGGAAAAAAGTTATTTCGCGTGGTACGAAAAAGAGATGATCGAAAATATCTGTCTCCAGGATCGAAATCGAACTTTGAAGGGTGGGTTTATAGGTGTATTTTGACCCGCTGAATCCGAAAATCCAACCTTTGTTACACGAAAATACACCTGGAATGAAGTTATTTCGCATGGTACGAAAAAGAGATGATCGAAAATATTTTTTTTCAGAATCAAGATCGGACTTTGATGGGTGAGTTTCTAGGTGTATTTCGACCCGCTGAATCCGAAAATCCAACCTTTGTTACACGAAAATACACCTGGAAAGAAGTTATTTCGCATGGTACGAAAAAGAGATGATCGAAAATATTTTTTTTCAGAATCAAGATCGGACTTTGATGGGTGAGTTTCTAGGTGTATTTCGACCCTCTGAATCCGAAAATCCAACCTTTGTTACACGAAAATACACCTGGAACGAAGTTATTTCGCATGGAACGAAAAAGAGATGATCGAAAATATTTTTTTTCAGAATCGAAATCGGACTTTAATGGGTGAGTTTCTAGGGGTATTTCGACCCGCTGAATCCAAAAATCCGACCTCTTATGAACAAAAATATGCTTGGAAAAAAGTTATTTTGCATGGTACGAAAAAGAGATGATCGAAAATATTTTTTTTCAGAATCAAAATCGGACTTTGATGGGTGAGTTTCTAGGTGTATTTCGACCCGCTGAATCCAAAAATCCGACCTCTTATGACCAAAAATATGCTTGGAAAAAAGTTATTTCGCATGGTACGAAAATGAGATGATCGAAAATATCTGTCTCCAGAATCGAAATCGAACTTTGAAGGGTGGGTTTATAGGTGTATTTTGACCCGCTGAATCCAAAAATCCAACCTTTGTTACACGAAAATATACCTGGAAAGAAGTTATTTCGCATGGTACGAAAAAGAGATGATCGAAAATATTTTTTTTCAGAATCAAGATCGGACTTTGATGGGTGAGTTTCTAGGTGTATTTCGACCCGCTGAATCCGAAAATCCAACCTTTGTTACACGAAAATACACCTGGAAAGAAGTTATTTCGCATGGTACGAAAAAGAGATGATCGAAAATATTTTTTTTCAGAATCAAGATCGGACTTTGATGGGTGAGTTTCTAGGTGTATTTCGACCCTCTGAATCCGAAAATCCAACCTTTGTTACACGAAAATACACCTGGAAAGAAGTTATTTCGCATGGAACGAAAAAGAGATGATCGAAAATATTTTTTTTCAGAATCGAGATCGGACTTTAATGGGTGAGTTTCTAGGGGTATTTCGACCCGCTGAATCCAAAAATCCGACCTCTTATGAACAAAAATATGCTTGGAAAAAAGTTATTTCGCATGGTACGAAAAAGAGATGATCGAAAATATTTTTTTTCAGAATCAAAATCGGACTTTGACGGGTGAGTTTCTAGGTGTATTTCGACCCGCTGAATCCAAAAATCCGACCTCCTATGACCAAAAATATGCTTGGAAAAAAGTTATTTCGCATGGTACGAAAATGAGATGATCGAAAATATCTGTCTCCAGAATCGAAATCGAACTTTGAAGGGTGGGTTTATAGGTGTATTTTGACCCGCTGAATCCAAAAATCCAACCTTTGTTACACGAAAATATACCTGGAAAGAAGTTATTTCGCATGGTACGAAAAAGAGATGATCGAAAATATTTTTTTTCAGAATCGAGATCGGACTTTAATGGGTGAGTTTCTAGGGGTATTTCGACCCGCTGAATCCAAAAATCCGACCTCTTATGAACAAAAATATGCTTGGAAAAAAGTTATTTCGCATGGTACGAAAAAGAGATGATCGAAAATATTTTTTTTCAGAATCAAGATCGGACTTTGATGGGTGAGTTTCTAGGTGTATTCCGACCCGCTGAATCCGAAAATCCAACCTTTGTTAAACGAAAATACACCTGGAAAGAAGTTATTTCGCATGGAACGAAAAAGAGATGATCGAAAATATTTTTTTTCAGAATCAAAATCGGACTTTAATGGGTGAGTTTCTGGGTGTATTTCGACCCCCTGAATCCGAAAATCCAACCTCTGATGACCAAAAATATGCTTGGAAAAAAGTTATTTCGCATGGTACAAAAAAGAGATGATCGAAAATATTTTTTTTCAGAATCAAGATCGGACTTCGATGGGTGAGTTTCCAGGTGTATTTCGACCCGCTGAATCCGAAAATCCAAACTTTGATGAGCAAAAATATGCTTGGAAAAAAGTTATTTCGCATGGTACGAAAAAGAGATGATCGAAAATATCTGTCTCCAGAATCGGAATCGAACTTTGATGGGTGGGTTTATAGGTGTATTTTGACCCGCTGAATCCAAAAATCAAACCTTTGTCGAACGAAAATACACCTGGAAAGAAGTTATTCCGCACGGTACGAAAAAGAGATGATCGAAAATATTTTTTTTCAGAATCGAGATCGGACTTTAATGGGTGAGTTTCTAGGGGTATTTCGACCCGCTGAATCCAAAAATCCGACCTCTTATGACCAAAAATATGCTTGGAAAAAAGTTATTTCGCATGGTACGAAAAAGAGATGATCGAAAATATTTTTTTTCAGAATCAAAATCGGACTTTGATGGGTGAGTTTCTAGGTGTATTTCGACCCGCTGAATCCAAAAATCCAACCTCTGATGACCAAAAATATGCTTGGAAAAAAGTTATTTCGCATGGTACGAAAAAGAGATGTTCGAAAATATTTTTTTTCAGAATAAAAATCGGACTTTAATGAGCGAGTTTCTAGGTGTATTCCGACCCCCAGAATCCGAAAATCCAACCTCTGATGACCAAAAATATGCTTGGAAAAAAGTTATTTCGCATGGTACGAAAAAGAGATGATCGAAAATATTTTTTTTCAGAATCAAGATCGGACTTTGATGGGTGAGTTTCTAGGTGTATTTCGACCCCCTGAATCCGAAAATCCAACCTCTGATGACCAAAAATATGCTTGGAAAAAAGTTATTTCGCATGGTACGAAAAAGAGATGATCGAAAATATTTTTTTTCAGAATCAAGATCGGACTTTGATGGGTGAGTTTCTAGGTGTATTTCGACCCGCTGTATCCAAAAATACAAACTTTGTTCAGCAAAAATATGCTGGGAAAAAAGTTATTTCGCATGGTACGAAAAAGAGATGATCGAAAATATCTGTCTCCAGAATCGGAATCGAACTTTGATGGGTGGGTTTATAGGTGTATTTTGACCCGCTGAATCCAAAAATCTAACCTTTGTCAAACGAAAATACACCTGGAAAGAAGTTATTCCGCACGGTACGAAAAAGAGATGATCGAAAATATTTTTTTTCAGAATCGAGATCGGACTTTAATGGGTGAGTTTCTAGGGGTATTTCGACCCGCTGAATCCAAAAATCCGACCTCTTATGACCAAAAATATGCTTGGAAAAAAATTATTTCGCATGGTACGAAAAAGAGATGATCGAAAATATTTTTTTTCAGAATCAAGATCGGACTTTGATGGGTGAGTTTCTAGGTGTATTTCGACCCGCTGAATCCGAAAATCCAACCTTTGTTACACGAAAATACACCTGGAAAGAAGTTATTTCGCATGGAACGAAAAAGAGATGATCGAAAATATTTTTTTTCAGAATCGAGATCGGACTTTAATGGGTGAGTTTCTAGGGGTATTTCGACCCGCTGAATCCAAAAATCCAACCTCTGATGACCAAAAATATGCTTGGAAAAAAGTTATTTCGCATGGTACGAAAAAGAGATGTTCGAAAATATTTTTTTTCAGAATAAAAATCGGACTTTAATGAGCGAGTTTCTAGGTGTATTCCGACCCCCAGAATCCGAAAATCCAACCTCTGATGACCAAAAATATGCTTGGAAAAAAGTTATTTCGCATGGTACGAAAAAGAGATGATCGAAAATATCTGTCTCCAGAATCGGAATCGAACTTTGATGGGTGGGTTTATAGGTGTATTTTGACCCGCTGAATCCAAAAATCTAACCTTTGTCAAACGAAAATACACCTGGAAAGAAGTTATTCCGCACGGTACGAAAAAGAGATGATCGAAAATATTTTTTTTCAGAATCGAGATCGGACTTTAATGGGTGAGTTTCTAGGGGTATTTCGACCCGCTGAATCCAAAAATCCGACCTCTTATGACCAAAAATATGCTTGGAAAAAAATTATTTCGCATGGTACGAAAAAGAGATGATCGAAAATATTTTTTTTCAGAATCAAGATCGGACTTTGATGGGTGAGTTTCTAGGTGTATTTCGACCCGCTGAATCCGAAAATCCAACCTTTGTTACACGAAAATACACCTGGAAAGAAGTTATTTCGCATGGAACGAAAAAGAGATGATCGAAAATATTTTTTTTCAGAATCGAGATCGGACTTTAATGGGTGAGTTTCTAGGGGTATTTCGACCCGCTGAATCCAAAAATCCGACCTATTATGAACAAAAATATGCTTGGAAAAAAGTTATTTCGCATGGTACGAAAAAGAGATGATCGAAAATATTTTTTTTCAGAATCAAAATCGGACTTTGATGGGTGAGTTTCTAGGTGTATTTCGACCCGCTGAATCCAAAAATCCGACCTCTCATGACCAAAAATATGCTTGGAAAAAAGTTATTTCGCATGGTACGAAAATGAGATGATGGAAAATATCTGTCTCCAGAATCGAAATCGAACTTTGAAGGGTGGGTTTATAGGTGTATTTTGACCCGCTGAATCCAAAAATCCAACCTTTGTTACACAAAAATACACCTGGAAAGAAGTTATTTCGCATGGTACGAAAAAGAGATGATCGAAAATATTTTTTTTCAGAATCAAAATCGGACTTTAATGGGTGAGTTTCTAGGTGTATTTCGACCCCCTGAATCCGAAAATCCAACCTCTGATGACCGAAAATATGCTTGGAAAAAAGTTATTTCGCATGGTACGAAAAAGAGATGATCGAAAATATTTTTTTTCAGAATCAAGATCGGACTTTGATGGGTGAGTTTCTACTTGTATTTCGACCCCCTGAATCCGAAAATCCAACCTCTGATGACCAAAAATATACTTGTAAAAAAGTTATTTCGCATGGTACGAAAAAGAGATGATCGAAAATATTTTTTTTCAGAATCGAGATCGGACTTTAATGGGTGAGTTTCTAGGGGTATTTCGACCCGCTGAATCCAAAAATCCGACCTCTTATGACCAAAAATATGCTTGGAAAAAAATTATTTCGCATGGTACGAAAAAGAGATGATCGAAAATATTTTTTTTCAGAATCGAGATCGGACTTTAATGGGTGAGTTTCTAGGGGTATTTCGACCCGCTGAATCCAAAAATCCGACCTCTTATGACCAAAAATATGCTTGGAAAAAAATTATTTCGCATGGTACGAAAAAGAGATGATCGAAAATATTTTCTTTCAGAATCAAGATCGGACTTTGATGGGTGAGTTTCTAGGTGTATTTCGACCCGCTGAATCCAAAAATCCGACCTCTGATGACCAAAAATATGCTTGGAAAAAAGTTATTTCGCGTGGTACGAAAAAGAGATGATCGAAAATATCTGTCTCCAGGATCGAAATCGAACTTTGAAGGGTGGGTTTATAGGTGTATTTTGACCCGCTGAATCCGAAAATCCAACCTTTGTTACACGAAAATACACCTGGAATGAAGTTATTTCGCATGGTACGAAAAAGAGATGATCGAAAATATTTTTTTTCAGAATCAAGATCGGACTTTGATGGGTGAGTTTCTAGGTGTATTTCGACCCGCTGAATCCGAAAATCCAACCTTTGTTACACGAAAATACACCTGGAAAGAAGTTATTTCGCATGGTACGAAAAAGAGATGATCGAAAATATTTTTTTTCAGAATCAAGATCGGACTTTGATGGGTGAGTTTCTAGGTGTATTTCGACCCTCTGAATCCGAAAATCCAACCTTTGTTACACGAAAATACACCTGGAACGAAGTTATTTCGCATGGAACGAAAAAGAGATGATCGAAAATATTTTTTTTCAGAATCGAGATCGGACTTTAATGGGTGAGTTTCTAGGGGTATTTCGACCCGCTGAATCCAAAAATCCGACCTCTTATGAACAAAAATATGCTTGGAAAAAAGTTATTTTGCATGGTACGAAAAAGAGATGATCGAAAATATTTTTTTTCAGAATCAAAATCGGACTTTGATGGGTGAGTTTCTAGGTGTATTTCGACCCGCTGAATCCAAAAATCCGACCTCTTATGACCAAAAATATGCTTGGAAAAAAGTTATTTCGCATGGTACGAAAATGAGATGATCGAAAATATCTGTCTCCAGAATCGAAATCGAACTTTGAAGGGTGGGTTTATAGGTGTATTTTGACCCGCTGAATCCAAAAATCCAACCTTTGTTACACGAAAATATACCTGGAAAGAAGTTATTTCGCATGGTACGAAAAAGAGATGATCGAAAATATTTTTTTTCAGAATCGAGATCGGACTTTAATGGGTGAGTTTCTAGGGGTATTTCGACCCGCTGAATCCAAAAATCCGACCTCTTATGAACAAAAATATGCTTGGAAAAAAGTTATTTCGCATGGTACGAAAAAGAGATGATCGAAAATATTTTTTTTCAGAATCAAGATCGGACTTTGATGGGTGAGTTTCTAGGTGTATTCCGACCCGCTGAATCCGAAAATCCAACCTTTGTTAAACGAAAATACACCTGGAAAGAAGTTATTTCGCATGGAACGAAAAAGAGATGATCGAAAATATTTTTTTTCAGAATCAGAATCGGACTTTAATGGGTGAGTTTCTGGGTGTATTTCGACCCCCTGAATCCGAAAATCCAACCTCTGATGACCAAAAATATGCTTGGAAAAAAGTTATTTCGCATGGTACAAAAAAGAGATGATCGAAAATATTTTTTTTCAGAATCAAGATCGGACTTCGATGGGTGAGTTTCCAGGTGTATTTCGACCCGCTGAATCCGAAAATCCAAACTTTGATGAGCAAGAATATGCTTGGAAAAAAGTTATTTCGCATGGTACGAAAAAGAGATGATCGAAAATATCTGTCTCCAGAATCGAAATCGAACTTTGAAGGGTGGGTTTATAGGTGTATTTTGACCCGCTGAATCCAAAAATCCAACCTTTGTTACAGAAAAATACACCTGGAAAGAAGTTATTTCGCATGGTACGAAAAAGAGATGATCGAAAATATTTTTTTTCAGAATCAAAATCGGACTTTAATGGGTGAGTTTCTAGGTGTATTTCGACCCCCTGAATCCGAAAATCCAACCTCTGATGACCGAAAATATGCTTGGAAAAAAGTTATTTCGCGTGGTACGAAAAAGAGATGATCGAAAATATCTGTCTCCAGAATCGAAATCGAACTTTGAAGGGTGGGTTTATAGGTGTATTTTGACCCGCTGAATCCAAAAATCCAACCTTTGATACACGAAAATACACCTGGAATGAAGTTATTTCGCATGGTACGAAAAAGAGATGATCGAAAATATTTTTTTTCAGAATCAAGATCGGACTTTGATGGGTGAGTTTCTAGGTGTATTTCGACCCGCTGAATCCGAAAATCCAACCTTTGTTACACGAAAATACACCTGGAAAGAAGTTATTTCGCATGGTACGAAAAAGAGATGATCGAAAATATTTTTTTTCAGAATCAAGATCGGACTTTGATGGGTGAGTTTCTAGGTGTATTTCGACCCTCTGAATCCGAAAATCCAACCTTTGTTACACGAAAATACACCTGGAAAGAAGTTATTTCGCATGGAACGAAAAAGAGATGATCGAAAATATTTTTTTTCAGAATCGAGATCGGACTTTAATGGGTGAGTTTCTAGGGGTATTTCGACCCGCTGAATCCAAAAATCCGACCTCTTATGACCAAAAATATGCTTGGAAAAAAATTATTTCGCATGGTACGAAAAAGAGATGATCGAAAATATTTTCTTTCAGAATCAAGATCGGACTTTGATGGGTGAGTTTCTAGGTGTATTTCGACACGCTGAATCCAAAAATCCGACCTCTTATGACCAAAAATATGCTTGGAAAAAAGTTATTTCGCGTGGTACGAAAAAGAGATGATCGAAAATATCTGTCTCCAGAATCGAAATCGAACTTTGAAGGGTGGGTTTATAGGTGTATTTTGACCCGCTGAATCCGAAAATCCAACCTTTGTTACACGAAAATACACCTGGAATGAAGTTATTTCGCATGGTACGAAAAAGAGATGATCGAAAATATTTTTTTTCAGAATCAAGATCGGACTTTGATGGGTGAGTTTCTAGGTGTATTTCGACCCGCTGAATCCGAAAATCCAACCTTTGTTACACGAAAATACACCTGGAAAGAAGTTATTTCGCATGGTACGAAAAAGAGATGATCGAAAATATTTTTTTTCAGAATCAAGATCGGACTTTGATGGGTGAGTTTCTAGGTGTATTTCGACCCTCTGAATCCGAAAATCCAACCTTTGTTACACGAAAATACACCTGGAAAGAAGTTATTTCGCATGGAACGAAAAAGAGATGATCGAAAATATTTTTTTTCAGAATCAGAATCGGACTTTAATGGGTGAGTTTCTGGGTGTATTTCGACCCCCTGAATCCGAAAATCCAACCTCTGATGACCAAAAATATGCTTGGAAAAAAGTTATTTCGCATGGTACAAAAAAGAGATGATCGAAAATATTTTTTTTCAGAATCAAGATCGGACTTCGATGGGTGAGTTTCCAGGTGTATTTCGACCCGCTGAATCCGAAAATCCAAACTTTGATGAGCAAGAATATGCTTGGAAAAAAGTTATTTCGCATGGTACGAAAAAGAGATGATCGAAAATATCTGTCTCCAGAATCGAAATCGAACTTTGAAGGGTGGGTTTATAGGTGTATTTTGACCCGCTGAATCCAAAAATCCAACCTTTGTTACAGAAAAATACACCTGGAAAGAAGTTATTTCGCATGGTACGAAAAAGAGATGATCGAAAATATTTTTTTTCAGAATCAAAATCGGACTTTAATGGGTGAGTTTCTAGGTGTATTTCGACCCCCTGAATCCAAAAATCCAACCTCTGATGACCGAAAATATGCTTGGAAAAAAGTTATTTCGCATGGTACGAAAAAGAGATGATCGAAAATATTTTTTTTCAGAATCAAGATCGGACTTTGATGGGTGAGTTTCTACTTGTATTTCGACCCCCTGAATCCGAAAATCCAACCTCTGATGACCAAAAATATGCTTGTAAAAAAGTTATTTCGCATGGTACGAAAAAGAGATGATCGAAAATATCTGTCTCCAGAATCGGAATCGAACTTTGATGGGTGGGTTTATAGGTGTATTTTGACCCGCTGAATCCAAAAATCAAACCTTTGTCGAACGAAAATACACCTGGAAAGAAGTTATTCCGCACGGTACGAAAAAGAGATGATCGAAAATATTTTTTTTCAGAATCGAGATCGGACTTTAATGGGTGAGTTTCTAGGGGTATTTCGACCCGCTGAATCCAAAAATCCGACCTCTTATGACCAAAAATATGCTTGGAAAAAAATTATTTCGCATGGTACGAAAAAGAGATGATCGAAAATATTTTCTTTCAGAATCAAGATCGGACTTTGATGGGTGAGTTTCTAGGTGTATTTCGACCCGCTGAATCCAAAAATCCGACCTCTTATGACCAAAAATATGCTTGGAAAAAAGTTATTTCGCGTGGTACGAAAAAGAGATGATCGAAAATATCTGTCTCCAGAATCGAAATCGAACTTTGAAGGGTGGGTTTATAGGTGTATTTTGACCCGCTGAATCCAAAAATCCAACCTTTGATACACGAAAATACACCTGGAATGAAGTTATTTCGCATGGTACGAAAAAGAGATGATCGAAAATATTTTTTTTCAGAATCAAGATCGGACTTTGATGGGTGAGTTTCTAGGTGTATTTCGACCCGCTGAATCCGAAAATCCAACCTTTGTTACACGAAAATACACCTGGAAAGAAGTTATTTCGCATGGTACGAAAAAGAGATGATCGAAAATATTTTTTTTCAGAATCAAGATCGGACTTTGATGGGTGAGTTTCTAGGTGTATTTCGACCCTCTGAATCCGAAAATCCAACCTTTGTTACACGAAAATACACCTGGAAAGAAGTTATTTCGCATGGAACGAAAAAGAGATGATCGAAAATATTTTTTTTCAGAATCGAGATCGGACTTTAATGGGTGAGTTTCTAGGGGTATTTCGACCCGCTGAATCCAAAAATCCGACCTCTTATGACCAAAAATATGCTTGGAAAAAAATTATTTCGCATGGTACGAAAAAGAGATGATCGAAAATATTTTCTTTCAGAATCAAGATCGGACTTTGATGGGTGAGTTTCTAGGTGTATTTCGACCCGCTGAATCCAAAAATCCGACCTCTTATGACCAAAAATATGCTTGGAAAAAAGTTATTTCGCGTGGTACGAAAAAGAGATGATCGAAAATATCTGTCTCCAGAATCGAAATCGAACTTTGAAGGGTGGGTTTATAGGTGTATTTTGACCCGCTGAATCCAAAAATCCAACCTTTGATACACGAAAATACACCTGGAATGAAGTTATTTCGCATGGTACGAAAAAGAGATGATCGAAAATATTTTTTTTCAGAATCAAGATCGGACTTTGATGGGTGAGTTTCTAGGTGTATTTCGACCCGCTGAATCCGAAAATCCAACCTTTGTTACACGAAAATACACCTGGAAAGAAGTTATTTCGCATGGTACGAAAAAGAGATGATCGAAAATATTTTTTTTCAGAATCAAGATCGGACTTTGATGGGTGAGTTTCTAGGTGTATTTCGACCCTCTGAATCCGAAAATCCAACCTTTGTTACACGAAAATACACCTGGAAAGAAGTTATTTCGCATGGAACGAAAAAGAGATGATCGAAAATATTTTTTTTCAGAATCGAGATCGGACTTTAATGGGTGAGTTTCTAGGGGTATTTCGACCCGCTGAATCCAAAAATCCGACCTCTTATGACCAAAAATATGCTTGGAAAAAAATTATTTCGCATGGTACGAAAAAGAGATGATCGAAAATATTTTCTTTCAGAATCAAGATCGGACTTTGATGGGTGAGTTTCTAGGTGTATTTCGACACGCTGAATCCAAAAATCCGACCTCTTATGACCAAAAATATGCTTGGAAAAAAGTTATTTCGCGTGGTACGAAAAAGAGATGATCGAAAATATCTGTCTCCAGAATCGAAATCGAACTTTGAAGGGTGGGTTTATAGGTGTATTTTGACCCGCTGAATCCGAAAATCCAACCTTTGTTACACGAAAATACACCTGGAATGAAGTTATTTCGCATGGTACGAAAAAGAGATGATCGAAAATATTTTTTTTCAGAATCAAGATCGGACTTTGATGGGTGAGTTTCTAGGTGTATTTCGACCCGCTGAATCCGAAAATCCAACCTTTGTTACACGAAAATACACCTGGAAAGAAGTTATTTCGCATGGTACGAAAAAGAGATGATCGAAAATATTTTTTTTCAGAATCAAGATCGGACTTTGATGGGTGAGTTTCTAGGTGTATTTCGACCCTCTGAATCCGAAAATCCAACCTTTGTTACACGAAAATACACCTGGAAAGAAGTTATTTCGCATGGAACGAAAAAGAGATGATCGAAAATATTTTTTTTCAGAATCGAGATCGGACTTTAATGGGTGAGTTTCTAGGGGTATTTCGACCCGCTGAATCCAAAAATCCGACCTCTTATGAACAAAAATATGCTTGGAAAAAAGTTATTTCGCATGGTACGAAAAAGAGATGATCGAAAATATTTTTTTTCAGAATCAAAATCGGACTTTGATGGGTGAGTTTCTAGGTGTATTTCGACCCGCTGAATCCAAAAATCCGACCTCCTATGACCAAAAATATGCTTGGAAAAAAGTTATTTCGCATGGTACGAAAATGAGATGATCGAAAATATCTGTCTCCAGAATCGAAATCGAACTTTGAAGGGTGGGTTTATAGGTGTATTTTGACCCGCTGAATCCAAAAATCCAACCTTTGTTACACGAAAATATACCTGGAAAGAAGTTATTTCGCATGGTACGAAAAAGAGATGATCGAAAATATTTTTTTTCAGAATCGAGATCGGACTTTAATGGGTGAGTTTCTAGGGGTATTTCGACCCGCTGAATCCAAAAATCCGACCTCTTATGAACAAAAATATGCTTGGAAAAAAGTTATTTCGCATGGTACGAAAAAGAGATGATCGAAAATATTTTTTTTCAGAATCAAGATCGGACTTTGATGGGTGAGTTTCTAGGTGTATTCCGACCCGCTGAATCCGAAAATCCAACCTTTGTTAAACGAAAATACACCTGGAAAGAAGTTATTTCGCATGGAACGAAAAAGAGATGATCGAAAATATTTTTTTTCAGAATCAAAATCGGACTTTAATGGGTGAGTTTCTGGGTGTATTTCGACCCCCTGAATCCGAAAATCCAACCTCTGATGACCAAAAATATGCTTGGAAAAAAGTTATTTCGCATGGTACAAAAAAGAGATGATCGAAAATATTTTTTTTCAGAATCAAGATCGGACTTCGATGGGTGAGTTTCCAGGTGTATTTCGACCCGCTGAATCCGAAAATCCAAACTTTGATGAGCAAAAATATGCTTGGAAAAAAGTTATTTCGCATGGTACGAAAAAGAGATGATCGAAAATATCTGTCTCCAGAATCGGAATCGAACTTTGATGGGTGGGTTTATAGGTGTATTTTGACCCGCTGAATCCAAAAATCAAACCTTTGTCGAACGAAAATACACCTGGAAAGAAGTTATTCCGCACGGTACGAAAAAGAGATGATCGAAAATATTTTTTTTCAGAATCGAGATCGGACTTTAATGGGTGAGTTTCTAGGGGTATTTCGACCCGCTGAATCCAAAAATCCGACCTCTTATGAACAAAAATATGCTTGGAAAAAAGTTATTTCGCATGGTACGAAAAAGAGATGATCGAAAATATTTTTTTTCAGAATCAAAATCGGACTTTGATGGGTGAGTTTCTAGGTGTATTTCGACCCGCTGAATCCAAAAATCCAACCTCTGATGACCAAAAATATGCTTGGAAAAAAGTTATTTCGCATGGTACGAAAAAGAGATGTTCGAAAATATTTTTTTTCAGAATAAAAATCGGACTTTAATGAGCGAGTTTCTAGGTGTATTTCGACCCCCAGAATCCGAAAATCCAACCTCTGATGACCAAAAATATGCTTGGAAAAAAGTTATTTCGCATGGTACGAAAAAGAGATGATCGAAAATATTTTTTTTCAGAATCAAGATCGGACTTTGATGGGTGAGTTTCTAGGTGTATTTCGACCCCCTGAATCCGAAAATCCAACCTCTGATGACCAAAAATATGCTTGGAAAAAAGTTATTTCGCATGGTACGAAAAAGAGATGATCGAAAATATTTTTTTTCAGAATCAAGATCGGACTTTGATGGGTGAGTTTCTAGGTGTATTTCGACCCGCTGTATCCAAAAATACAAACTTTGTTCAGCAAAAATATGCTGGGAAAAAAGTTATTTCGCATGGTACGAAAAAGAGATGATCGAAAATATCTGTCTCCAGAATCGGAATCGAACTTTGGTGGGTGGGTTTATAGGTGTATTTTGACCCGCTGAATCCAAAAATCTAACCTTTGTCAAACGAAAATACACCTGGAAAGAAGTTATTCCGCACGGTACGAAAAAGAGATGATCGAAAATATTTTTTTTCAGAATCGAGATCGGACTTTAATGGGTGAGTTTCTAGGGGTATTTCGACCCGCTGAATCCAAAAATCCGACCTCTTATGACCAAAAATATGCTTGGAAAAAAATTATTTCGCATGGTACGAAAAAGAGATGATCGAAAATATTTTTTTTCAGAATCAAGATCGGACTTTGATGGGTGAGTTTCTAGGTGTATTTCGACCCGCTGAATCCGAAAATCCAACCTTTGTTACACGAAAATACACCTGGAAAGAAGTTATTTCGCATGGTACGAAAAAGAGATGATCGAAAATATTTTTTTTCAGAATCAAGATCGGACTTTGATGGGTGAGTTTCTAGGTGTATTTCGACCCTCTGAATCCGAAAATCCAACCTTTGTTACACGAAAATACACCTGGAAAGAAGTTATTTCGCATGGAACGAAAAAGAGATGATCGAAAATATTTTTTTTCAGAATCGAGATCGGACTTTAATGGGTGAGTTTCTAGGGGTATTTCGACCCGCTGAATCCAAAAATCCGACCTCTTATGACCAAAAATATGCTTGGAAAAAAATTATTTCGCATGGTACGAAAAAGAGATGATCGAAAATATTTTCTTTCAGAATCAAGATCGGACTTTGATGGGTGAGTTTCTAGGTGTATTTCGACACGCTGAATCCAAAAATCCGACCTCTTATGACCAAAAATATGCTTGGAAAAAAGTTATTTCGCGTGGTACGAAAAAGAGATGATCGAAAATATCTGTCTCCAGAATCGAAATCGAACTTTGAAGGGTGGGTTTATAGGTGTATTTTGACCCGCTGAATCCGAAAATCCAACCTTTGTTACACGAAAATACACCTGGAATGAAGTTATTTCGCATGGTACGAAAAAGAGATGATCGAAAATATTTTTTTTCAGAATCGAGATCGGACTTTAATGGGTGAGTTTCTAGGGGTATTTCGACCCGCTGAATCCAAAAATCCGACCTATTATGAACGAAAATATGCTTGGAAAAAAGTTATTTCGCATGGTACGAAAAAGAGATGATCGAAAATATTTTTTTTCAGAATCAAAATCGGACTTTGATGGGTGAGTTTCTAGGTGTATTTCGACCCGCTGAATCCAAAAATCCGACCTCTCATGACCAAAAATATGCTTGGAAAAAAGTTATTTCGCATGGTACGAAAATGAGATGATGGGAAATATCTGTCTCCAGAATCGAAATCGAACTTTGAAGGGTGGGTTTATAGGTGTATTTTGACCCGCTGAATCCGAAAATCCAACCTTTGTTACACGAAAATACACCTGGAATGAAGTTATTTCGCATGGTACGAAAAAGAGATGATCGAAAATATTTTTTTTCAGAATCAAGATCGGACTTTGATGGGTGAGTTTCTAGGTGTATTTCGACCCGCTGAATCCGAAAATCCAACCTTTGTTACACGAAAATACACCTGGAAAGAAGTTATTTCGCATGGTACGAAAAAGAGATGATCGAAAATATTTTTTTTCAGAATCAAGATCGGACTTTGATGGGTGAGTTTCTAGGTGTATTTCGACCCTCTGAATCCGAAAATCCAACCTTTGTTACACGAAAATACACCTGGAAAGAAGTTATTTCGCATGGAACGAAAAAGAGATGATCGAAAATATTTTTTTTCAGAATCGAGATCGGACTTTAATGGGTGAGTTTCTAGGAGTATTTCGACCCGCTGAATCCAAAAATCCGACCTCTTATGAACAAAAATATGCTTGGAAAAAAGTTATTTCGCATGGTACGAAAAAGAGATGATCGAAAATATTTTTTTTCAGAATCAAAATCGGACTTTGATGGGTGAGTTTCTAGGTGTATTTCGACCCGCTGAATCCAAAAATCCGACCTCCTATGACCAAAAATATGCTTGGAAAAAAGTTATTTCGCATGGTACGAAAATGAGATGATCGAAAATATCTGTCTCCAGAATCGAAATCGAACTTTGAAGGGTGGGTTTATAGGTGTATTTTGACCCGCTGAATCCAAAAATCCAACCTTTGTTACACGAAAATATACCTGGAAAGAAGTTATTTCGCATGGTACGAAAAAGAGATGATCGAAAATATTTTTTTTCAGAATCGAGATCGGACTTTAATGGGTGAGTTTCTAGGGGTATTTCGACCCGCTGAATCCAAAAATCCGACCTCTCATGATCAAAAATATGCTGGGAAAAAAGTTATTTCGCATGGTACGAAAAAGAGATGATCGAAAATATCTGTCTCCAGAATCGGAATCGAACTTTGGTGGGTGGGTTTATAGGTGTATTTTGACCCGCTGAATCCAAAAATCTAACCTTTGTCAAACGAAAATACACCTGGAAAGAAGTTATTCCGCACGGTACGAAAAAGAGATGATCGAAAATATTTTTTTTCAGAATCGAGATCGGACTTTAATGGGTGAGTTTCTAGGGGTATTTCGACCCGCTGAATCCAAAAATCCGACCTCTTATGACCAAAAATATGCTTGGAAAAAAATTATTTCGCATGGTACGAAAAAGAGATGATCGAAAATATTTTTTTTCAGAATCAAGATCGGACTTTGATGGGTGAGTTTCTAGGTGTATTTCGACCCGCTGAATCCGAAAATCCAACCTTTGTTACACGAAAATACACCTGGAAAGAAGTTATTTCGCATGGTACGAAAAAGAGATGATCGAAAATATTTTTTTTCAGAATCAAGATCGGACTTTGATGGGTGAGTTTCTAGGTGTATTTCGACCCTCTGAATCCGAAAATCCAACCTTTGTTACACGAAAATACACCTGGAAAGAAGTTATTTCGCATGGAACGAAAAAGAGATGATCGAAAATATTTTTTTTCAGAATCGAGATCGGACTTTAATGGGTGAGTTTCTAGGGGTATTTCGACCCGCTGAATCCAAAAATCCGACCTCTTATGAACAAAAATATGCTTGGAAAAAAGTTATTTCGCATGGTACGAAAAAGAGATGATCGAAAATATTTTTTTTCAGAATCAAAATCGGACTTTGATGGGTGAGTTTCTAGGTGTATTTCGACCCGCTGAATCCAAAAATCCGACCTCCTATGACCAAAAATATGCTTGGAAAAAAGTTATTTCGCATGGTACGAAAATGAGATGATCGAAAATATCTGTCTCCAGAATCGAAATCGAACTTTGAAGGGTGGGTTTATAGGTGTATTTTGACCCGCTGAATCCAAAAATCCAACCTTTGTTACACGAAAATATACCTGGAAAGAAGTTATTTCGCATGGTACGAAAAAGAGATGATCGAAAATATTTTTTTTCAGAATCGAGATCGGACTTTAATGGGTGAGTTTCTAGGGGTATTTCGACCCGCTGAATCCAAAAATCCGACCTCTTATGAACAAAAATATGCTTGGAAAAAAGTTATTTCGCATGGTACGAAAAAGAGATGATCGAAAATATTTTTTTTCAGAATCAAGATCGGACTTTGATGGGTGAGTTTCTAGGTGTATTCCGACCCGCTGAATCCGAAAATCCAACCTTTGTTAAACGAAAATACACCTGGAAAGAAGTTATTTCGCATGGAACGAAAAAGAGATGATCGAAAATATTTTTTTTCAGAATCAAAATCGGACTTTAATGGGTGAGTTTCTGGGTGTATTTCGACCCCCTGAATCCGAAAATCCAACCTCTGATGACCAAAAATATGCTTGGAAAAAAGTTATTTCGCATGGTACAAAAAAGAGATGATCGAAAATATTTTTTTTCAGAATCAAGATCGGACTTCGATGGGTGAGTTTCCAGGTGTATTTCGACCCGCTGAATCCGAAAATCCAAACTTTGATGAGCAAAAATATGCTTGGAAAAAAGTTATTTCGCATGGTACGAAAAAGAGATGATCGAAAATATCTGTCTCCAGAATCGGAATCGAACTTTGATGGGTGGGTTTATAGGTGTATTTTGACCCGCTGAATCCAAAAATCAAACCTTTGTCGAACGAAAATACACCTGGAAAGAAGTTATTCCGCACGGTACGAAAAAGAGATGATCGAAAATATTTTTTTTCAGAATCGAGATCGGACTTTAATGGGTGAGTTTCTAGGGGTATTTCGACCCGCTGAATCCAAAAATCCGACCTCTTATGAACAAAAATATGCTTGGAAAAAAGTTATTTCGCATGGTACGAAAAAGAGATGATCGAAAATATTTTTTTTCAGAATCAAAATCGGACTTTGATGGGTGAGTTTCTAGGTGTATTTCGACCCGCTGAATCCAAAAATCCAACCTCTGATGACCAAAAATATGCTTGGAAAAAAGTTATTTCGCATGGTACGAAAAAGAGATGTTCGAAAATATTTTTTTTCAGAATAAAAATCGGACTTTAATGAGCGAGTTTCTAGGTGTATTTCGACCCCCAGAATCCGAAAATCCAACCTCTGATGACCAAAAATATGCTTGGAAAAAAGTTATTTCGCATGGTACGAAAAAGAGATGATCGAAAATATTTTTTTTCAGAATCAAGATCGGACTTTGATGGGTGAGTTTCTAGGTGTATTTCGACCCCCTGAATCCGAAAATCCAACCTCTGATGACCAAAAATATGCTTGGAAAAAAGTTATTTCGCATGGTACGAAAAAGAGATGATCGAAAATATTTTTTTTCAGAATCAAGATCGGACTTTGATGGGTGAGTTTCTAGGTGTATTTCGACCCGCTGTATCCAAAAATACAAACTTTGTTCAGCAAAAATATGCTGGGAAAAAAGTTATTTCGCATGGTACGAAAAAGAGATGATCGAAAATATCTGTCTCCAGAATCGGAATCGAACTTTGGTGGGTGGGTTTATAGGTGTATTTTGACCCGCTGAATCCAAAAATCTAACCTTTGTCAAACGAAAATACACCTGGAAAGAAGTTATTCCGCACGGTACGAAAAAGAGATGATCGAAAATATTTTTTTTCAGAATCGAGATCGGACTTTAATGGGTGAGTTTCTAGGGGTATTTCGACCCGCTGAATCCAAAAATCCGACCTCTTATGACCAAAAATATGCTTGGAAAAAAATTATTTCGCATGGTACGAAAAAGAGATGATCGAAAATATTTTTTTTCAGAATCAAGATCGGACTTTGATGGGTGAGTTTCTAGGTGTATTTCGACCCGCTGAATCCGAAAATCCAACCTTTGTTACACGAAAATACACCTGGAAAGAAGTTATTTCGCATGGTACGAAAAAGAGATGATCGAAAATATTTTTTTTCAGAATCAAGATCGGACTTTGATGGGTGAGTTTCTAGGTGTATTTCGACCCTCTGAATCCGAAAATCCAACCTTTGTTACACGAAAATACACCTGGAAAGAAGTTATTTCGCACGGAACGAAAAAGAGATGATCGAAAATATTTTTTTTCAGAATCGAGATCGGACTTTAATGGGTGAGTTTCTAGGGGTATTTCGACCCGCTGAATCCAAAAATCCGACCTCTTATGACCAAAAATATGCTTGGAAAAAAATTATTTCGCATGGTACGAAAAAGAGATGATCGAAAATATTTTCTTTCAGAATCAAGATCGGACTTTGATGGGTGAGTTTCTAGGTGTATTTCGACACGCTGAATCCAAAAATCCGACCTCTTATGACCAAAAATATGCTTGGAAAAAAGTTATTTCGCGTGGTACGAAAAAGAGATGATCGAAAATATCTGTCTCCAGAATCGAAATCGAACTTTGAAGGGTGGGTTTATAGGTGTATTTTGACCCGCTGAATCCGAAAATCCAACCTTTGTTACACGAAAATACACCTGGAATGAAGTTATTTCGCATGGTACGAAAAAGAGATGATCGAAAATATTTTTTTTCAGAATCGAGATCGGACTTTAATGGGTGAGTTTCTAGGGGTATTTCGACCCGCTGAATCCAAAAATCCGACCTATTATGAACAAAAATATGCTTGGAAAAAAGTTATTTCGCATGGTACGAAAAAGAGATGATCGAAAATATTTTTTTTCAGAATCAAAATCGGACTTTGATGGGTGAGTTTCTAGGTGTATTTCGACCCGCTGAATCCAAAAATCCGACCTCTCATGACCAAAAATATGCTTGGAAAAAAGTTATTTCGCATGGTACGAAAATGAGATGATGGGAAATATCTGTCTCCAGAATCGAAATCGAACTTTGAAGGGTGGGTTTATAGGTGTATTTTGACCCGCTGAATCCGAAAATCCAACCTTTGTTACACGAAAATACACCTGGAATGAAGTTATTTCGCATGGTACGAAAAAGAGATGATCGAAAATATTTTTTTTCAGAATCAAGATCGGACTTTGATGGGTGAGTTTCTAGGTGTATTTCGACCCGCTGAATCCGAAAATCCAACCTTTGTTACACGAAAATACACCTGGAAAGAAGTTATTTCGCATGGTACGAAAAAGAGATGATCGAAAATATTTTTTTTCAGAATCAAGATCGGACTTTGATGGGTGAGTTTCTAGGTGTATTTCGACCCTCTGAATCCGAAAATCCAACCTTTGTTACACGAAAATACACCTGGAAAGAAGTTATTTCGCATGGAACGAAAAAGAGATGATCGAAAATATTTTTTTTCAGAATCGAGATCGGACTTTAATGGGTGAGTTTCTAGGAGTATTTCGACCCGCTGAATCCAAAAATCCGACCTCTTATGAACAAAAATATGCTTGGAAAAAAGTTATTTCGCATGGTACGAAAAAGAGATGATCGAAAATATTTTTTTTCAGAATCAAAATCGGACTTTGATGGGTGAGTTTCTAGGTGTATTTCGACCCGCTGAATCCAAAAATCCGACCTCCTATGACCAAAAATATGCTTGGAAAAAAGTTATTTCGCATGGTACGAAAATGAGATGATCGAAAATATCTGTCTCCAGAATCGAAATCGAACTTTGAAGGGTGGGTTTATAGGTGTATTTTGACCCGCTGAATCCAAAAATCCAACCTTTGTTACACGAAAATATACCTGGAAAGAAGTTATTTCGCATGGTACGAAAAAGAGATGATCGAAAATATTTTTTTTCAGAATCGAGATCGGACTTTAATGGGTGAGTTTCTAGGGGTATTTCGACCCGCTGAATCCAAAAATCCGACCTCTCATGATCAAAAATATGCTGGGAAAAAAGTTATTTCGCATGGTACGAAAAAGAGATGATCGAAAATATCTGTCTCCAGAATCGGAATCGAACTTTGGTGGGTGGGTTTATAGGTGTATTTTGACCCGCTGAATCCAAAAATCTAACCTTTGTCAAACGAAAATACACCTGGAAAGAAGTTATTCCGCACGGTACGAAAAAGAGATGATCGAAAATATTTTTTTTCAGAATCGAGATCGGACTTTAATGGGTGAGTTTCTAGGGGTATTTCGACCCGCTGAATCCAAAAATCCGACCTCTTATGACCAAAAATATGCTTGGAAAAAAATTATTTCGCATGGTACGAAAAAGAGATGATCGAAAATATTTTTTTTCAGAATCAAGATCGGACTTTGATGGGTGAGTTTCTAGGTGTATTTCGACCCGCTGAATCCGAAAATCCAACCTTTGTTACACGAAAATACACCTGGAAAGAAGTTATTTCGCATGGTACGAAAAAGAGATGATCGAAAATATTTTTTTTCAGAATCAAGATCGGACTTTGATGGGTGAGTTTCTAGGTGTATTTCGACCCTCTGAATCCGAAAATCCAACCTTTGTTACACGAAAATACACCTGGAAAGAAGTTATTTCGCATGGAACGAAAAAGAGATGATCGAAAATATTTTTTTTCAGAATCGAGATCGGACTTTAATGGGTGAGTTTCTAGGGGTATTTCGACCCGCTGAATCCAAAAATCCGACCTCTTATGACCAAAAATATGCTTGGAAAAAAATTATTTCGCATGGTACGAAAAAGAGATGATCGAAAATATTTTCTTTCAGAATCAAGACCGGACTTTGATGGGTGAGTTTCTAGGTGTATTTCGACACGCTGAATCCAAAAATCCGACCTCTTATGACCAAAAATATGCTTGGAAAAAAGTTATTTCGCGTGGTACGAAAAAGAGATGATCGAAAATATCTGTCTCCAGAATCGAAATCGAACTTTGAAGGGTGGGTTTATAGGTGTATTTTGACCCGCTGAATCCGAAAATCCAACCTTTGTTACACGAAAATACACCTGGAATGAAGTTATTTCGCATGGTACGAAAAAGAGATGATCGAAAATATTTTTTTTCAGAATCAAGATCGGACTTTGATGGGTGAGTTTCTAGGTGTATTTCGACCCGCTGAATCCGAAAATCCAACCTTTGTTACACGAAAATACACCTGGAAAGAAGTTATTTCGCATGGTACGAAAAAGAGATGATCGAAAATATTTTTTTTCAGAATCAAGATCGGACTTTGATGGGTGAGTTTCTAGGTGTATTTCGACCCTCTGAATCCGAAAATCCAACCTTTGTTACACGAAAATACACCTGGAAAGAAGTTATTTCGCATGGAACGAAAAAGAGATGATCGAAAATATTTTTTTTCAGAATCGAGATCGGACTTTAATGGGTGAGTTTCTAGGGGTATTTCGACCCGCTGAATCCAAAAATCCGACCTCTTATGACCAAAAATATGCTTGGAAAAAAATTATTTCGCATGGTACGAAAAAGAGATGATCGAAAATATTTTTTTTCAGAATCAAGATCGGACTTTGATGGGTGAGTTTCTAGGTGTATTTCGACCCGCTGAATCCGAAAATCCAACCTTTGTTACACGAAAATACACCTGGAAAGAAGTTATTTCGCATGGTACGAAAAAGAGATGATCGAAAATATTTTTTTTCAGAATCAAGATCGGACTTTGATGGGTGAGTTTCTAGGTGTATTTCGACCCTCTGAATCCGAAAATCCAACCTTTGTTACACGAAAATACACCTGGAAAGAAGTTATTTCGCATGGAACGAAAAAGAGATGATCGAAAATATTTTTTTTCAGAATCGAGATCGGACTTTAATGGGTGAGTTTCTAGGAGTATTTCGACCCGCTGAATCCAAAAATCCGACCTCTTATGAACAAAAATATGCTTGGAAAAAAGTTATTTCGCATGGTACGAAAAAGAGATGATCGAAAATATTTTTTTTCAGAATCAAAATCGGACTTTGATGGGTGAGTTTCTAGGTGTATTTCGACCCGCTGAATCCAAAAATCCGACCTCCTATGACCAAAAATATGCTTGGAAAAAAGTTATTTCGCATGGTACGAAAATGAGATGATCGAAAATATCTGTCTCCAGAATCGAAATCGAACTTTGAAGGGTGGGTTTATAGGTGTATTTTGACCCGCTGAATCCAAAAATCCAACCTTTGTTACACGAAAATATACCTGGAAAGAAGTTATTTCGCATGGTACGAAAAAGAGATGATCGAAAATATTTTTTTTCAGAATCGAGATCGGACTTTAATGGGTGGAGTTTCTAGGTGTATTTCGACCCGCTGAATCCAAAAATCCGACCTCCTATGACCAAAAATATGCTTGGAAAAAAGTTATTTCGCATGGTACGAAAATGAGATGATCGAAAATATCTGTCTCCAGAATCGAAATCGAACTTTGAAGGGTGGGTTTATAGGTGTATTTTGACCCGCTGAATCCAAAAATCCAACCTTTGTTACACGAAAATATACCTGGAAAGAAGTTATTTCGCATGGTACGAAAAAGAGATGATCGAAAATACTTTTTTTCAGAATCGAGATCGGACTTTAATGGGTGAGTTTCTAGGGGTATTTCGACCCGCTGAATCCAAAAATCCGACCTCTTATGACCAAAAATATGCTTGGAAAAAAATTATTTCGCATGGTACGAAAAAGAGATGATCGAAAATATTTTTTTTCAGAATCAAGATCGGACTTTGATGGGTGAGTTTCTAGGTGTATTTCGACCCGCTGAATCCGAAAATCCAACCTTTGTTACACGAAAATACACCTGGAAAGAAGTTATTTCGCATGGTACGAAAAAGAGATGATCGAAAATATTTTTTTCAGAATCAAGATCGGACTTTGATGGGTGAGTTTCTAGGTGTATTTCGACCCTCTGAATCCGAAAATCCAACCTTTGTTACACGAAAATACACCTGGAAAGAAGTTATTTCGCATGGAACGAAAAAGAGATGATCGAAAATATTTTTTTTCAGAATCGAGATCGGACTTTAATGGGTGAGTTTCTAGGGGTATTTCGACCCGCTGAATCCAAAAATCCGACCTCTTATGACCAAAAATATGCTTGGAAAAAAATTATTTCGCATGGTACGAAAAAGAGATGATCGAAAATATTTTCTTTCAGAATCAAGATCGGACTTTGATGGGTGAGTTTCTAGGTGTATTTCGACACGCTGAATCCAAAAATCCGACCTCTTATGACCAAAAATATGCTTGGAAAAAAGTTATTTCGCGTGGTACGAAAAAGAGATGATCGAAAATATCTGTCTCCAGAATCGAAATCGAACTTTGAAGGGTGGGTTTATAGGTGTATTTTGACCCGCTGAATCCGAAAATCCAACCTTTGTTACACG
The DNA here is from genome assembly GCA_963170745.1 of Phymatocera aterrima. Taxonomy (NCBI): domain Eukaryota; kingdom Metazoa; phylum Arthropoda; class Insecta; order Hymenoptera; family Tenthredinidae; genus Phymatocera; species Phymatocera aterrima. The sequence goes on along the minus strand of CAUJGY010000165.1, from coordinate 166,063 downwards.
AAAATACACCTGGAATGAAGTTATTTCGCATGGTACGAAAAAGAGATGATCGAAAATATTTTTTTTCAGAATCAAGATCGGACTTTGATGGGTGAGTTTCTAGGTGTATTTCGACCCGCTGAATCCGAAAATCCAACCTTTGTTACACGAAAATACACCTGGAAAGAAGTTATTTCGCATGGTACGAAAAAGAGATGATCGAAAATATTTTTTTTCAGAATCAAGATCGGACTTTGATGGGTGAGTTTCTAGGTGTATTTCGACCCTCTGAATCCGAAAATCCAACCTTTGTTACACGAAAATACACCTGGAAAGAAGTTATTTCGCATGGAACGAAAAAGAGATGATCGAAAATATTTTTTTCAGAATCGAGATCGGACTTTAATGGGTGAGTTTCTAGGGGTATTTCGACCCGCTGAATCCAAAAATCCGACCTCTTATGAACAAAAATATGCTTGGAAAAAAGTTATTTCGCATGGTACGAAAAAGAGATGATCGAAAATATTTTTTTTCAGAATCAAAATCGGACTTTGATGGGTGAGTTTCTAGGTGTATTTCGACCCGCTGAATCCAAAAATCCGACCTCCTATGACCAAAAATATGCTTGGAAAAAAGTTATTTCGCATGGTACGAAAATGAGATGATCGAAAATATCTGTCTCCAGAATCGAAATCGAACTTTGAAGGGTGGGTTTATAGGTGTATTTTGACCCGCTGAATCCAAAAATCCAACCTTTGTTACACGAAAATATACCTGGAAAGAAGTTATTTCGCATGGTACGAAAAAGAGATGATCGAAAATACTTTTTTTCAGAATCGAGATCGGACTTTAATGGGTGAGTTTCTAGGGGTATTTCGACCCGCTGAATCCAAAAATCCGACCTCTTATGAACAAAAATATGCTTGGAAAAAAGTTATTTCGCATGGTACGAAAAAGAGATGATCGAAAATATTTTTTTTCAGAATCAAGATCGGACTTTGATGGGTGAGTTTCTAGGTGTATTCCGACCCGCTGAATCCGAAAATCCAACCTTTGTTAAACGAAAATACACCTGGAAAGAAGTTATTTCGCATGGAACGAAAAAGAGATGATCGAAAATATTTTTTTTCAGAATCAAAATCGGACTTTAATGGGTGAGTTTCTGGGTGTATTTCGACCCCCTGAATCCGAAAATCCAACCTCTGATGACCAAAAATATGCTTGGAAAAAAGTTATTTCGCATGGTACAAAAAAGAGATGATCGAAAATATTTTTTTTCAGAATCAAGATCGGACTTCGATGGGTGAGTTTCCAGTGTATTTCGACCCGCTGAATCCGAAAATCCAAACTTTGATGAGCAAAAATATGCTTGGAAAAAAGTTATTTCGCATGGTACGAAAAAGAGATGATCGAAAATATCTGTCTCCAGAATCGGAATCGAACTTTGATGGGTGGGTTTATAGGTGTATTTTGACCCGCTGAATCCAAAAATCAAACCTTTGTCGAACGAAAATACACCTGGAAAGAAGTTATTCCGCACGGTACGAAAAAGAGATGATCGAAAATATTTTTTTTCAGAATCGAGATCGGACTTTAATGGGTGAGTTTCTAGGGGTATTCCGACCCGCTGAATCCAAAAATCCGACCTCTTATGACCAAAAATATGCTTGGAAAAAAGTTATTTCGCATGGTACGAAAAAGAGATGATCGAAAATATTTTTTTTCAGAATCAAAATCGGACTTTGATGGGTGAGTTTCTAGGTGTATTTCGACCCGCTGAATCCAAAAATCCAACCTCTGATGACCAAAAATATGCTTGGAAAAAAGTTATTTCGCATGGTACGAAAAAGAGATGTTCGAAAATATTTTTTTTCAGAATAAAAATCGGACTTTAATGAGCGAGTTTCTAGGTGTATTTCGACCCCCAGAATCCGAAAATCCAACCTCTGATGACCAAAAATATGCTTGGAAAAAAGTTATTTCGCATGGTACGAAAAAGAGATGATCGAAAATATTTTTTTTCAGAATCAAGATCGGACTTTGATGGGTGAGTTTCTAGGTGTATTTCGACCCCCTGAATCCGAAAATCCAACCTCTGATGACCAAAAATATGCTTGGAAAAAAGTTATTTCGCATGGTACGAAAAAGAGATGATCGAAAATATTTTTTTTCAGAATCAAGATCGGACTTTGATGGGTGAGTTTCTAGGTGTATTTCGACCCGCTGTATCCAAAAATACAAACTTTGTTCAGCAAAAATATGCTGGGAAAAAAGTTATTTCGCATGGTACGAAAAAGAGATGATCGAAAATATCTGTCTCCAGAATCGGAATCGAACTTTGATGGGTGGGTTTATAGGTGTATTTTGACCCGCTGAATCCAAAAATCTAACCTTTGTCAAACGAAAATACACCTGGAAAGAAGTTATTCCGCACGGTACGAAAAAGAGATGATCGAAAATATTTTTTTTCAGAATCGAGATCGGACTTTAATGGGTGAGTTTCTAGGGGTATTTCGACCCGCTGAATCCAAAAATCCGACCTCTTATGACCAAAAATATGCTTGGAAAAAAATTATTTCGCATGGTACGAAAAAGAGATGATCGAAAATATTTTTTTTCAGAATCAAGATCGGACTTCGATGGGTGAGTTTCTAGGTGTATTTCGACCCGCTGAATCCGAAAATCCAACCTTTGTTACACGAAAATACACCTGGAAAGAAGTTATTTCGCATGGAACGAAAAAGAGATGATCGAAAATATTTTTTTTCAGAATCGAGATCGGACTTTAATGGGTGAGTTTCTAGGGGTATTTCGACCCGCTGAATCCAAAAATCCGACCTATTATGAACAAAAATATGCTTGGAAAAAAGTTATTTCGCATGGTACGAAAAAGAGATGATCGAAAATATTTTTTTTCAGAATCAAAATCGGACTTTGATGGGTGAGTTTCTAGGTGTATTTCGACCCGCTGAATCCAAAAATCCGACCTCTCATGACCAAAAATATGCTTGGAAAAAAGTTATTTCGCATGGTACGAAAATGAGATGATGGGAAATATCTGTCTCCAGAATCGAAATCGAACTTTGAAGGGTGGGTTTATAGGTGTATTTTGACCCGCTGAATCCGAAAATCCAACCTTTGTTACACGAAAATACACCTGGAATGAAGTTATTTCGCATGGTACGAAAAAGAGATGATCGAAAATATTTTTTTTCAGAATCAAGATCGGACTTTGATGGGTGAGTTTCTAGGTGTATTTCGACCCGCTGAATCCGAAAATCCAACCTTTGTTACACGAAAATACACCTGGAAAGAAGTTATTTCGCATGGTACGAAAAAGAGATGATCGAAAATATTTTTTTTCAGAATCAAGATCGGACTTTGATGGGTGAGTTTCTAGGTGTATTTCGACCCTCTGAATCCGAAAATCCAACCTTTGTTACACGAAAATACACCTGGAAAGAAGTTATTTCGCATGGAACGAAAAAGAGATGATCGAAAATATTTTTTTTCAGAATCGAGATCGGACTTTAATGGGTGAGTTTCTAGGGGTATTTCGACCCGCTGAATCCAAAAATCCGACCTCTTATGAACAAAAATATGCTTGGAAAAAAGTTATTTCGCATGGTACGAAAAAGAGATGATCGAAAATATTTTTTTTCAGAATCAAAATCGGACTTTGATGGGTGAGTTTCTAGGTGTATTTCGACCCGCTGAATCCAAAAATCCGACCTCCTATGACCAAAAATATGCTTGGAAAAAAGTTATTTCGCATGGTACGAAAATGAGATGATCGAAAATATCTGTCTCCAGAATCGAAATCGAACTTTGAAGGGTGGGTTTATAGGTGTATTTTGACCCGCTGAATCCAAAAATCCAACCTTTGTTACACGAAAATATACCTGGAAAGAAGTTATTTCGCATCGTACGAAAAAGAGATGATCGAAAATATTTTTTTTCAGAATCGAGATCGGACTTTAATGGGTGAGTTTCTAGGGGTATTTCGACCCGCTGAATCCAAAAATCCGACCTCTTATGAACAAAAATATGCTTGGAAAAAAGTTATTTCGCATGGTACGAAAAAGAGATGATCGAAAATATTTTTTTTCAGAATCAAGATCGGACTTTGATGGGTGAGTTTCTAGGTGTATTCCGACCCGCTGAATCCGAAAATCCAACCTTTGTTGAACGAAAATACACCTGGAAAGAAGTTATTTCGCATGGAACGAAAAAGAGATGATCGAAAATATTTTTTTTCAGAATCAAAATCGGACTTTAATGGGTGAGTTTCTGGGTGTATTTCGACCCCCTGAATCCGAAAATCCAACCTCTGATGACCAAAAATATGCTTGGAAAAAAGTTATTTCGCATGGTACAAAAAAGAGATGATCGAAAATATTTTTTTTCAGAATCAAGATCGGACTTCGATGGGTGAGTTTCCAGGTGTATTTCGACCCGCTGAATCCGAAAATCCAAACTTTGATGAGCAAAAATATGCTTGGAAAAAAGTTATTTCGCATGGTACGAAAAAGAGATGATCGAAAATATCTGTCTCCAGAATCGGAATCGAACTTTGATGGGTGGGTTTATAGGTGTATTTTGACCCGCTGAATCCAAAAATCAAACCTTTGTCGAACGAAAATACACCTGGAAAGAAGTTATTCCGCACGGTACGAAAAAGAGATGATCGAAAATATTTTTTTTCAGAATCGAGATCGGACTTTAATGGGTGAGTTTCTAGGGGTATTTCGACCCGCTGAATCCAAAAATCCGACCTCTTATGACCAAAAATATGCTTGGAAAAAAGTTATTTCGCATGGTACGAAAAAGAGATGATCGAAAATATTTTTTTTCAGAATCAAAATCGGACTTTGATGGGTGAGTTTCTAGGTGTATTTCGACCCGCTGAATCCAAAAATCCAACCTCTGATGACCAAAAATATGCTTGGAAAAAAGTTATTTCGCATGGTACGAAAAAGAGATGTTCGAAAATATTTTTTTTCAGAATAAAAATCGGACTTTAATGAGCGAGTTTCTAGGTGTATTTCGACCCCCAGAATCCGAAAATCCAACCTCTGATGACCAAAAATATGCTTGGAAAAAAGTTATTTCGCATGGTACGAAAAAGAGATGATCGAAAATATTTTTTTTCAGAATCAAGATCGGACTTTGATGGGTGAGTTTCTAGGTGTATTTCGACCCCCTGAATCCGAAAATCCAACCTCTGATGACCAAAAATATGCTTGGAAAAAAGTTATTTCGCATGGTACGAAAAAGAGATGATCGAAAATATTTTTTTTCAGAATCAAGATCGGACTTTGATGGGTGAGTTTCTAGGTGTATTTCGACCCGCTGTATCCAAAAATACAAACTTTGTTCAGCAAAAATATGCTGGGAAAAAAGTTATTTCGCATGGTACGAAAAAGAGATGATCGAAAATATTTTTTTCCAGAATCAAGATCGGACTTTGATGGGTGAGTTTCTAGGTGTATTTCGACCCGCTGAATCCGAAAATCCAAACTCTGTTGAGCAAAAATATGCTTGTAAAAAAGTTATTTCGCATGGTACGAAAAAGAGATGATCGAAAATATCTGTCTCCAGAATCGGAATCGAACTTTGATGGGTGGGTTTATAGGTGTATTTTGACCCGCTGAATCCAAAAATCAAACCTTTGTCAAACGAAAATACACCTGGAAAGAAGTTATTCCGCACGGTACGAAAAAGAGATGATCGAAAATATTTTTTTTCAGAATCGAGATCGGACTTTAATGGGTGAGTTTCTAGGGGTATTTCGACCCGCTGAATCCAAAAATCCGACCTCTTATGACCAAAAATATGCTTGGAAAAAAATTATTTCGCATGGTACGAAAAAGAGGTGATCGAAAATATTTTCTTTCAGAATCAAGATCGGACTTTGATGGGTGAGTTTCTTGGTGTATTTCGACCCGCTGAATCCAAAAATCCGACCTCTTATGACCAAAAATATGCTTGGAAAAAAGTTATTTCGCGTGGTACGAAAAAGAGATGATCGAAAATATCTGTCTCCAGAATCGAAATCGAACTTTGAAGGGTGGGTTTATAGGTGTATTTTGACCCGCTGAATCCAAAAATCCAACCTTTGTTAGACGAAAATATACCTGGAAAGAAGTTATTTCGCATGGTACGAAAAAGAGATGATCGAAAATATTTTTTTTCAGAATCAAGATCGGACTTTGATGGGTGAGTTTCTAGGTGTATTCCGACCCGCTGAATCCGAAAATCCAACCTTTGTTAAACGAAAATACACCTGGAAAGAAGTTATTTCGCATGGTACGAAAAAGAGATGATCGAAAATATTTTTTTCAGAATCAAGATCGGACTTTGATGGGTGAGTTTCTAGGTGTATTTCGACCCGCTGAATCCGAAAATCCAACCTTTGTTACACGAAAATACACCTGGAAAGAAGTTATTTCGCATGGAACGAAAAAGAGATGATCGAAAATATTTTTTTTCAGAATCGAGATCGGACTTTAATGGGTGAGTTTCTAGGGGTATTTCGACCCGCTGAATCCAAAAATCCGACCTCTCATGATCAAAAATATGCTTGGAAAAAAGTTATTTCGCATGGTACGAAAAAGAGATGATCGAAAATATTTTTTTTCAGAATCAAAATCGGACTTTGATGGGTGAGTTTCTAGGTGTATTTCGACCCGCTGAATCCAAAAATCCAACCTCTGATAACCAAAAATATGCTTGGAAAAAAGTTATTTCGCATGGTACGAAAAAGAGATGTTCGAAAATATTTTTTTTCAGAATCAAAATCGGACTTTAATGAGTGAGTTTCTAGGTGTATTTCGACCCCCAGAATCCGAAAATCCAACCTCTGATGACCAAAAATATGCTTGGAAAAAAGTTATTTCGCATGGTACGAAAAAGAGATGATCGAAAATATTTTTTTTCAGAATCAAGATCGGACTTTGATGGGTGAGTTTCTAGGTGTATTTTGACCCGCTGAATCCGAAAATCCAAACTTTGATGAGCAAAAATATGCTTGGAACAAAGTTATTTCGCATGGTACGAAAAAGAGATGATCGAAAATATCTGTCTCCAGAATCGGAATCGAACTTTGATGGGTGGGTTTATAGGTGTATTTTGACCCGCTGAATCCAAAAATCCAACCTTTGTTACGCGAAAATACACCTGGAATGAAGTTATTTCGCATGGTACGAAAAGAGATGATCGAAAATATTTTTTTCAGAATCAAGATCGGACTTTGATGGGTGAGTTTCTAGGTGTATTTCGACCCGCTGAATCCGAAAATCCAACCTTTGTTACACGAAAATACACCTGGAAAGAAGTTATTTCGCATGGTACGAAAAAGAGATGATCGAAAATATTTTTTTTCAGAATCAAGATCGGACTTTGATGGGTGAGTTTCTAGGTGTATTTCGACCCGCTGAATCCGAAAATCCAACCTTTGTTACACGAAAATACACCTGGAAAGAAGTTATTTCGCATGGAACGAAAAAGAGATGATCGAAAATATTTTTTTTCAGAATCAAAATCGGACTTTAATGGGTGAGTTTCTGGGTGTATTTCGACCCCCTGAATCCAAAAATCCAACCTCTGATGACCAAAAATATGCTTGGAAAAAAGTTATTTCGCATGGTACGAAAAAGAGATGATCGAGAATATCTGTCTCCAGAATCGGAATCGAACTTTGATGGGTGGGTTTATAGGTGTATTTTGACCCGCTGAATCCAAAAATCAAACCTTTGTCAAACGAAAATACACCTGGAAAGAAGTTATTCCGCACGGTACGAAAAAGAGATGATCGAAAATATTTTTTTTCAGAATCGAAATCGGACTTTAATGGGTGAGTTTCTAGGGGTATTTCGACCCGCTGAATCCAAAAATCCGACCTCTTATGAACAAAAATATGCTTGAAAAAAGTTATTTCGCATGGTACGAAAATGAGATGATCGAAAATATCTGTCTCCAGAATCGAAATCGAACTTTGATGGGTGAGTTTCTAGGTGTATTTCGACCCGCTGAATCCAAAAATCCAACCTCTGATGACCAAAAATATGCGTGGAAAAAAGTTATTTCGCATGGTACGAAAAAGAGATGTTCGAAAATATTTTTTTCAGAATCAAAATCGGACTTTAATGAGTGAGTTTCTAGGCGTATTTCGACCCCCAGAATCCGAAAATCCAACCTCTGATGACCAAAAATATGCTTGGAAAAAAGTTATTTCGCATGGTACGAAAAAGAGATGATCGAAAATATTTTTTTTCAGAATCAAGATCGGACTTTGATGGGTGAGTTCCTAGGTGTATTTTGACGCGCTGAATCCGAAAATCCAAACTTTGATGAGCAAAAATATGCTTGGAAAAAAGTTATTTCGCATGGTACGAAAAAGAGATGATCGAAAATATCTGTCTCCAGAATCGGAATCGAACTTTGATGGGTGGGTTTATAGGTGTATTTTGACCCGCTGAATCCAAAAATCCAACCTTTGTTGAGCGAAAATACACTGGAAAGAAGTTATTTCGCATGGTACGAACAAGAGATGATCGAAAATATTTTTTTTCAGAATCGAGATCGGACTTTAATGGGTGAGTCTCTAGGGGTATTTCGACCCGCTGAATCCAAAAATCCGACCTCGTATGATCAGAAATATGCTTGGAAAAAAATTATTTCGCATGGTACGAAAAAGAGATGATCGAAAATATTTTCTTTCAGAATCAAGATCGGACCTTGATGGGTGAGTTTCTAGGTGTATTTCGACCCGCTGAATCCAAAAATCCGACCTCTTATGACCAAAAATATGCTTGGAAAAAAGTTATTTCGCATGGTACGAAAAAGAGATGTTCGAAAATATTTTTTTTCAGAATCAAGATCGGACTTTGATGGGTGAGTTTCTAGGTGTATTTTGACCCGCTGAATCCGAAAATCCAAACTTTGATGACCAAAAATATGCTTGGAAAAAAGTTATTTCGCGTGGTACGAAAAAGAGATGATCGAAAATATCTGTCTCCAGAATCGAAATCGAACTTTGAAGGGTGGGTTTATAGGTGTATTTTGACCCGCTGAATCCAAAAATCCAACCTTTGTTACACGAAAATATACCTGGAAAGAAGTTATTTCGCATGGTACGAAAAAGAGATGATCGAAAATATTTTTTTTCAGAATCAAGATCGGACTTTGATGGGTGAGTTTCTAGGTGTATTCCGACCCGCTGAATCCGAAAATCCAACCTTTGTTAAACGAAAATACACCTGGAAAGAAGTTATTTCGCATGGAACGAAAAAGAGATGATCGAAAATATTTTTTTTCAGAATCGAGATCGGACTTTAATGGGTGAGTTTCTAGGGGTATTTCGACCCGCTGAATCCAAAAATCCGACCTCTCATGATCAAAAATATGCTTGGAAAAAAGTTATTTCGCATGGTACGAAAAAGAGATGATCGAAAATATTTTTTTTCAGAATCAAAATCGGACTTTGATGGGTGAGTTTCTAGGTGTATTTCGACCCGCTGAATCCAAAAATCCAACCTCTGATGACCAAAAATATGCTTGGAAAAAAGTTATTTCGCATGGTACGAAAAAGAGATGATCGAAAATATTTTTTCTTCAGAATCAAAATCGGACTTTAATGAGTGAGTTTTTAGGTGTATTTCGACCCCCAGAATCCGAAAATCCAACCTCTGATGACCAAAAATATGCTTGGAAAAAAGTTATTTCGCATGGTACGAAAAAGAGATGATCGAAAATATTTTTTTTCAGAATCAAGATCGGACTTTGGTGGGTGAGTTTCTAGGTGTATTTTGACCCGCTGAATCCGAAAATCCAAACTTTGATGAGCAAAAATATGCTTGGAACAAAGTTATTTCGCATGGTACGAAAAAGAGATGATCGAAAATATCTGTCTCCAGAATCGGAATCGAACTTTGATGGGTGGGTTTATAGGTGTATTTTGACCCGCTGAATCCAAAAATCCAACCTTTGTTACGCGAAAATACACCTGGAATGAAGTTATTTCGCATGGTACGAAAAAGAGATGATCGAAAATATTTTTTTTCAGAATCAAAATCGGACTTTGATGGGTGAGTTTCTAGGTGTATTTCGACCCGCTGAATCCGAAAATCCAACCTTTGTTACACGAAAATACACCTGGAAAGAAGTTATTTCGCATGGTACGAAAAAGAGATGATCGAAAATATTTTTTTTCAGAATCAAGATCGGACTTTGATGGGTGAGTTTCTAGGTGTATTTCGACCCGCTGAATCCGAAAATCCAACCTTTGTTACACGAAAATACACCTGGAAAGAAGTTATTTCGCATGGAACGAAAAAGAGATGATCGAAAATATTTTTTTTCAGAATCGAGATCGGACTTTAATGGGTGAGTTTCTAGGGGTATTTCGACCCGCTGAATCCAAAAATCCGACCTCTCATGATCAAAAATATGCTTGGAAAAAAGTTATTTCGCATGGTACGAAAAAGAGATGATCGAAAATATTTTTTTTCAGAATCAAAATCGGACTTTGATGGGTGAGTTTCTAGGTGTATTTCGACCCGCTGAATCCAAAAATCCAACCTCTGATAACCAAAAATATGCTTGGAAAAAAGTTATTTCGCATGGTACGAAAAAGAGATGTTCGAAAATATTTTTTTTCAGAATCAAAATCGGACTTTAATGAGTGAGTTTCTAGGTGTATTTCGACCCCCAGAATCCGAAAATCCAACCTCTGATGACCAAAAATATGCTTGGAAAAAAGTTATTTCGCATGGTACGAAAAAGAGATGATCGAAAATATTTTTTTTCAGAATCAAGATCGGACTTTGATGGGTGAGTTTCTAGGTGTATTTTGACCCGCTGAATCCGAAAATCCAAACTTTGATGAGCAAAAATATGCTTGGAACAAAGTTATTTCGCATGGTACGAAAAAGAGATGATCGAAAATATCTGTCTCCAGAATCGGAATCGAACTTTGATGGGTGGGTTTATAGGTGTATTTTGACCCGCTGAATCCAAAAATCCAACCTTTGTTGAGCGAAAATACACCTGGAAAGAAGTTATTTCGCATGGTACGAACAAGAGATGATCGAAAATATTTTTTTTCAGAATCGAGATCGGACTTTAATGGGTGAGTCTCTAGGGGTATTTCGACCCGCTGAATCCAAAAATCCGACCTCGTATGATCAGAAATATGCTTGGAAAAAAATTATTTCGCATGGTACGAAAAAGAGATGATCGAAAATATTTTCTTTCAGAATCAAGATCGGACCTTGATGGGTGAGTTTCTAGGTGTATTTCGACCCGCTGAATCCAAAAATCCGACCTCTTATGACCAAAAATATGCTTGGAAAAAAGTTATTTCGCATGGTACGAAAAAGAGATGTTCGAAAATATTTTTTTTCAGAATCAAGATCGGACTTTGATGGGTGAGTTTCTAGGTGTATTTTGACCCGCTGAATCCGAAAATCCAAACTTTGATGACCAAAAATATGCTTGGAAAAAAGTTATTTCGCGTGGTACGAAAAAGAGATGATCGAAAATATCTGTCTCCAGAATCGAAATCGAACTTTGAAGGGTGGGTTTATAGGTGTATTTTGACCCGCTGAATCCAAAAATCCAACCTTTGTTACACGAAAATATACCTGGAAAGAAGTTATTTCGCATGGTACGAAAAAGAGATGATCGAAAATATTTTTTTTCAGAATCAAGATCGGACTTTGATGGGTGAGTTTCTAGGTGTATTCCGACCCGCTGAATCCGAAAATCCAACCTTTGTTAAACGAAAATACACCTGGAAAGAAGTTATTTCGCATGGAACGAAAAAGAGATGATCGAAAATATTTTTTTTCAGAATCGAGATCGGACTTTAATGGGTGAGTTTCTAGGGGTATTTCGACCCGCTGAATCCAAAAATCCGACCTCTCATGATCAAAAATATGCTTGGAAAAAAGTTATTTCGCATGGTACGAAAAAGAGATGATCGAAAATATTTTTTTTCAGAATCAAAATCGGACTTTGATGGGTGAGTTTCTAGGTGTATTTCGACCCGCTGAATCCAAAAATCCAACCTCTGATGACCAAAAATATGCTTGGAAAAAAGTTATTTCGCATGGTACGAAAAAGAGATGATCGAAAATATTTTTTCTTCAGAATCAAAATCGGACTTTAATGAGTGAGTTTTTAGGTGTATTTCGACCCCCAGAATCCGAAAATCCAACCTCTGATGACCAAAAATATGCTTGGAAAAAAGTTATTTCGCATGGTACGAAAAAGAGATGATCGAAAATATTTTTTTTCAGAATCAAGATCGGACTTTGGTGGGTGAGTTTCTAGGTGTATTTTGACCCGCTGAATCCGAAAATCCAAACTTTGATGAGCAAAAATATGCTTGGAACAAAGTTATTTCGCATGGTACGAAAAAGAGATGATCGAAAATATCTGTCTCCAGAATCGGAATCGAACTTTGATGGGTGGGTTTATAGGTGTATTTTGACCCGCTGAATCCAAAAATCCAACCTTTGTTACACGAAAATATACCTGGAAAGAAGTTATTTCGCATGGTACGAAAAAGAGATGATCGAAAATATTTTTTTTCAGAATCAAGATCGGACTTTGATGGGTGAGTTTCTAGGTGTATTTCGACCCGCTGAATCCGGAAATCCAACCTTTGTTAAACGAAAATACACCTGGAAAGAAGTTATTTCGCATGGTACGAAAAAGAGATGATCGGAAATATTTTTTTTCAGAATCAAGATCGGACTTTGATGGGTGAGTTTCTAGGTGTATTTCGACCCGCTGAATCCGAAAATCCAACCTTTGTTACACGAAAATACACCTGGAAAGAAGTTATTTCGCATGGAACGAAAAAGAGATGATCGAAAATATTTTTTTTCAGAATCGAGATCGGACTTTAATGGGTGAGTTTCTAGGGGTATTTCGACCCGCTGAATCCAAAAATCCGACCTCTCATGATCAAAAATATGCTTGGAAAAAAGTTATTTCGCATGGTACGAAAAAGAGATGATCGAAAATATTTTTTTTCAGAATCAAAATCGGACTTTGATGGGTGAGTTTCTAGGTGTATTTCGACCCGCTGAATCCAAAAATCCAACCTCTGATATCCAAAAATATGCTTGGAAAAAAGTTATTTCGCATGGTACGAAAAAGAGATGTTCGAAAATATTTTTTTTCAGAATCAAAATCGGACTTTAATGAGTGAGTTTCTAGGTGTATTTCGACCCCCAGAATCCGAAAATCCAACCTCTGATGACCAAAAATATGCTTGGAAAAAAGTTATTTCGCATGGTACGAAAAAGAGATGATCGAAAATATTTTTTTTCAGAATCAAGATCGGACTTTGATGGGTGAGTTTCTAGGTGTATTTTGACCCGCTGAATCCGAAAATCCAAACTTTGATGAGCAAAAATATGCTTGGAACAAAGTTATTTCGCATGGTACGAAAAAGAGATGATCGAAAATTTTTGTCTCCAGAATCGGAATCGAACTTTGATGGGTGAGTTTATAGGTGTATTTTGACCCGCTGAATCCAAAAATCCAACCTTTGTTACGCGAAAATACACCTGGAATGAAGTTATTTCGCATGGTACGAAAAAGAGATGATCGAAAATATTTTTTTTCAGAATCAAGATCGGACTTTGATGGGTGAGTTTCTAGGTGTATTTCGACCCGCTGAATCCGAAAATCCAACCTTTGTTACACGAAAATACACCTGGAAAGAAGTTATTTCGCATGGTACGAAAAAGAGATGATCGAAAATATTTTTTTTCAGAATCAAGATCGGACTTTGATGGGTGAGTTTCTAGGTGTATTTCGACCCGCTGAATCCGAAAATCCAACCTTTGTTACACGAAAATACACCTGGAAAGAAGTTATTTCGCATGGAACGAAAAAGAGATGATCGAAAATATTTTTTTTCAGAATCAAAATCGGACTTTAATGGGTGAGTTTCTGGGTGTATTTCGACCCCCTGAATCCAAAAATCCAACCTCTGATGACCAAAAATATGCTTGGAAAAAAGTTATTTCGCATGGTACGAAAAAGAGATGATCGAGAATATCTGTCTCCAGAATCGGAATCGAACTTTGATGGGTGGGTTTATAGGTGTATTTTGACCCGCTGAATCCAAAAATCAAACCTTTGTCAAACGAAAATACACCTGGAAAGAAGTTATTCCGCACGGTACGAAAAAGAGATGATCGAAAATATTTTTTTTCAGAATCGAAATCGGACTTTAATGGGTGAGTTTCTAGGGGTATTTCGACCCGCTGAATCCAAAAATCCGACCTCTTATGAACAAAAATATGCATGGAAAAAAGTTATTTCGCATGGTACGAAAATGAGATGATCGAAAATATCTGTCTCCAGAATCGAAATCGAACTTTGATGGGTGAGTTTCTAGGTGTATTTCGACCCGCTGAATCCAAAAATCCAACCTCTGATGACCAAAAATATGCGTGGAAAAAAGTTATTTCGCATGGTACGAAAAAGAGATGTTCGAAAATATTTTTTTTCAGAATCAAAATCGGACTTTAATGAGTGAGTTTCTAGGCGTATTTCGACCCCCAGAATCCGAAAATCCAACCTCTGATGACCAAAAATATGCTTGGAAAAAAGTTATTTCGCATGGTACGAAAAAGAGATGATCGAAAATATTTTTTTTCAGAATCAAGATCGGACTTTGATGGGTGAGTTCCTAGGTGTATTTTGACGCGCTGAATCCGAAAATCCAAACTTTGATGAGCAAAAATATGCTTGGAAAAAAGTTATTTCGCATGGTACGAAAAAGAGATGATCGAAAATATCTGTCTCCAGAATCGGAATCGAACTTTGATGGGTGGGTTTATAGGTGTATTTTGACCCGCTGAATCCAAAAATCCAACCTTTGTTGAGCGAAAATACACCTGGAAAGAAGTTATTTCGCATGGTACGAACAAGAGATGATCGAAAATATTTTTTTTCAGAATCGAGATCGGACTTTAATGGGTGAGTCTCTAGGGGTATTTCGACCCGCTGAATCCAAAAATCCGACCTCGTATGATCAGAAATATGCTTGGAAAAAAATTATTTCGCATGGTACGAAAAAGAGATGATCGAAAATATTTTCTTTCAGAATCAAGATCGGACCTTGATGGGTGAGTTTCTAGGTGTATTTCGACCCGCTGAATCCAAAAATCCGACCTCTTATGACCAAAAATATGCTTGGAAAAAAGTTATTTCGCATGGTACGAAAAAGAGATGTTCGAAAATATTTTTTTTCAGAATCAAGATCGGACTTTGATGGGTGAGTTTCTAGGTGTATTTTGACCCGCTGAATCCGAAAATCCAAACTTTGATGACCAAAAATATGCTTGGAAAAAAGTTATTTCGCGTGGTACGAAAAAGAGATGATCGAAAATATCTGTCTCCAGAATCGAAATCGAACTTTGAAGGGTGGGTTTATAGGTGTATTTTGACCCGCTGAATCCAAAAATCCAACCTTTGTTACACGAAAATATACCTGGAAAGAAGTTATTTCGCATGGTACGAAAAAGAGATGATCGAAAATATTTTTTTTCAGAATCAAGATCGGACTTTGATGGGTGAGTTTCTAGGTGTATTCCGACCCGCTGAATCCGAAAATCCAACCTTTGTTAAACGAAAATACACCTGGAAAGAAGTTATTTCGCATGGAACGAAAAAGAGATGATCGAAAATATTTTTTTTCAGAATCGAGATCGGACTTTAATGGGTGAGTTTCTAGGGGTATTTCGACCCGCTGAATCCAAAAATCCGACCTCTCATGATCAAAAATATGCTTGGAAAAAAGTTATTTCGCATGGTACGAAAAAGAGATGATCGAAAATATTTTTTTTCAGAATCAAAATCGGACTTTGATGGGTGAGTTTCTAGGTGTATTTCGACCCGCTGAATCCAAAAATCCAACCTCTGATGACCAAAAATATGCTTGGAAAAAAGTTATTTCGCATGGTACGAAAAAGAGATGTTCGAAAATATTTTTTCTTCAGAATCAAAATCGGACTTTAATGAGTGAGTTTCTAGGTGTATTTCGACCCCCAGAATCCGAAAATCCAACCTCTGATGACCAAAAATATGCTTGGAAAAAAGTTATTTCGCATGGTACGAAAAAGAGATGATCGAAAATATTTTTTTTCAGAATCAAGATCGGACTTTGATGGGTGAGTTTCTAGGTGTATTTTGACCCGCTGAATCCGAAAATCCAAACTTTGATGAGCAAAAATATGCTTGGAACAAAGTTATTACGCATGGTACGAAAAAGAGATGATCGAAAATATCTGTCTCCAGAATCGGAATCGAACTTTGATGGGTGGGTTTATAGGTGTATTTTGACCCGCTGAATCCAAAAATCCAACCTTTGTTACGCGAAAATACACCTGGAATGAAGTTATTTCGCATGGTACGAAAAAGAGATGATCGAAAATATTTTTTTCCAGAATCAAGATCGGACTTTGATGGGTGAGTTTCTAGGTGTATTTCGACCCGCTGAATCCGAAAATCCAACCTTTGTTACACGAAAATACACCTGGAAAGAAGTTATTTCGCATGGTACGAAAAAGAGATGATCGAAAATATTTTTTTTCAGAATCAAGATCGGACTTTGATGGGTGAGTTTCTAGGTGTATTTCGACCCGCTGAATCCGAAAATCCAACCTTTGTTACACGAAAATACACCTGGAAAGAAGTTATTTCGCATGGAACGAAAAAGAGATGATCGAAAATATTTTTTTTCAGAATCAAAATCGGACTTTAATGGGTGAGTTCCTGGGTGTATTTCGACCCCCTGAATCCAAAAATCCAACCTCTGATGACCAAAAATATGCTTGGAAAAAAGTTATTTCGCATGGTACGAAAAAGAGATGATCGAAAATATTTTTGTTCAGAATCAAGATCGGACTTTGATGCTTGAGTTTCTAGGTGTATTCCGACCCGCTGAATCCGAAAATCCAACCTTTGTTACACGAAAATACACTTGGAAAGAAGTTATTTCGCATGGTACGAACAAGAGATAATCGAAAATATTTTTTTTCAGAATCGAGATCGGACTTTAATGGGTGAGTCTCTAGGGGTATTTCGACCCGCTGAATCCAAGAATCCGACCTCGTATGACCAGAAATATGCTTGGAAAAAAATTATTTCGCATGGTACGAAAAAGAGATGATCGAAAATATTTTCTTTCAGAATCAAGATCGGACTTTGATGGGTGAGTTTCTAGGTGTATTTCGACCCGCTGAATCCAAAAATCCGACCTCTTATGACCAAAAATATGCTTGGAAAAAAGTTATTTCGCATGGTACGAAAAAGAGATGATCGAAAATATCTGTCTCCAGAATCGGAATCGAACTTTGATGGGTGGGTTTATAGGTGTATTTTGACCCGCTGAATCCAAAAATCAAACCTTTGTCAATCGAAAATACACCTGGAAAGAAGTTATTTCGCATGGAACGAAAAAGAGATGATCGAAAATATTTTTTTTCAGAATCGAGATCGGACTTTAATGGGTGAGTTTCTAGGGGTATTTCGACCCGCTGAATCCAAAAATCCGACCTCTTATGACCAAAAATATGCTTGGAAGAAAATTATTTCGCATGGTACGAAAAAGAGATGATCGAAAATATTTTCTTTCAGAATCAAGATCGGACTTTGATGGGTGAGTTTCTAGGTGTATTTCGACCCGCTGAATCCGAAAATCCAACCTTTGTTACACGAAAATACACCTGGAAAGAAGTTATTTCGCATGGTACGAAAAAGAGATGATCGAAAATATTTTTTTTCAGAATCAAGATCGGACTTTGATGGGTGAGTTTCTAGGTGTATTTTGACCCGCTGAATCCGAAAATCCAAACTTTGATGAGCAAAAATATGCTTGGAACAAAGTTATTACGCATGGTACGAAAAAGAGATGATCGAAAATATCTGTCTCCAGAATCGGAATCGAACTTTGATGGGTGGGTTTATAGGTGTATTTTGACCCGCTGAATCCAAAAATCCAACCTTTGTTACGCGAAAATACACCTGGAATGAAGTTATTTCGCATGGTACGAAAAAGAGATGATCGAAAATATTTTTTTCCAGAATCAAGATCGGACTTTGATGGGTGAGTTTCTAGGTGTATTTCGACCCGCTGAATCCGAAAATCCAACCTTTGTTACACGAAAATACACCTGGAAAGAAGTTATTTCGCATGGTACGAAAAAGAGATGATCGAAAATATTTTTTTTCAGAATCAAGATCGGACTTTGATGGGTGAGTTTCTAGGTGTATTTCGACCCGCTGAATCCGAAAATCCAACCTTTGTTACACGAAAATACACCTGGAAAGAAGTTATTTCGCATGGAACGAAAAAGAGATGATCGAAAATATTTTTTTTCAGAATCAAAATCGGACTTTAATGGGTGAGTTCCTGGGTGTATTTCGACCCCCTGAATCCAAAAATCCAACCTCTGATGACCAAAAATATGCTTGGAAAAAAGTTATTTCGCATGGTACGAAAAAGAGATGATCGAAAATATTTTTGTTCAGAATCAAGATCGGACTTTGATGCTTGAGTTTCTAGGTGTATTCCGACCCGCTGAATCCGAAAATCCAACCTTTGTTACACGAAAATACACTTGGAAAGAAGTTATTTCGCATGGTACGAACAAGAGATAATCGAAAATATTTTTTTTCAGAATCGAGATCGGACTTTAATGGGTGAGTCTCTAGGGGTATTTCGACCCGCTGAATCCAAGAATCCGACCTCGTATGACCAGAAATATGCTTGGAAAAAAATTATTTCGCATGGTACGAAAAAGAGATGATCGAAAATATTTTCTTTCAGAATCAAGATCGGACTTTGATGGGTGAGTTTCTAGGTGTATTTCGACCCGCTGAATCCAAAAATCCGACCTCTTATGACCAAAAATATGCTTGGAAAAAAGTTATTTCGCATGGTACGAAAAAGAGATGATCGAAAATATCTGTCTCCAGAATCGGAATCGAACTTTGATGGGTGGGTTTATAGGTGTATTTTGACCCGCTGAATCCAAAAATCAAACCTTTGTCAATCGAAAATACACCTGGAAAGAAGTTATTTCGCATGGAACGAAAAAGAGATGATCGAAAATATTTTTTTTCAGAATCGAGATCGGACTTTAATGGGTGAGTTTCTAGGGGTATTTCGACCCGCTGAATCCAAAAATCCGACCTCTTATGACCAAAAATATGCTTGGAAGAAAATTATTTCGCATGGTACGAAAAAGAGATGATCGAAAATATTTTCTTTCAGAATCAAGATCGGACTTTGATGGGTGAGTTTCTAGGTGTATTTCGACCCGCTGAATCCGAAAATCCAACCTTTGTTACACGAAAATACACCTGGAAAGAAGTTATTTCCATGGTACGAAAAAGAGATGATCGAAAATATTTTTTTTCAGAATCAAGATCGGACTTTGATGGGTGAGTTTTCTAGGTGTATTTCGACCCGCTGAATCCGAAAATCCAACCTTTGTTACACGAAAATACACCTGGAAAGAAGTTATTTCGCATGGAACGAAAAAGAGATGATCGAAAATATTTTTTTTCAGAATCGAGATCGGACTTTAATGGGTGAGTTTCTAGGGGTATTTCGACCCGCTGAATCCAAAAATCCGACCTCTCATGATCAAAAATATGCTTGGAAAAAAGTTATTTCGCATGGTACGAAAAAGAGATGATCGAAAATATTTTTTTTCAGAATCAAAATCGGACTTTGATGGGTGAGTTTCTAGGTGTATTTCGACCCGCTGAATCCAAAAATCCAACCTCTGATATCCAAAAATATGCTTGGAAAAAAGTTATTTCGCATGGTACGAAAAAGAGATGTTCGAAAATATTTTTTTTCAGAATCAAAATCGGACTTTAATGAGTGAGTTTCTAGGTGTATTTCGACCCCCAGAATCCGAAAATCCAACCTCTGATGACCAAAAATATGCTTGGAAAAAAGTTATTTCGCATGGTACGAAAAAGAGATGATCGAGAATATCTGTCTCCAGAATCGGAATCGAACTTTGATGGGTGGGTTTATAGGTGTATTTTGACCCGCTGAATCCAAAAATCAAACCTTTGTCAAACGAAAATACACCTGGAAAGAAGTTATTCCGCACGGTACGAAAAAGAGATGATCGAAAATATTTTTTTTCAGAATCGAAATCGGACTTTAATGGGTGAGTTTCTAGGGGTATTTCGACCCGCTGAATCCAAAAATCCGACCTCTTATGAACAAAAATATGCATGGAAAAAAGTTATTTCGCATGGTACGAAAATGAGATGATCGAAAATATCTGTCTCCAGAATCGAAATCGAACTTTGATGGGTGAGTTTCTAGGTGTATTTCGACCCGCTGAATCCAAAAATCCAACCTCTGATGACCAAAAATATGCGTGGAAAAAAGTTATTTCGCATGGTACGAAAAAGAGATGTTCGAAAATATTTTTTTTCAGAATCAAAATCGGACTTTAATGAGTGAGTTTCTAGGCGTATTTCGACCCCCAGAATCCGAAAATCCAACCTCTGATGACCAAAAATATGCTTGGAAAAAAGTTATTTCGCATGGTACGAAAAAGAGATGATCGAAAATATTTTTTTTCAGAATCAAGATCGGACTTTGATGGGTGAGTTCCTAGGTGTATTTTGACGCGCTGAATCCGAAAATCCAAACTTTGATGAGCAAAAATATGCTTGGAAAAAAGTTATTTCGCATGGTACGAAAAAGAGATGATCGAAAATATCTGTCTCCAGAATCGGAATCGAACTTTGATGGGTGGGTTTATAGGTGTATTTTGACCCGCTGAATCCAAAAATCCAACCTTTGTTGAGCGAAAATACACCTGGAAAGAAGTTATTTCGCATGGTACGAACAAGAGATGATCGAAAATATTTTTTTTCAGAATCGAGATCGGACTTTAATGGGTGAGTCTCTAGGGGTATTTCGACCCGCTGAATCCAAAAATCCGACCTCGTATGATCAGAAATATGCTTGGAAAAAAATTATTTCGCATGGTACGAAAAAGAGATGATCGAAAATATTTTCTTTCAGAATCAAGATCGGACCTTGATGGGTGAGTTTCTAGGTGTATTTCGACCCGCTGAATCCAAAAATCCGACCTCTTATGACCAAAAATATGCTTGGAAAAAAGTTATTTCGCATGGTACGAAAAAGAGATGTTCGAAAATATTTTTTTTCAGAATCAAGATCGGACTTTGATGGGTGAGTTTCTAGGTGTATTTTGACCCGCTGAATCCGAAAATCCAAACTTTGATGACCAAAAATATGCTTGGAAAAAAGTTATTTCGCGTGGTACGAAAAAGAGATGATCGAAAATATCTGTCTCCAGAATCGAAATCGAACTTTGAAGGGTGGGTTTATAGGTGTATTTTGACCCGCTGAATCCAAAAATCCAACCTTTGTTACACGAAAATATACCTGGAAAGAAGTTATTTCGCATGGTACGAAAAAGAGATGATCGAAAATATTTTTTTTCAGAATCAAGATCGGACTTTGATGGGTGAGTTTCTAGGTGTATTCCGACCCGCTGAATCCGAAAATCCAACCTTTGTTAAACGAAAATACACCTGGAAAGAAGTTATTTCGCATGGAACGAAAAAGAGATGATCGAAAATATTTTTTTTCAGAATCGAGATCGGACTTTAATGGGTGAGTTTCTAGGGGTATTTCGACCCGCTGAATCCAAAAATCCGACCTCTCATGATCAAAAATATGCTTGGAAAAAAGATATTTCGCATGGTACGAAAAAGAGATGATCGAAAATATTTTTTTTCAGAATCAAAATCGGACTTTGATGGGTGAGTTTCTAGGTGTATTTCGACCCGCTGAATCCAAAAATCCAACCTCTGATGACCAAAAATATGCTTGGAAAAAAGTTATTTCGCATGGTACGAAAAAGAGATGTTCGAAAATATTTTTTCTTCAGAATCAAAATCGGACTTTAATGAGTGAGTTTCTAGGTGTATTTCGACCCCCAGAATCCGAAAATCCAACCTCTGATGACCAAAAATATGCTTGGAAAAAAGTTATTTCGCATGGTACGAAAAAGAGATGATCGAAAATATTTTTTTTCAGAATCAAGATCGGACTTTGATGGGTGAGTTTCTAGGTGTATTTTGACCCGCTGAATCCGAAAATCCAAACTTTGATGAGCAAAAATATGCTTGGAACAAAGTTATTTCGCATGGTACGAAAAAGAGATGATCGAAAATATCTGTCTCCAGAATCGGAATCGAACTTTGATGGGTGGGTTTATAGGTGTATTTTGACCCGCTGAATCCAAAAATCCAACCTTTGTTACGCGAAAATACACCTGGAATGAAGTTATTTCGCATGGTACGAAAAAGAGATGATCGAAAATATTTTTTTCCAGAATCAAGATCGGACTTTGATGGGTGAGTTTCTAGGTGTATTTCGACCCGCTGAATCCGAAAATCCAACCTTTGTTACACGAAAATACACCTGGAAAGAAGTTATTTCGCATGGTACGAAAAAGAGATGATCGAAAATATTTTTTTTCAGAATCAAGATCGGACTTTGATGGGTGAGTTTCTAGGTGTATTTCGACCCGCTGAATCCGAAAATCCAACCTTTGTTACACGAAAATACACCTGGAAAGAAGTTATTTCGCATGGAACGAAAAAGAGATGATCGAAAATATTTTTTTTCAGAATCAAAATCGGACTTTAATGGGTGAGTTCCTGGGTGTATTTCGACCCCCTGAATCCAAAAATCCAACCTCTGATGACCAAAAATATGCTTGGAAAAAAGTTATTTCGCATGGTACGAAAAAGAGATGATCGAAAATATTTTTGTTCAGAATCAAGATCGGACTTTGATGCTTGAGTTTCTAGGTGTATTCCGACCCGCTGAATCCGAAAATCCAACCTTTGTTACACGAAAATACACTTGGAAAGAAGTTATTTCGCATGGTACGAACAAGAGATGATCGAAAATATCTGTCTCCAGAATCGAAATCGAACTTTGATGGGTGAGTTTCTAGGTGTATTTCGACCCGCTGAATCCAAAAATCCAACCTCTGATGACCAAAAATATGCGTGGAAAAAAGTTATTTCGCATGGTACGAAAAAGAGATGTTCGAAAATATTTTTTTTCAGAATCAAAATCGGACTTTAATGAGTGAGTTTCTAGGCGTATTTCGACCCCCAGAATCCGAAAATCCAACCTCTGATGACCAAAAATATGCTTGGAAAAAAGTTATTTCGCATGGTACGAAAAAGAGATGATCGAAAATATTTTTTTTCAGAATCAAGATCGGACTTTGATGGGTGAGTTCCTAGGTGTATTTTGACGCGCTGAATCCGAAAATCCAAACTTTGATGAGCAAAAATATGCTTGGAAAAAAGTTATTTCGCATGGTACGAAAAAGAGATGATCGAAAATATCTGTCTCCAGAATCGGAATCGAACTTTGATGGGTGGGTTTATAGGTGTATTTTGACCCGCTGAATCCAAAAATCCAACCTTTGTTGAGCGAAAATACACCTGGAAAGAAGTTATTTCGCATGGTACGAACAAGAGATGATCGAAAATATTTTTTTTCAGAATCGAGATCGGACTTTAATGGGTGAGTCTCTAGGGGTATTTCGACCCGCTGAATCCAAAAATCCGACCTCGTATGATCAGAAATATGCTTGGAAAAAAATTATTTCGCATGGTACGAAAAAGAGATGATCGAAAATATTTTC
This sequence comes from Phymatocera aterrima, assembly GCA_963170745.1. Lineage (NCBI taxonomy): Eukaryota > Metazoa > Arthropoda > Insecta > Hymenoptera > Tenthredinidae > Phymatocera > Phymatocera aterrima. The sequence goes on along the minus strand of CAUJGY010000165.1, from coordinate 142,313 downwards.
TTTCAGAATCAAGATCGGACCTTGATGGGTGAGTTTCTAGGTGTATTTCGACCCGCTGAATCCAAAAATCCGACCTCTTATGACCAAAAATATGCTTGGAAAAAAGTTATTTCGCATGGTACGAAAAAGAGATGTTCGAAAATATTTTTTTTCAGAATCAAGATCGGACTTTGATGGGTGAGTTTCTAGGTGTATTTTGACCCGCTGAATCCGAAAATCCAAACTTTGATGACCAAAAATATGCTTGGAAAAAAGTTATTTCGCGTGGTACGAAAAAGAGATGATCGAAAATATCTGTCTCCAGAATCGAAATCGAACTTTGAAGGGTGGGTTTATAGGTGTATTTTGACCCGCTGAATCCAAAAATCCAACCTTTGTTACACGAAAATATACCTGGAAAGAAGTTATTTCGCATGGTACGAAAAAGAGATGATCGAAAATATTTTTTTTCAGAATCAAGATCGGACTTTGATGGGTGAGTTTCTAGGTGTATTCCGACCCGCTGAATCCGAAAATCCAACCTTTGTTAAACGAAAATACACCTGGAAAGAAGTTATTTCGCATGGAACGAAAAAGAGATGATCGAAAATATTTTTTTTCAGAATCGAGATCGGACTTTAATGGGTGAGTTTCTAGGGGTATTTCGACCCGCTGAATCCAAAAATCCGACCTCTCATGATCAAAAATATGCTTGGAAAAAAGATATTTCGCATGGTACGAAAAAGAGATGATCGAAAATATTTTTTTTCAGAATCAAAATCGGACTTTGATGGGTGAGTTTCTAGGTGTATTTCGACCCGCTGAATCCAAAAATCCAACCTCTGATGACCAAAAATATGCTTGGAAAAAAGTTATTTCGCATGGTACGAAAAAGAGATGTTCGAAAATATTTTTTCTTCAGAATCAAAATCGGACTTTAATGAGTGAGTTTCTAGGTGTATTTCGACCCCCAGAATCCGAAAATCCAACCTCTGATGACCAAAAATATGCTTGGAAAAAAGTTATTTCGCATGGTACGAAAAAGAGATGATCGAAAATATTTTTTTTCAGAATCAAGATCGGACTTTGATGGGTGAGTTTCTAGGTGTATTTTGACCCGCTGAATCCGAAAATCCAAACTTTGATGAGCAAAAATATGCTTGGAACAAAGTTATTTCGCATGGTACGAAAAAGAGATGATCGAAAATATCTGTCTCCAGAATCGGAATCGAACTTTGATGGGTGGGTTTATAGGTGTATTTTGACCCGCTGAATCCAAAAATCCAACCTTTGTTACGCGAAAATACACCTGGAATGAAGTTATTTCGCATGGTACGAAAAAGAGATGATCGAAAATATTTTTTTCCAGAATCAAGATCGGACTTTGATGGGTGAGTTTCTAGGTGTATTTCGACCCGCTGAATCCGAAAATCCAACCTTTGTTACACGAAAATACACCTGGAAAGAAGTTATTTCGCATGGTACGAAAAAGAGATGATCGAAAATATTTTTTTTCAGAATCAAGATCGGACTTTGATGGGTGAGTTTCTAGGTGTATTTCGACCCGCTGAATCCGAAAATCCAACCTTTGTTACACGAAAATACACCTGGAAAGAAGTTATTTCGCATGGAACGAAAAAGAGATGATCGAAAATATTTTTTTTCAGAATCAAAATCGGACTTTAATGGGTGAGTTCCTGGGTGTATTTCGACCCCCTGAATCCAAAAATCCAACCTCTGATGACCAAAAATATGCTTGGAAAAAAGTTATTTCGCATGGTACGAAAAAGAGATGATCGAAAATATTTTTGTTCAGAATCAAGATCGGACTTTGATGCTTGAGTTTCTAGGTGTATTCCGACCCGCTGAATCCGAAAATCCAACCTTTGTTACACGAAAATACACTTGGAAAGAAGTTATTTCGCATGGTACGAACAAGAGATAATCGAAAATATTTTTTTTCAGAATCGAGATCGGACTTTAATGGGTGAGTCTCTAGGGGTATTTCGACCCGCTGAATCCAAGAATCCGACCTCGTATGACCAGAAATATGCTTGGAAAAAAATTATTTCGCATGGTACGAAAAAGAGATGATCGAAAATATTTTCTTTCAGAATCAAGATCGGACTTTGATGGGTGAGTTTCTAGGTGTATTTCGACCCGCTGAATCCAAAAATCCGACCTCTTATGACCAAAAATATGCTTGGAAAAAAGTTATTTCGCATGGTACGAAAAAGAGATGATCGAAAATATCTGTCTCCAGAATCGGAATCGAACTTTGATGGGTGGGTTTATAGGTGTATTTTGACCCGCTGAATCCAAAAATCAAACCTTTGTCAATCGAAAATACACCTGGAAAGAAGTTATTTCGCATGGAACGAAAAAGAGATGATCGAAAATATTTTTTTTCAGAATCGAGATCGGACTTTAATGGGTGAGTTTCTAGGGGTATTTCGACCCGCTGAATCCAAAAATCCGACCTCTTATGACCAAAAATATGCTTGGAAGAAAATTATTTCGCATGGCACGAAAAAGAGATGATCGAAAATATTTTCTTTCAGAATCAAGATCGGACTTTGATGGGTGAGTTTCTAGGTGTATTTCGACCCGCTGAATCCGAAAATCCAACCTTTGTTACACGAAAATACACCTGGAAAGAAGTTATTTCGCATGGTACGAAAAAGAGATGATCGAAAATATTTTTTTTCAGAATCAAGATCGGACTTTGATGGGTGAGTTTCTAGGTGTATTTCGACCCGCTGAATCCGAAAATCCAACCTTTGTTACACGAAAATACACCTGGAAAGAAGTTATTTCGCATGGAACGAAAAAGAGATGATCGAAAATATTTTTTTTCAGAATCGAGATCGGACTTTAATGGGTGAGTTTCTAGGGGTATTTCGACCCGCTGAATCCAAAAATCCGACCTCTCATGATCAAAAATATGCTTGGAAAAAAGTTATTTCGCATGGTACGAAAAAGAGATGATCGAAAATATTTTTTTTCAGAATCAAAATCGGACTTTGATGGGTGAGTTTCTAGGTGTATTTCGACCCGCTGAATCCAAAAATCCAACCTCTGATATCCAAAAATATGCTTGGAAAAAAGTTATTTCGCATGGTACGAAAAAGAGATGTTCGAAAATATTTTTTTTCAGAATCAAAATCGGACTTTAATGAGTGAGTTTCTAGGTGTATTTCGACCCCCAGAATCCGAAAATCCAACCTCTGATGACCAAAAATATGCTTGGAAAAAAGTTATTTCGCATGGTACGAAAAAGAGATGATCGAAAATATTTTTTTTCAGAATCAAGATCGGACTTTGATGGGTGAGTTTCTAGGTGTATTTTGACCCGCTGAATCCGAAAATCCAAACTTTGATGAGCAAAAATATGCTTGGAACAAAGTTATTTCGCATGGTACGAAAAAGAGATGATCGAAAATTTTTGTCTCCAGAATCGGAATCGAACTTTGATGGGTGAGTTTATAGGTGTATTTTGACCCGCTGAATCCAAAAATCCAACCTTTGTTACGCGAAAATACACCTGGAATGAAGTTATTTCGCATGGTACGAAAAAGAGATGATCGAAAATATTTTTTTTCAGAATCAAGATCGGACTTTGATTGGTGAGTTTCTAGGTGTATTTCGACCCGCTGAATCCGAAAATCCAACCTTTGTTACACGAAAATACACCTGGAAAGAAGTTATTTCGCATGGTACGAAAAAGAGATGATCGAAAATATTTTTTTTCAGAATCAAGATCGGACTTTGATGGGTGAGTTTCTAGGTGTATTTCGACCCGCTGAATCCGAAAATCCAACCTTTGTTACACGAAAATACACCTGGAAAGAAGTTATTTCGCATGGAACGAAAAAGAGATGATCGAAAATATTTTTTTTCAGAATCAAAATCGGACTTTAATGGGTGAGTTTCTGGGTGTATTTCGACCCCCTGAATCCAAAAATCCAACCTCTGATGACCAAAAATATGCTTGGAAAAAAGTTATTTCGCATGGTACGAAAAAGAGATGATCGAGAATATCTGTCTCCAGAATCGGAATCGAACTTTGATGGGTGGGTTTATAGGTGTATTTTGACCCGCTGAATCCAAAAATCAAACCTTTGTCAAACGAAAATACACCTGGAAAGAAGTTATTCCGCACGGTACGAAAAAGAGATGATCGAAAATATTTTTTTTCAGAATCGAAATCGGACTTTAATGGGTGAGTTTCTAGGGGTATTTCGACCCGCTGAATCCAAAAATCCGACCTCTTATGAACAAAAATATGCATGGAAAAAAGTTATTTCGCATGGTACGAAAATGAGATGATCGAAAATATCTGTCTCCAGAATCGAAATCGAACTTTGATGGGTGAGTTTCTAGGTGTATTTCGACCCGCTGAATCCAAAAATCCAACCTCTGATGACCAAAAATATGCGTGGAAAAAAGTTATTTCGCATGGTACGAAAAAGAGATGTTCGAAAATATTTTTTTTCAGAATCAAAATCGGACTTTAATGAGTGAGTTTCTAGGCGTATTTCGACCCCCAGAATCCGAAAATCCAACCTCCGATGACCAAAAATATGCTTGGAAAAAAGTTATTTCGCATGGTACGAAAAAGAGATGATCGAAAATATTTTTTTTCAGAATCAAGATCGGACTTTGATGGGTGAGTTCCTAGGTGTATTTTGACGCGCTGAATCCGAAAATCCAAACTTTGATGAGCAAAAATATGCTTGGAAAAAAGTTATTTCGCATGGTACGAAAAAGAGATGATCGAAAATATCTGTCTCCAGAATCGGAATCGAACTTTGATGGGTGGGTTTATAGGTGTATTTTGACCCGCTGAATCCAAAAATCCAACCTTTGTTGAGCGAAAATACACCTGGAAAGAAGTTATTTCGCATGGTACGAACAAGAGATGATCGAAAATATTTTTTTTCAGAATCGAGATCGGACTTTAATGGGTGAGTCTCTAGGGGTATTTCGACCCGCTGAATCCAAAAATCCGACCTCGTATGATCAGAAATATGCTTGGAAAAAAATTATTTCGCATGGTACGAAAAAGAGATGATCGAAAATATTTTCTTTCAGAATCAAGATCGGACCTTGATGGGTGAGTTTCTAGGTGTATTTCGACCCGCTGAATCCAAAAATCCGACCTCTTATGACCAAAAATATGCTTGGAAAAAAGTTATTTCGCATGGTACGAAAAAGAGATGTTCGAAAATATTTTTTTTCAGAATCAAGATCGGACTTTGATGGGTGAGTTTCTAGGTGTATTTTGACCCGCTGAATCCGAAAATCCAAACTTTGATGACCAAAAATATGCTTGGAAAAAAGTTATTTCGCGTGGTACGAAAAAGAGATGATCGAAAATATCTGTCTCCAGAATCGAAATCGAACTTTGAAGGGTGGGTTTATAGGTGTATTTTGACCCGCTGAATCCAAAAATCCAACCTTTGTTACACGAAAATATACCTGGAAAGAAGTTATTTCGCATGGTACGAAAAAGAGATGATCGAAAATATTTTTTTTCAGAATCAAGATCGGACTTTGATGGGTGAGTTTCTAGGTGTATTCCGACCCGCTGAATCCGAAAATCCAGCCTTTGTTCAACGAAAATACACCTGGAAAGAAGTTATTTCGCATGGAACGAAAAAGAGATGATCGAAAATATTTTTTTTCAGAATCGAGATCGGACTTTAATGGGTGAGTTTCTAGGGGTATTTCGACCCGCTGAATCCAAAAATCCGACCTCTCATGATCAAAAATATGCTTGGAAAAAAGTTATTTCGCATGGTACGAAAAAGAGATGATCGAAAATATTTTTTTTCAGAATCAAAATCGGACTTTGATGGGTGAGTTTCTAGGTGTATTTCGACCCGCTGAATCCAAAAATCCAACCTCTGATGACCAAAAATATGCTTGGAAAAAAGTTATTTCGCATGGTACGAAAAAGAGATGTTCGAAAATATTTTTTCTTCAGAATCAAAATCGGACTTTAATGAGTGAGTTTCTAGGTGTATTTCGACCCCCAGAATCCGAAAATCCAACCTCTGATGACCAAAAATATGCTTGGAAAAAAGTTATTTCGCATGGTACGAAAAAGAGATGATCGAAAATATTTTTTTTCAGAATCAAGATCGGACTTTGATGGGTGAGTTTCTAGGTGTATTTTGACCCGCTGAATCCGAAAATCCAAACTTTGATGAGCAAAAATATGCTTGGAACAAAGTTATTTCGCATGGTACGAAAAAGAGATGATCGAAAATATCTGTCTCCAGAATCGGAATCGAACTTTGATGGGTGGGTTTATAGGTGTATTTTGACCCGCTGAATCCAAAAATCCAACCTTTGTTACGCGAAAATACACCTGGAATGAAGTTATTTCGCATGGTACGAAAAAGAGATGATCGAAAATATTTTTTTCCAGAATCAAGATCGGACTTTGATGGGTGAGTTTCTAGGTGTATTTCGACCCGCTGAATCCGAAAATCCAACCTTTGTTACACGAAAATACACCTGGAAAGAAGTTATTTCGCATGGTACGAAAAAGAGATGATCGAAAATATTTTTTTTCAGAATCAAGATCGGACTTTGATGGGTGAGTTTCTAGGTGTATTTCGACCCGCTGAATCCGAAAATCCAACCTTTGTTACACGAAAATACACCTGGAAAGAAGTTATTTCGCATGGAACGAAAAAGAGATGATCGAAAATATTTTTTGTCAGAATCAAAATCGGACTTTAATGGGTGAGTTCCTGGGTGTATTTCGACCCCCTGAATCCAAAAATCCAACCTCTGATGACCAAAAATATGCTTGGAAAAAAGTTATTTCGCATGGTACGAAAAAGAGATGATCGAAAATATTTTTGTTCAGAATCAAGATCGGACTTTGATGCTTGAGTTTCTAGGTGTATTCCGACCCGCTGAGTCCGAAAATCCAACCTTTGTTACACGAAAATACACTTGGAAAGAAGTTATTTCGCATGGTACGAACAAGAGATAATCGAAAATATTTTTTTTCAGAATCGAGATCGGACTTTAATGGGTGAGTCTCTAGGGGTATTTCGACCCGCTGAATCCAAGAATCCGACCTCGTATGACCAGAAATATGCTTGGAAAAAAATTATTTCGCATGGTACGAAAAAGAGATGATCGAAAATATTTTCTTTCAGAATCAAGATCGGACTTTGATGGGTGAGTTTCTAGGTGTATTTCGACCCGCTGAATCCAAAATTCCGACCTCTTATGACCAAAAATATGCTTGGAAAAAAGTTATTTCGCATGGTACGAAAAAGAGATGATCGAAAATATCTGTCTCCAGAATCGGAATCGAACTTTGATGGGTGGGTTTATAGGTGTATTTTGACCCGCTGAATCCAAAAATCAAACCTTTGTCAATCGAAAATACACCTGGAAAGAAGTTATTTCGCATGGAACGAAAAAGAGATGATCGAAAATATTTTTTTTCAGAATCGAGATCGGACTTTAATGGGTGAGTTTCTAGGGGTATTTCGACCCGCTGAATCCAAAAATCCGACCTCTTATGACCAAAAATATGCTTGGAAGAAAATTATTTCGCATGGTACGAAAAAGAGATGATCGAAAATATTTTCTTTCAGAATCAAGATCGGACTTTGATGGGTGAGTTTCTAGGTGTATTTCGACCCGCTGAATCCGAAAATCCAACCTTTGTTACACGAAAATACACCTGGAAAGAAGTTATTTCGCATGGTACGAAAAAGAGATGATCGAAAATATTTTTTTTCAGAATCAAGATCGGACTTTAATGGGTGAGTTTCTAGGTGTATTTCGACCCGCTGAATCCGAAAATCCAACCTTTGTTACACGAAAATACACCTGGAAAGAAGTTATTTCGCATGGAACGAAAAAGAGATGATCGAAAATATTTTTTTTCAGAATCGAGATCGGACTTTAATGGGTGAGTTTCTAGGTGTATTTCGACCCGCTGAATCCAAAAATCCGACCTCTTATGACCAAAAATATGCTTGGAAAAAAGTTATTTCGCATGGTACGAAAATGAGATGATGGAAAATATCTGTCTCCAGAATCGAAATCGAACTGTGAAGGGTGGGTTTATAGGTGTATTTTGACCCGCTGAATCCAAAAATCCAACCTTTGTTACACGAAAATACACCTGGAAAGAAGTTATTTCGCATGGTACGAAAAAGAGATGATCGAAAATATTTTTTTTCAGAATCAAAATCGAACTTCAATGGGTGAGTTTCTAGGTGTATTTCGACCCCCTGGATCCGAAAATCCAACCTCCGATGACCGAAAATATGCTTGGAAAAAAGTTATTTCGCATGGTACGAAAAAGAGATGATCGAAAATATTTTTTTCCAGAATCAAGATCGGACTTTGATGGGTGAGTTTCTAGGTGTATTTCGACCCCCTGAATCCGAAAATCCAACCTCTGATGACCAAAAATATGCTTGGAAAAAAGTTATTTCGCATGGTACGAAAAAGAGATGATCGAAAATATTTTTTTCCAGAATCAAGATCGGACTTTGATGGGTGAGTTTCTAGGTGTATTTCGACCCGCTGAATCCGAAAATCCAAACTTTGTTGAGCAAAAATATGCTTGTAAAAAAGTTATTTCGCATGGTACGAAAAAGAGATGATCGAGAATATCTGTCTCCAGAATCGGAATCGAACTTTGATGGGTGGGTTTATAGGTGTATTTTGACCCGCTGAATCCAAAAATCAAACCTTCGTCAAACGAAAATAAACCTGGAAAGAAGTTATTCCGCACGGTACGAAAAAGAGATGATCGAAAATATTTTTTTTCAGAATCGAGATCGGACTTTAATGGGTGAGTTTCTAGGGGTATTTCGACCCGCTGAATCCAAAAATCCGACCTCTTATGACCAAAAATATGCTTGGAAAAAAATTATTTCGCATGGTACGAAAAAGAGATGATCGAAAATATTTTCTTTCAGAATCAAGATCGGACTTTGATGGGTGAGTTTCTTGGTGTATTTCGACCCGCTGAATCCAAAAATCCGACCTCTTATGACCAAAAATATGCTTGGAAAAAAGTTATTTCGCGTGGTACGAAAAAGAGATGATCGAAAATATCTGTCTCCAGAATCGAAATCGAACTTTGAAGGCTGGGTTTATAGGTGTATTTTGACCCGCTGAATCCAAAAATCCAACCTTTGTTAGACGAAAATATACCTGGAATGAAGTTATTTCGCATGGTACGAAAAAGAGATGATCGAAAATATTTTTTTTCAGAATCAAGATCGGACTTTGATGGGTGAGTTTCTAGGTGTATTCCGACCCGCTGAATCCGAAAATCCAACCTTTGTTGAACGAAAATACACCTGGAAAGAAGTTATTTCGCATGGTACGAAAAAGAGATGATCGAAAATATTTTTTTTCAGAATCAAGATCGGACTTTGATGGGTGAGTTTCTAGGTGTATTTCGACCCGCTGAATCCGAAAATCCAACCTTTGTTACACGAAAATACACCTGGAAAGAAGTTATTTCGCATGGAACGAAAAAGAGATGATCGAAAATATTTTTTTTCAGAATCAAGATCGGACTTTGATGGGTGAGTTTCTAGGTGTATTTCGACCCGCTGAATCCGAAAATCCAACCTTTGTTACACGAAAATACACCTGGAAAGAAGTTATTTCGCATGGTACGAAAAAGAGATGATCGAAAATATTTTTTTTCAGAATCAAGATCGGACTTTAATGGGTGAGTTTCTAGGTGTATTTCGACCCGCTGAATCCGAAAATCCAACCTTTGTTACACGAAAATACACCTGGAAAGAAGTTATTTCGCATGGAACGAAAAAGAGATGATCGAAAATATTTTTTTTCAGAATCGAGATCGGACTTTAATGGGTGAGTTTCTAGGGGTATTTCGACCCGCTGAATCCAAAAATCCGACCTATTATGATCAAAAATATGCTTGGAAAAAAGTTATTTCGCATGGTACGAAAAAGAGATGATCGAAAATATTTTTTTTCAGAATCAAAATCGGACTTTGATGGGTGAGTTTCTAGGTGTATTTCGACCCGCTGAATCCAAAAATCCGACCTCTTATGACCAAAAATATGCTTGGAAAAAAGTTATTTCGCATGGTACGAAAATGAGATGATGGAAAATATCTGTCTCCAGAATCGAAATCGAACTGTGAAGGGTGGGTTTATAGGTGTATTTTGACCCGCTGAATCCAAAAATCCAACCTTTGTTACACGAAAATACACCTGGAAAGAAGTTATTTCGCATGGTACGAAAAAGAGATGATCGAAAATATTTTTTTTCAGAATCAAAATCGAACTTCAATGGGTGAGTTTCTAGGTGTATTTCGACCCCCTGAATCCGAAAATCCAACCTCCGATGACCGAAAATATGCTTGGAAAAAAGTTATTTCGCATGGTACGAAAAAGAGATGATCGAAAATATTTTTTTCCAGAATCAAGATCGGACTTTGATGGGTGAGTTTCTAGGTGTATTTCGACCCCCTGAATCCGAAAATCCAACCTCTGATGACCAAAAATATGCTTGGAAAAAAGTTATTTCGCATGGTACGAAAAAGAGATGATCGAAAATATTTTTTTCCAGAATCAAGATCGGACTTTGATGGGTGAGTTTCTAGGTGTATTTCGACCCGCTGAATCCGAAAATCCAAACTTTGTTGAGCAAAAATATGCTTGTAAAAAAGTTATTTCGCATGGTACGAAAAAGAGATGATCGAAAATATCTGTCTCCAGAATCGGAATCGAACTTTGATGGGTGGGTTTATAGGTGTATTTTGACCCGCTGAATCCAAAAATCAAACCTTCGTCAAACGAAAATAAACCTGGAAAGAAGTTATTCCGCACGGTACGAAAAAGAGATGATCGAAAATATTTTTTTTCAGAATCGAGATCGGACTTTAATGGGTGAGTTTCTAGGGGTATTTCGACCCGCTGAATCCAAAAATCCGACCTCTTATGACCAAAAATATGCTTGGAAAAAAATTATTTCGCATGGTACGAAAAAGAGATGATCGAAAATATTTTCTTTCAGAATCAAGATCGGACTTTGATGGGTGAGTTTCTTGGTGTATTTCGACCCGCTGAATCCAAAAATCCGACCTCTTATGACCAAAAATATGCTTGGAAAAAAGTTATTTCGCGTGGTACGAAAAAGAGATGATCGAAAATATCTGTCTCCAGAATCGAAATCGAACTTTGAAGGCTGGGTTTATAGGTGTATTTTGACCCGCTGAATCCAAAAATCCAACCTTTGTTAGACGAAAATATACCTGGAAAGAAGTTATTTCGCATGGTACGAAAAAGAGATGATCGAAAATATTTTTTTTCAGAATCAAGATCGGACTTTGATGGGTGAGTTTCTAGGTGTATTCCGACCCGCTGAATCCGAAAATCCAACCTTTGTTGAACGAAAATACACCTGGAAAGAAGTTATTTCGCATGGTACGAAAAAGAGATGATCGAAAATATTTTTTTTCAGAATCAAGATCGGACTTTGATGGGTGAGTTTCTAGGTGTATTTCGACCCGCTGAATCCGAAAATCCAACCTTTGTTACACGAAAATACACCTGGAAAGAAGTTATTTCGCATGGAACGAAAAAGAGATGATCGGAAATATTTTTTTTCAGAATCGAGATCGGACTTTAATGGGTGAGTTTCTAGGGGTATTTCGACCCGCTGAATCCAAAAATCCGACCTCTCATGATCAAAAATATGCTTGGAAAAAAGTTATTTCGCATGGTACGAAAAAGAGATGATCGAAAATATTTTTTTTCAGAATCAAAATCGGACTTTGATGGGTGAGTTTCTAGGTGTATTTCGACCCGCTGAATCCAAAAATCCAACCTCTGATGACCAAAAATATGCTTGGAAAAAAGTTATTTCGCATGGTACGAAAAAGAGATGTTCGAAAATATTTTTTTTCAGAATCAAAATCGGACTTTAATGAGTGAGTTTCTAGGTGTATTTCGACCCCCAGAATCCGAAAATCCAACCTCTGATGACCAAAAATATGCTTGGAAAAAAGTTATTTCGCATGGTACGAAAAAGAGATGATCGAAAATATTTTTTTTCAGAATCAAGATCGGACTTTGATGGGTGAGTTTCTAGGTGTATTTTGACCCGCTGAATCCGAAAATCCAAACTTTGATGAGCAAAAATATGCTTGGAACAAAGTTATTTCGCATGGTACGAAAAAGAGATGATCGAAAATATCTGTCTCCAGAATCGGAATCGAACTTTGATGGGTGGGTTTATAGGTGTATTTTGACCCGCTGAATCCAAAAATCCAACCTTTGTTACGCGAAAATACACCTGGAATGAAGTTATTTCGCATGGTACGAAAAAGAGATGATCGAAAATATTTTTTTTCAGAATCAAGATCGGACTTTGATGGGTGAGTTTCTAGGTGTATTTCGACCCGCTGAATCCGAAAATCCAACCTTTGTTACACGAAAATACACCTGGAAAGAAGTTATTTCGCATGGTACGAAAAAGAGATGATCGAAAATATTTTTTTTCAGAATCAAGATCGGACTTTGATGGGTGAGTTTCTAGGTGTATTTCGACCCGCTGAATCCGAAAATCCAACCTTTGTTACACGAAAATACACCTGGAAAGAAGTTATTTCGCATGGAACGAAAAAGAGATGATCGAAAATATTTTTTTTCAGAATCAAAATCGGACTTTAATGGGTGAGTTTCTGGGTGTATTTCGACCCCCTGAATCCAAAAATCCAACCTCTGATGACCAAAAATATGCTTGGAAAAAAGTTATTTCGCATGGTACGAAAAAGAGATGATCGAGAATATCTGTCTCCAGAATCGGAATCGAACTTTGATGGGTGGGTTTATAGGTGTATTTTGACCCGCTGAATCCGAAAATCAAACCTTTGTCAAACGAAAATACACCTGGAAAGAAGTTATTCCGCACGGTACGAAAAAGAGATGATCGAAAATATTTTTTTTCAGAATCGAGATCGGACTTTAATGGGTGAGTTTCTAGGGGTATTTCGACCCGCTGAATCCAAAAATCCGACCTCTTATGAACAAAAATATGCTTGGAAAAAAGTTATTTCGCATGGTACGAAAATGAGATGATCGAAAATATCTGTCTCCAGAATCGAAATCGAACTTTGATGGGTGAGTTTCTAGGTGTATTTCGACCCGCTGAATCCAAAAATCCAACCTCTGATGACCAAAAATATGCGTGGAAAAAAGTTATTTCGCATGGTACGAAAAAGAGATGTTCGAAAATATTTTTTTTCAGAATCAAAATCGGACTTTAATGAGTGAGTTTCTAGGCGTATTTCGACCCCCAGAATCCGAAAATCCAACCTCTGATGACCACAAATATGCTTGGAAAAAAGTTATTTCGCATGGTACGAAAAAGAGATGATCGAAAATATTTTTTTTCAGAATCAAGATCGGACTTTGATGGGTGAGTTCCTAGGTGTATTTTGACCCGCTGAATCCGAAAATCCAAACTTTGATGAGCAAAAATATGCTTGGAAAAAAGTTATTTCGCATGGTACGAAAAAAAGATGATCGAAAATATCTGTCTCCAGAATCGGAATCGAACTTTGATGGGTGGGTTTATAGGTGCATTTTGACCCGCTGAATCCAAAAATCCAACCTTTGTTGAGCGAAAATACACCTGGAAAGAAGTTATTTCGCATGGTACGAACAAGAGATGATCGAAAACATTTTTTTTCAGAATCGAGATCGGACTTTAATGGGTGAGTCTCTAGGGGTATTTCGACCCGCTGAATCCAAAAATCCGACCTCGTATGACCAGAAATATGCTTGGAAAAAAATTATTTCGCATGGTAAGAAAAAGAGATGATCGAAAATATTTTCTTTCAGAATCAAGATCGGACCTTGATGGGTGAGTTTCTAGGTGTATTTCGACCCGCTGAATCCAAAAATCCGACCTCTTATGACCAAAAATATGCTTGGAAAAAAGTTATTTCGCATGGTACGAAAAAGAGATGTTCGAAAATATTTTTTTTCAGAATCAAGATCGGACTTTGATGGGTGAGTTTCTAGGTGTATTTTGACCCGCTGAATCCGAAAATCCAAACTTTGATGACCAAAAATATGCTTGGAAAAAAGTTATTTCGCGTGGTACGAAAAAGAGATGATCGAAAATATCTGTCTCCAGAATCGAAATCGAACTTTGAAGGGTGGGTTTATAGGTGTATTTTGACCAGCTGAATCCAAAAATCCAACCTTTGTTACACGAAAATATACCTGGAAAGAAGTTATTTCGCATGGTACGAAAAAGAGATGATCGAAAATATTTTTTTTCAGAATCAAGATCGGACTTTGATGGGTGAGTTTCTAGGTGTATTCCGACCCGCTGAATCCGAAAATCCAACCTTTGTTAAACGAAAATACACCTGGAAAGAAGTTATTTCGCATGGAACGAAAAAGAGATGATCGAAAATATTTTTTTTCAGAATCGAGATCGGACTTTAATGGGTGAGTTTCTAGGGGTATTTCGACCCGCTGAATCCAAAAATCCGACCTCTCATGATCAAAAATATGCTTGGAAAAAAGTTATTTCGCATGGTACGAAAAAGAGATGATCGAAAATATTTTTTTTCAGAATCAAAATCGGACTTTGATGGGTGAGTTTCTAGGTGTATTTCGACCCGCTGAATCCAAAAATCCAACCTCTGATGACCAAAAATATGCTTGGAAAAAAGTTATTTCGCATGGTACGAAAAAGAGATGTTCGAAAATATTTTTTTTCAGAATCAAAATCGGACTTTAATGAGTGAGTTTCTAGGTGTATTTCGACCCCCAGAATCCGAAAATCCAACCTCTGATGACCAAAAATATGCTTGGAAAAAAGTTATTTCGCATGGTACGAAAAAGAGATGATCGAAAATATTTTTTTTCAGAATCAAGATCGGACTTTGATGGGTGAGTTTCTAGGTGTATTTTGACCCGCTGAATCCGAAAATCCAAACTTTGATGAGCAAAAATATGCTTGGAACAAAGTTATTTCGCATGGTACGAAAAAGAGATGATCGAAAATATCTGTCTCCAGAATCGGAATCGAACTTTGATGGGTGGGTTTATAGGTGTATTTTGACCCGCTGAATCCAAAAATCCAACCTTTGTTACGCGAAAATACACCTGGAATGAAGTTATTTCGCATGGTACGAAAAAGAGATGATCGAAAATATTTTTTTTCAGAATCAAGATCGGACTTTGATGGGTGAGTTTCTAGGTGTATTTCGACCCGCTGAATCCGAAAATCCAACCTTTGTTACACGAAAATACACCTGGAAAGAAGTTATTTCGCATGGTACGAAAAAGAGATGATCGAAAATATTTTTTTTCAGAATCAAGATCGGACTTTGATGGGTGAGTTTCTAGGTGTATTTCGACCCGCTGAATCCGAAAATCCAACCTTTGTTACACGAAAATACACCTGGAAAGAAGTTATTTCGCATGGAACGAAAAAGAGATGATCGAAAATATTTTTTTTCAGAATCAAAATCGGACTTTAATGGGTGAGTTTCTGGGTGTATTTCGACCCCCTGAATCCAAAAATCCAACCTCTGACGACCAAAAATATGCTTGGAAAAAAGTTATTTCGCATGGTACGAAAAAGAGATGATCGAAAATATTTTTGTTCAGAATCAAGATCGGACTTTGATGCTTGAGTTTCTAGGTGTATTCCGACCCGCTGAATCCGAAAATCCAACCTTTGTTACACGAAAATACACCTGGAAAGAAGTTATTTCGCATGGTACGAACAAGAGATGATCGAAAATATTTTTTTTCAGAATCGAGATCGGACTTTAATGGGTGAGTCTCTAGGGGTATTTCGACCCGCTGAATCCAAGAATCCGACCTCGTATGACCAGAAATATGCTTGGAAAAAAATTATTTCGCATGGTACGAAAAAGAGATGATCGAAAATATTTTCTTTCAGAATCAAGATCGGACTTTGATGGGTGAGTTTCTAGGTGTATTTCGACCCGCTGAATCCAAAAATCCGACCTCTTATGACCAAAAATATGCTTGGAAAAAAGTTATTTCGCATGGTACGAAAAAGAGATGATCGAAAATATCTGTCTCCAGAATCGGAATCGAACTTTGATGGGTGGGTTTATAGGTGTATTTTGACCCGCTGAATCCAAAAATCAAACCTTTGTCAAACGAAAATACACCTGGAAAGAAGTTATTCCGCACGGTACGAAAAAGAAATGATCGAAAATATTTTTTTTCAGAATCGAGATCGGACTTTAATGGGTGAGTTTCTAGGGGTATTTCGACCCGCTGAATCCAAAAATCCGACCTCTTATGACCAGAAATATGCTTGGAAAAAAGTTATTCCGCATGGTACGAAAAAGAGATGATCGAAAATATTTTTTGTCAGAATCAAGATCGGACTTTGATGGGTGAGTTTCTAGGTGTATTTTGACCCGCTGAATCCGAAAATCCAAACTTTGATGAGCAAAAATATGCTTGGAAAAAAGTTATTTCGCATGGTACGAAAAAGAGATGATCGAAAATATCTGTCTCCAGAATCGGAATCGAACTTTGATGGGTGGGTTTATAGGTGTATTTTGACCCGCTGAATCCAAAAATCAAACCTTTGTCAATCGAAAATACACCTGGAAAGAAGTTATTCCGCACGGTACGAAAAAGAGATGATCGAAAATATTTTTTTTCAGAATCGAGATCGGACTTTAATGGGTGAGTTTCTAGGGGTATTTCGACCCGCTGAATCCAAAAATCCGACCTCTTATGACCAAAAATATGCTTGGAAAAAAGTTATTTCGCATGGTACGAAAAAGAGATGATCGAAAATATTTTTTTTCAGAATCAAAATCGGACTTTGATGGGTGAGTTTCTAGGTGTATTTCGACCCGCTGAATCCAAAAATCCGACCTCTTACGACCAAAAATATGCTTGGAAAAAAGTTATTTCGCATGGTACGAAAAAGAGATGTTCGAAAATATTTTTTTTCAGAATCAAAATCGGACTTTAATGAGTGAGTTTCTAGGTGTATTTCGACCCCCAGAATACGAAAATCCAACCTCTGATGACCAAAAATATGCTTGGAAAAAAGTTATTTCGCATGGTACGAAAAAGAGATGATCGAAAATATTTTTTTTCAGAATCAAGATCGGACTTTGATGGGTGAGTTTCTAGGTGTATTTTGACCCGCTGAATCCGAAAATCCAAACTTTGATGAGCAAAAATATGCTTGGAAAAAAGTTATTTCGCATGGTACGAAAAAGAGATGATCGAAAATATCTGTCTCCAGAATCGGAATCGAACTTTGATGGGTGGGTTTATAGGTGTATTTTGACCCGCTGAATCCAAAAATCTAACCTTTGTTACACGAAAATACACCTGGAATGAAGTTATTTCGCATGGTACGAAAAAGAGATGATCGAAAATATTTTTTTTCAGAATCAAAATCGGACTTTGATGGGTGAGTTTCTAGGTGTATTTCGACCCGCTGAATCCAAAAATCCAACCTCTGATGACCAAAAATATGCTTGGAAAAAAGTTATTTCGCATGGTACGAAAAAGAGATGTTCGAAAATATTTTTTTTCAGAATCAAAATCGGACTTTAATGAGTGAGTTTCTAGGTGTATTTCGACCCCCAGAATCCGAAAATCCAACCTCTGATGACCAAAAATATGCTTGGAAAAAAGTTATTTCGCATGGTACGAAAAAGAGATGATCGAAAATATTTTTTTTCAGAATCAAGATCGGACTTTGATGGGTGAGTTTCTGGGTGTATTTTGACCCGCTGAATCCGAAAATCCAAACTTTGATGAGCAAAAATATGCTTGGAACAAAGTTATTTCGCATGGTACGAAAAAGAGATGATCGAAAATATCTGTCTCCAGAATCGGAATCGAACTTTGATGGGTGGGTTTATAGGTGTATTTTGACCCGCTGAATCCAAAAATCCAACCTTTGTTACGCGAAAATACACCTGGAATGAAGTTATTTCGCATGGTACGAAAAAGAGATGATCGAAAATATTTTTATTCAGAATCAAGATCGGACTTTGATGGGTGAGTTTCTAGGTGTATTTCGACCCGCTGAATCCGAAAATCCAACCTTTGTTACACGAAAATACACCTGGAAAGAAGTTATTTCGCATGGTACGAAAAAGAGATGATCGAAAATATTTTTTTTCAGAATCAAGATCGGACTTTGATGGGTGAGTTTCTAGGTGTATTTCGACCCGCTGAATCCATAAATCCAACCTTTGTTACACGAAAATACACCTGGAAAGAAGTTATTTCGCATGGAACGAAAAAGAGATGATCGAAAATATTTTTTTTCAGAATCAAAATCGGACTTTAATGGGTGAGTTTCTGGGTGTATTTCGACCCCCTGAATCCAAAAATCCAACCTCTGATGACCAAAAATATGCTTGGAAAAAAGTTATTTCGCATGGTACGAAAAAGAGATGATCGAAAATATTTTTGTTCAGAATCAAGATCGGACTTTGATGGGTGAGTTTCTAGGTGTATTCCGACCCGCTGAATCCGAAAATCCAACCTTTGTTACACGAAAATACACCTGGAAAGAAGTTATTTCGCATGGTACGAACAAGAGATGATCGAAAATATTTTTTTTCAGAATCGAGATCGGACTTTAATGGGTGAGTCTCTAGGGGTATTTCGACCCGCTGAATCCAAAAATCCGACCTCGTATGACCAGAAATATGCTTGGAAAAAAATTATTTCGCATGGTACGAAAAAGAGATGATCGAAAATATTTTCTTTTAGAATCAAGATCGGACCTTGATGGGTGAGTTTCTAGGTGTATTTCGACCCGCTGAATCCAAAAATCCGACCTCTTACGACCAAAAATATGCTTGGAAAAAAGTTATTTCGCATGGTACGAAAAAGAGATGTTCGAAAATATTTTTTTTCAGAATCAAAATCGGACTTTAATGAGTGAGTTTCTAGGTGTATTTCGACCCCCAGAATCCGAAAATCCAACCTCTGATGACCAAAAATATGCTTGGAAAAAAGTTATTTCGCATGGTACGAAAAAGAGATGATCGAAAATATTTTTTTTCAGAATCAAGATCGGACTTTGATGGGTGAGTTTCTAGGTGTATTTTGACCCGCTGAATCCGAAAATCCAAACTTTGATGAGCAAAAATATGCTTGGAAAAAAGTTATTTCGCATGGTACGAAAAAGAGATGATCGAAAATATCTGTCTCCAGAATCGGAATCGAACTTTGATGGGTGGGTTTATAGGTGTATTTTGACCCGCTGAATCCAAAAATCCAACCTTTGTTACACGAAAATACACCTGGAATGAAGTTATTTCGCATGGTACGAAAAAGAGATGATCGAAAATATTTTTTTTCAGAATCAAGATCGGACTTTGATGGGTGAGTTTCTAGGTGTATTCCGACCCGCTGAATCCGAAAATCCAACCTTTGTTGCACGAAAATACACCTGGAAAGAAGTTATATCGCATGGAACGAAAAAGAGATGATCGAAAATATTTTTTTTCAGAATCGAGATCGGACTTTAATGGGTGAGTTTCTAGGGGTATTTCGACCCGCTGAATCCAAAAATCCGACCTCTCATGATCAAAAATATGCTTGGAAAAAAGTTATTTCGCATGGTACGAAAAAGAGATGATCGAAAATATTTTTTTTCAGAATCAAAATCGGACTTTGATGGGTGAGTTTCTAGGTGTATTTCGACCCGCTGAATCCAAAAATCCAACCTCTGATGACCAAAAATATGCTTGGAAAAAAGTTATTTCGCATGGTACGAAAAAGAGATGTTCGAAAATATTTTTTCTTCAGAATCAAAATCGGACTTTAATGAGTGAGTTTCTAGGTGTATTTCGACCCCCAGAATCCGAAAATCCAACCTCCGATGACCAAAAATATGCTTGGAAAAAAGTTATTTCGCATGGTACGAAAAAGAGATGATCGAAAATATTTTTTTTCAGAATCAAGATCGGACTTTGATGGGTGAGTTTCTAGGTGTATTTTGACCCGCTGAATCCGAAAATCCAAACTTTGATGAGCAAAAATATGCTTGGAACAAAGTTATTTCGCATGGTACGAAAAAGAGATGATCGAAAATATCTGTCTCCAGAATCGGAATCGAACTTTGATGGGTGGGTTTATAGGTGTATTTTGACCCGCTGAATCCAAAAATCCAACCTTTGTTACGCGAAAATACACCTGGAATGAAGTTATTTCGCATGGTACGAAAAAGAGATGATCGAAAATATTTTTTTCCAGAATCAAGATCGGACTTTGATGGGTGAGTTTCTAGGTGTATTTCGACCCGCTGAATCCGAAAATCCAACCTTTGTTACACGAAAATACACCTGGAAAGAAGTTATTTCGCATGGTACGAAAAAGAGATGATCGAAAATATTTTTTTTCAGAATCAAGATCGGACTTTGATGGGTGAGTTTCTAGGTGTATTTCGACCCGCTGAATCCGAAAATCCAACCTTTGTTACACGAAAATACACCTGGAAAGAAGTTATTTCGCATGGAACGAAAAAGAGATGATCGAAAATATTTTTTTTCAGAATCAAAATCGGACTTTAATGGGTGAGTTCCTGGGTGTATTTCGACCCCCTGAATCCAAGAATCCGACCTCGTATGACCAGAAATATGCTTGGAAAAAAATTATTTCGCATGGTACGAAAAAGAGATGATCGAAAATATTTTCTTTCAGAATCAAGATCGGACTTTGATGGGTGAGTTTCTAGGTGTATTTCGACCCGCTGAATCCGAAAATCCAACCTTTGTTACACGAAAATACACCTGGAAAGAAGTTATTTCGCATGGTACGAACAAGAGATAATCGAAAATATTTTTTTTCAGAATCGAGATCGGACTTTGATGGGTGAGTTTCTAGGTGTATTCCGACCCGCTGAATCCGAAAATCCAAACTTTGTTGAGCAAAAATATGCTTGGAAAAAAGTTATTTCGCATGGTACGAAAAAGAGATGATCGAAAATATCTGTCTCCAGAATCGAAATCGAACTTTGAAGGGTGGGTTTATAGGTGTATTTTGACCCGCTGAATCCAAAAATCCAACCTTTGTTACACAAAAATACACCTGGAAAGAAGTTATTTCGCATGGTACGAAAAAGAGATGATCGAAAATATTTTTTTTCAGAATCAAGATCGGACTTCGATGGGTGAGTTTCTAGGTGTATTTCGACCCGCTGAATCCGAAAATCCAAACTTTGTTGAGCAAAAATATGCTTGGAAAAAAGTTATTTCGCATGGTACGAAAAAGAGATGATCGAAAATATCTGTCTCCAGAATCGGAATCGAACTTTGATGGGTGGGTTTATAGGTGTATTTTGACCCGCTGAATCCAAAAATCAAACCTTTGTTAAACGAAAATACGCCTGGAAAGAAGTTATTCCGCATGGTACGAAAAAGAGATGATCGAAAATATTTTTTTTCAGAATCGAGATCGGACTTCAATGGGTGAGTTTCTAGGGGTATTTCGACCCGCTGAATCCAAAAATCCGACCTCTTATGACCAAAAATATGCTTGGAAAAAAGTTATTTCGCATGGTACGAAAAAGAGATGATCGAAAATATTTTTATTCAGAATCAAAATCGGACTTTGATGGGTGAGTTTCTAGGTGTATTTCGACCCGCTGGATGCGAAAATCCAACCTTTGATGACCAAAAATATGCTTGGAAAAAAGTTATTTCGCATGGTACGAAAAAGAGATGATCGAAAATATCTGTCTCCAGAATCGAAATCGAACTTTGAAGGGTGGGTTTATAGGTGTATTTTGACCCGCTGAATCCAAAAATCCAACCTTTGTTACACGAAAATACACCTGGAAAGAAGTTATTTCGCATGGTACGAAAAAGAGATGATCGAAAATATTTTTATTCAGAATCAAAATCGGACTTTGATGGGTGAGTTTCTAGGTGTATTTCGACCCGCTGGATGCGAAAATCCAACCTTTGATGACCAAAAATATGCTTGGAAAAAAGTTATTTCGCATGGTACGAAAAAGAGATGATCGAAAATATCTGTCTCCAGAATCGAAATCGAACTTTGAAGGGTGGGTTTATAGGTGTATTTTGACCCGCTGAATCCAAAAATCCAACCTTTGTTACACGAAAATACACCTGGAAAGAAGTTATTTCGCATGGTACGAAAAAGAGATGATCGAAAATATTTTTTTTCAGAATCAAAATCGGACTTTAATGGGTGAGTTTCTAGGTGTATTTCGACCCCCTGAATCCGAAAATCCAACCTCTGATGACCGAAAATATGCTTGGAAAAAAGTTATTTCGCATGGTACGAAAAAGAGATGATCGAAAATATTTTTTTTCAGAATCAAGATCGGACTTTGATGGGTGAGTTTCTAGGTGTATTTCGACCCCCTGAATCCGAAAATCCAACCTCTGATGACCAAAAATATGCTTGGAAAACAGTTATTTCGCATGGTACGAAAAAGAGATGATCGAAAATATCTGTCTCCAGAATCGAAATCGAACTTTGAAGGGTGGGTTTATAGGTGTATTTTGACCCGCTGAATCTAAAAATCCAACCTTTGTTACACGAAAATACACCTGGAATGAAGTTATTTCGCATGGTACGAAAAAGAGATGATCGAAAATATCTGTCTCCAGAATCGGAATCGAACTTTGATGGGTGGGTTTATAGGTGTATTTTGACCCGCTGAATCCAAAAATCAAACCTGTGTTAAACGAAAATACACCTGGAAAGAAGTTATTCCGCATGGTACGAAAAAGAGATGATCGAAAATATTTTTTTTCAGAATCGAGATCGGACTTTAATGGGTGAGTTTCTAGGGGTATTTCGACCCGCTGAATCCAAAAATCCGACTTTTTAAGACCAAAAATATGCTTGGAAAAAAGTTATTTCGGATGGTACGAAAAAGAGATGATCGAAAATATTTTTATTCAGAATCAAAATCGGACTTTGATGGGTGAGTTTCTAGGTGTATTTCGACCCGCTGGATGCGAAAATCCAACCTTTGATGACCAAAAATATGCTTGGAAAGAAGTTATTTCGCATGGTACGAAAAAGAGATGATCGAAAATATCTGTCTCCAGAATCGAAATCGAACTTTGAAGGGTGGGTTTATAGGTGTATTTTGACCCGCTGAATCCAAAAATCCGACCTTTGTTACACGAAAATACACCTGGAAAGAAGTTATTTCGCATGGTACGAAAAAGAGATGATCGAAAATATTTTTTTTCAGAATCAAGATCGGACTTTGATGGGTGAGTTTCTAGGTGTATTCCGACCCGCTGAATCCGAAAATCCAAACTTTGTTGAGCAAAAATATGCTTGGAAAAAAGTTATTTCGCATGGTACGAAAAAGAGATGATCGAAAATATCTGTCTCCAGAATCGGAATCGAACTTTGAAGGGTGGGTTTATAGGTGTATTTTGACCCGCTGAATCCAAAAATCCAACCTTTGTTACACAAAAATACACCTGGAAAGAAGTTATTCCGCATGGTACGAAAAAGAGATGATCGAAAATATTTTTTTTCAGAATCAAGATCGGACTTTGATGGGTGAGTTTCTAGGTGTATTTCGACCCGCTGAATCCGAAAATCCAAACTTTGTTGAGCAAAAATATGCTTGGAAAAAAGTTATTTCGCATGGTACGAAAAAGAGATGATCGAAAATATCTGTCTCCAGAATCGGAATCGAACTTTGATGGGTGGGTTTATAGGTGTATTTTGACCCGCTGAATCCAAAAATCCGACCTCTTATGACCAAAAATATGCTTGGAAAAAAGTTATTTCGCATGGTACGAAAAAGAGATGATCGAAAATATCTGTCTCCAGAATCGGAATCGAACTTTGATGGGTGGGTTTATAGGTGTATTTTGACCCGCTGAATCCAAAAATCCAACCTTTGTTACACAAAAATACACCTGGAAAGAAGTTATTCCGCATGGTACGAAAAAGAGATGATCGAAAATATTTTTTTTCAGAATCAAGATCGGACTTTGATGGGTGAGTTTCTAGGTGTATTTCGACCCGCTGAATCCGAAAATCCAAACTTTGTTGAGCAAAAATATGCTTGGAAAAAAGTTATTTCGCATGGTACGAAAAAGAGATGATCGAAAATATCTGTCTCCAGAATCGGAATCGAACTTTGATGGGTGGGTTTATAGGTGTATTTTGACCCGCTGAATCCAAAAATCCGACTTTTTAAGACCAAAAATATGCTTGGAAAAAAGTTATTTCGGATGGTACGAAAAAGAGATGATCGAAAATATTTTTATTCAGAATCAAAATCGGACTTTGATGGGTGAGTTTCTAGGTGTATTTCGACCCGCTGGATGCGAAAATCCAACCTTTGATGACCAAAAATATGCTTGGAAAGAAGTTATTTCGCATGGTACGAAAAAGAGATGATCGAAAATATCTGTCTCCAGAATCGGAATCGAACTTTGATGGGTGGGTTTATAGGTGTATTTTGACCCGCTGAATCCAAAAATCAAACCTGTGTTAAACGAAAATACACCTGGAAAGAAGTTATTTCGCATGGTACGAAAAAGAGATGATCGAAAATATTTTTTTTCAGAATCAAGATCGGACTTCGATGGGTGAGTTTCTAGGTGTATTTCGACCCGCTGAATCCGAAAATCCAAACTTTGTTGAGCAAAAATATGCTTGGAAAAAAGTTATTTCGCATGGTACGAAAAAGAGATGATCGAAAATATCTGTCTCCAGAATCGGAATCGAACTTTGATGGGTGGGTTCATAGGTGTATTTTGACCCGCTGAATCCAAAAATCAAACCTTTGTTAAACGAAAATACACCTGGAAAGAAGTTATTCCGCATGGTACGAAAAAGAGATGATCGAAAATATTTTTTTTCAGAATCGAGATCGGACTTTAATGGGTGAGTTTCAAGGGGTATTTCGACCCGCTGAATCCAAAAATCCGACCTCTTATGACCAAAAATATGCTTGGAAAAAAGTTATTTCGCATGGTACGAAAAAGAGATGATCGAAAATATTTTTATTCAGAATCAAAATCGGACTTTGATGGGTGAGTTTCTAGGTGTATTTCGACCCGCTGGATGCGAAAATCCAACCTTTGATGACCAAAAATATGCTTGGAAAAAAGTTATTTCGCATGGTACGAAAAAGAGATGATCGAAAATATCTGTCTCCAGAATCGAAATCGAACTTTGAAGGGTGGGTTTATAGGTGTATTTTGACCCGCTGAATCCAAAAATCCAACCTTTGTTACACGAAAATACACCTGGAATGAAGTTATTTCGCATGGTACGAAAAAGAGATGATCGAAAATATCTGTCTCCAGAATCGGAATCGAACTTTGATGGGTGGGTTTATAGGTGTATTTTGACCCGCTGAATCCAAAAATCAAACCTTTGTTAAACGAAAATACACCTGGAAAGAAGTTATTCCGCATGGTACGAAAAAGAGATGATCGAAAATATTTTTTTTCAGAATCAAGATCGGACTTTGATGGGTGAGTTTCTAGGTGTATTCCGACCCGCTGAATCCGAAAATCCAAACTTTGTTGAGCAAAAATATGCTTGGAAAAAAGTTATTTCGCATGGTACGAAAAAGAGATGATCGAAAATATCTGTCTCCAGAATCGAAATCGAACTTTGAAGGGTGGGTTTATAGGTGTATTTTGACCCGCTGAATCCAAAAATCCAACCTTTGTTACACAAAAATACACCTGGAAAGAAGTTATTTCGCATGGTACGAAAAAGAGATGATCGAAAATATTTTTTTTCAGAATCAAGATCGGACTTCGATGGGTGAGTTTCTAGGTGTATTTCGACCCGCTGAATCCGAAAATCCAAACTTTGTTGAGCAAAAATATGCTTGGAAAAAAGTTATTTCGCATGGTACGAAAAAGAGATGATCGAAAATATCTGTCTCCAGAATCGGAATCGAACTTTGATGGGTGGGTTCATAGGTGTATTTTGACCCGCTGAATCCAAAAATCAAACCTTTGTTAAACGAAAATACACCTGGAAAGAAGTTATTCCGCATGGTACGAAAAAGAGATGATCGAAAATATTTTTTTTCAGAATCGAGATCGGACTTTAATGGGTGAGTTTCAAGGGGTATTTCGACCCGCTGAATCCAAAAATCCGACCTCTTATGACCAAAAATATGCTTGGAAAAAAGTTATTTCGCATGGTACGAAAAAGAGATGATCGAAAATATTTTTATTCAGAATCAAAATCGGACTTTGATGGGTGAGTTTCTAGGTGTATTTCGACCCGCTGGATGCGAAAATCCAACCTTTGATGACCAAAAATATGCTTGGAAAAAAGTTATTTCGCATGGTACGAAAAAGAGATGATCGAAAATATCTGTCTCCAGAATCGAAATCGAACTTTGAAGGGTGGGTTTATAGGTGTATTTTGACCCGCTGAATCCAAAAATCCAACCTTTGTTACACGAAAATACACCTGGAATGAAGTTATTTCGCATGGTACGAAAAAGAGATGATCGAAAATATCTGTCTCCAGAATCGGAATCGAACTTTGATGGGTGGGTTTATAGGTGTATTTTGACCCGCTGAATCCAAAAATCAAACCTTTGTTAAACGAAAATACACCTGGAAAGAAGTTATTCCGCATGGTACGAAAAAGAGATGATCGAAAATATTTTTTTTCAGAATCAAGATCGGACTTTGATGGGTGAGTTTCTAGGTGTATTCCGACCCGCTGAATCCGAAAATCCAAACTTTGTTGAGCAAAAATATGCTTGGAAAAAAGTTATTTCGCATGGTACGAAAAAGAGATGATCGAAAATATCTGTCTCCAGAATTGAAATCGAACTTTGAAGGGTGGGTTTATAGGTGTATTTTGACCCGCTGAATCCAAAAATCCAACCTTTGTTACACAAAAATACACCTGGAAAGAAGTTATTTCGCATGGTACGAAAAAGAGATGATCGAAAATATTTTTTTTCAGAATCAAGATCGGACTTCGATGGGTGAGTTTCTAGGTGTATTTCGACCCGCTGAATCCGAAAATCCAAACTTTGTTGAGCAAAAATATGCTTGGAAAAAAGTTATTTCGCATGGTACGAAAAAGAGATGATCGAAAATATCTGTCTCCAGAATCGGAATCGAACTTTGATGGGTGGGTTCATAGGTGTATTTTGACCCGCTGAATCCAAAAATCAAACCTTTGTTAAACGAAAATACACCTGGAAAGAAGTTATTCCGCATGGTACGAAAAAGAGATGATCGAAAATATTTTTTTTCAGAATCGAGATCGGACTTTAATGGGTGAGTTTCAAGGGGTATTTCGACCCGCTGAATCCAAAAATCCGACCTCTTATGACCAAAAATATGCTTGGAAAAAAGTTATTTCGCATGGTACGAAAAAGAGATGATCGAAAATATTTTTATTCAGAATCAAAATCGGACTTTGATGGGTGAGTTTCTAGGTGTATTTCGACCCGCTGGATGCGAAAATCCAACCTTTGATGACCAAAAATATGCTTGGAAAAAAGTTATTTCGCATGGTACGAAAAAGAGATGATCGAAAATATCTGTCTCCAGAATCGAAATCGAACTTTGAAGGGTGGGTTTATAGGTGTATTTTGACCCGCTGAATCCAAAAATCCAACCTTTGTTACACGAAAATACACCTGGAATGAAGTTATTTCGCATGGTACGAAAAAGAGATGATCGAAAATATCTGTCTCCAGAATCGGAATCGAACTTTGATGGGTGGGTTTATAGGTGTATTTTGACCCGCTGAATCCAAAAATCAAACCTTTGTTAAACGAAAATACACCTGGAAAGAAGTTATTCCGCATGGTACGAAAAAGAGATGATCGAAAATATTTTTTTTCAGAATCAAGATCGGACTTTGATGGGTGAGTTTCTAGGTGTATTCCGACCCGCTGAATCCGAAAATCCAAACTTTGTTGAGCAAAAATATGCTTGGAAAAAAGTTATTTCGCATGGTACGAAAAAGAGATGATCGAAAATATCTGTCTCCAGAATCGAAATCGAACTTTGAAGGGTGGGTTTATAGGTGTATTTTGACCCGCTGAATCCAAAAATCCAACCTTTGTTACACAAAAATACACCTGGAAAGAAGTTATTTCGCATGGTACGAAAAAGAGATGATCGAAAATATTTTTTTTCAGAATCAAGATCGGACTTCGATGGGTGAGTTTCTAGGTGTATTTCGACCCGCTGAATCCGAAAATCCAAACTTTGTTGAGCAAAAATATGCTTGGAAAAAAGTTATTTCGCATGGTACGAAAAAGAGATGATCGAAAATATCTGTCTCCAGAATCGGAATCGAACTTTGATGGGTGGGTTCATAGGTGTATTTTGACCCGCTGAATCCAAAAATCAAACCTTTGTTAAACGAAAATACACCTGGAAAGAAGTTATTCCGCATGGTACGAAAAAGAGATGATCGAAAATATTTTTTTTCAGAATCGAGATCGGACTTTAATGGGTGAGTTTCAAGGGGTATTTCGACCCGCTGAATCCAAAAATCCGACCTCTTATGACCAAAAATATGCTTGGAAAAAAGTTATTTCGCATGGTACGAAAAAGAGATGATCGAAAATATTTTTATTCAGAATCAAAATCGGACTTTGATGGGTGAGTTTCTAGGTGTATTTCGACCCGCTGGATGCGAAAATCCAACCTTTGATGACCAAAAATATGCTTGGAAAAAAGTTATTTCGCATGGTACGAAAAAGAGATGATCGAAAATATCTGTCTCCAGAATCGAAATCGAACTTTGAAGGGTGGGTTTATAGGTGTATTTTGACCCGCTGAATCCAAAAATCCAACCTTTGTTACACGAAAATACACCTGGAATGAAGTTATTTCGCATGGTACGAAAAAGAGATGATCGAAAATATCTGTCTCCAGAATCGGAATCGAACTTTGATGGGTGGGTTTATAGGTGTATTTTGACCCGCTGAATCCAAAAATCCAACCTTTTTTGAGCGAAAATACACCTGGAAAGAAGTTATTTCGCATGGTACGAAAAAGAGATGATCGAAAATATTTTTTTTCAGAATCGAGATCGGACTTTAATGGGTGAGTTTCAAGGGGTATTTCGACCCGCTGAATCCAAAAATCCGACCTCTTATGACCAAAAATATGCTTGGAAAAAAGTTATTTCGCATGGTACGAAAAAGAGATGATCGAAAATATTTTTATGCAGAATCAAAATCGGACTTTGATGGGTGAGTTTCTAGGTGTATTTCGACCCGCTGGATGCGAAAATCCAACCTTTGATGACCAAAAATATGCTTGGAAAAAAGTTATTTCGCATGGTACGAAAAAGAGATGATCGAAAATATCTGTCTCCAGAATCGAAATCGAACTTTGAAGGGTGGGTTTATAGTTGTATTTTGACCCGCTGAATCCAAAAATCCAACCTTTGTTACACGAAAATACACCTGGAATGAAGTTATTTCGCATGGTACGAAAAAGAGATGATCGAAAATATCTGTCTCCAGAATCGGAATCGAACTTTGATGGGTGGGTTTATAGGTGTATTTTGACCCGCTGAATCCAAAAATCAAACCTTTGTTAAACGAAAATACACCTGGAAAGAAGTTATTCCGCATGGTACGAAAAAGAGATGATCGAAAATATTTTTTTTCAGAATCAAGATCGGACTTTGATGGGTGAGTTTCTAGGTGTATTCCGACCCGCTGAATCCGAAAATCCAAACTTTGTTGAGCAAAAATATGCTTGGAAAAAAGTTATTTCGCATGGTACGAAAAAGAGATGATCGAAAATATCTGTCTCCAGAATCGAAATCGAACTTTGAAGGGTGGGTTTATAGGTGTATTTTGACCCGCTGAATCCAAAAATCCAACCTTTGTTACACAAAAATACACCTGGAAAGAAGTTATTTCGCATGGTACGAAAAAGAGATGATCGAAAATATTTTTTTTCAGAATCAAGATCGGACTTCGATGGGTGAGTTTCTAGGTGTATTTCGACCCGCTGAATCCGAAAATCCAAACTTTGTTGAGCAAAAATATGCTTGGAAAAAAGTTATTTCGCATGGTACGAAAAAGAGATGATCGAAAATATCTGTCTCCAGAATCGGAATCGAACTTTGATGGGTGGGTTCATAGGTGTATTTTGACCCGCTGAATCCAAAAATCAAACCTTTGTTAAACGAAAATACACCTGGAAAGAAGTTATTCCGCATGGTACGAAAAAGAGATGATCGAAAATATTTTTTTTCAGAATCGAGATCGGACTTTAATGGGTGAGTTTCAAGGGGTATTTCGACCCGCTGAATCCAAAAATCCGACCTCTTATGACCAAAAATATGCTTGGAAAAAAGTTATTTCGCATGGTACGAAAAAGAGATGATCGAAAATATTTTTATTCAGAATCAAAATCGGACTTTGATGGGTGAGTTTCTAGGTGTATTTCGACCCGCTGGATGCGAAAATCCAACCTTTGATGACCAAAAATATGCTTGGAAAAAAGTTATTTCGCATGGTACGAAAAAGAGATGATCGAAAATATCTGTCTCCAGAATCGAAATCGAACTTTGAAGGGTGGGTTTATAGGTGTATTTTGACCCGCTGAATCCAAAAATCCAACCTTTGTTACACGAAAATACACCTGGAATGAAGTTATTTCGCATGGTACGAAAAAGAGATGATCGAAAATATCTGTCTCCAGAATCGGAATCGAACTTTGATGGGTGGGTTTATAGGTGTATTTTGACCCGCTGAATCCAAAAATCAAACCTTTGTTAAACGAAAATACACCTGGAAAGAAGTTATTCCGCATGGTACGAAAAAGAGATGATCGAAAATATTTTTTTTCAGAATCAAGATCGGACTTTGATGGGTGAGTTTCTAGGTGTATTCCGACCCGCTGAATCCGAAAATCCAAACTTTGTTGAGCAAAAATATGCTTGGAAAAAAGTTATTTCGCATGGTACGAAAAAGAGATGATCGAAAATATCTGTCTCCAGAATCGAAATCGAACTTTGAAGGGTGGGTTTATAGGTGTATTTTGACCCGCTGAATCCAAAAATCCAACCTTTGTTACACAAAAATACACCTGGAAAGAAGTTATTTCGCATGGTACGAAAAAGAGATGATCGAAAATATTTTTTTTCAGAATCAAGATCGGACTTCGATGGGTGAGTTTCTAGGTGTATTTCGACCCGCTGAATCCGAAAATCCAAACTTTGTTGAGCAAAAATATGCTTGGAAAAAAGTTATTTCGCATGGTACGAAAAAGAGATGATCGAAAATATCTGTCTCCAGAATCGGAATCGAACTTTGATGGGTGGGTTCATAGGTGTATTTTGACCCGCTGAATCCAAAAATCAAACCTTTGTTAAACGAAAATACACCTGGAAAGAAGTTATTCCGCATGGTACGAAAAAGAGATGATCGAAAATATTTTTTTTCAGAATCGAGATCGGACTTTAATGGGTGAGTTTCAAGGGGTATTTCGACCCGCTGAATCCAAAAATCCGACCTCTTATGACCAAAAATATGCTTGGAAAAAAGTTATTTCGCATGGTACGAAAAAGAGATGATCGAAAATATTTTTATTCAGAATCAAAATCGGACTTTGATGGGTGAGTTTCTAGGTGTATTTCGACCCGCTGGATGCGAAAATCCAACCTTTGATGACCAAAAATATGCTTGGAAAAAAGTTATTTCGCATGGTACGAAAAAGAGATGATCGAAAATATCTGTCTCCAGAATCGAAATCGAACTTTGAAGGGTGGGTTTATAGGTGTATTTTGACCCGCTGAATCCAAAAATCCAACCTTTGTTACACGAAAATACACCTGGAATGAAGTTATTTCGCATGGTACGAAAAAGAGATGATCGAAAATATCTGTCTCCAGAATCGGAATCGAACTTTGATGGGTGGGTTTATAGGTGTATTTTGACCCGCTGAATCCAAAAATCCAACCTTTTTTGAGCGAAAATACACCTGGAAAGAAGTTATTTCGCATGGTACGAAAAAGAGATGATCGAAAATATTTTTTTTCAGAATCGAGATCGGACTTTAATGGGTGAGTTTCAAGGGGTATTTCGACCCGCTGAATCCAAAAATCCGACCTCTTATGACCAAAAATATGCTTGGAAAAAAGTTATTTCGCATGGTACGAAAAAGAGATGATCGAAAATATTTTTATGCAGAATCAAAATCGGACTTTGATGGGTGAGTTTCTAGGTGTATTTCGACCCGCTGGATGCGAAAATCCAACCTTTGATGACCAAAAATATGCTTGGAAAAAAGTTATTTCGCATGGTACGAAAAAGAGATGATCGAAAATATCTGTCTCCAGAATCGAAATCGAACTTTGAAGGGTGGGTTTATAGTTGTATTTTGACCCGCTGAATCCAAAAATCCAACCTTTGTTACACGAAAATACACCTGGAATGAAGTTATTTCGCATGGTACGAAAAAGAGATGATCGAAAATATCTGTCTCCAGAATCGGAATCGAACTTTGATGGGTGGGTTTATAGGTGTATTTTGACCCGCTGAATCCAAAAATCAAACCTTTGTTAAACGAAAATACACCTGGAAAGAAGTTATTCCGCATGGTACGAAAAAGAGATGATCGAAAATATTTTTTTTCAGAATCAAGATCGGACTTTGATGGGTGAGTTTCTAGGTGTATTCCGACCCGCTGAATCCGAAAATCCAAACTTTGTTGAGCAAAAATATGCTTGGAAAAAAGTTATTTCGCATGGTACGAAAAAGAGATGATCGAAAATATCTGTCTCCAGAATCGAAATCGAACTTTGAAGGGTGGGTTTATAGGTGTATTTTGACCCGCTGAATCCAAAAATCCAACCTTTGTTACACAAAAATACACCTGGAAAGAAGTTATTTCGCATGGTACGAAAAAGAGATGATCGAAAATATTTTTTTTCAGAATCAAGATCGGACTTCGATGGGTGAGTTTCTAGGTGTATTTCGACCCGCTGAATCCGAAAATCCAAACTTTGTTGAGCAAAAATATGCTTGGAAAAAAGTTATTTCGCATGGTACGAAAAAGAGATGATCGAAAATATCTGTCTCCAGAATCGGAATCGAACTTTGATGGGTGGGTTCATAGGTGTATTTTGACCCGCTGAATCCAAAAATCAAACCTTTGTTAAACGAAAATACACCTGGAAAGAAGTTATTCCGCATGGTACGAAAAAGAGATGATCGAAAATATTTTTTTTCAGAATCGAGATCGGACTTTAATGGGTGAGTTTCAAGGGGTATTTCGACCCGCTGAATCCAAAAATCCGACCTCTTATGACCAAAAATATGCTTGGAAAAAAGTTATTTCGCATGGTACGAAAAAGAGATGATCGAAAATATTTTTATTCAGAATCAAAATCGGACTTTGATGGGTGAGTTTCTAGGTGTATTTCGACCCGCTGGATGCGGAAATCCAACCTTTGATGACCAAAAATATGCTTGGAAAAAAGTTATTTCGCATGGTACGAAAAAGAGATGATCGAAAATATCTGTCTCCAGAATCGAAATCGAACTTTGAAGGGTGGGTTTATAGGTGTATTTTGACCCGCTGAATCCAAAAATCCAACCTTTGTTACACGAAAATACACCTGGAATGAAGTTATTTCGCATGGTACGAAAAAGAGATGATCGAAAATATCTGTCTCCAGAATCGGAATCGAACTTTGATGGGTGGGTTTATAGGTGTATTTTGACCCGCTGAATCCAAAAATCAAACCTTTGTTAAACGAAAATACACCTGGAAAGAAGTTATTCCGCATGGTACGAAAAAGAGATGATCGAAAATATTTTTTTTCAGAATCAAGATCGGACTTTGATGGGTGAGTTTCTAGGTGTATTCCGACCCGCTGAATCCGAAAATCCAAACTTTGTTGAGCAAAAATATGCTTGGAAAAAAGTTATTTCGCATGGTACGAAAAAGAGATGATCGAAAATATCTGTCTCCAGAATCGAAATCGAACTTTGAAGGGTGGGTTTATAGGTGTATTTTGACCCGCTGAATCCAAAAATCCAACCTTTGTTACACAAAAATACACCTGGAAAGAAGTTATTTCGCATGGTACGAAAA
Source organism: Phymatocera aterrima (assembly GCA_963170745.1). Lineage (NCBI taxonomy): Eukaryota > Metazoa > Arthropoda > Insecta > Hymenoptera > Tenthredinidae > Phymatocera > Phymatocera aterrima. The sequence continues at coordinate 108,211 of CAUJGY010000165.1, read as the reverse complement.
AGAGATGATCGAAAATATTTTTTTTCAGAATCAAGATCGGACTTCGATGGGTGAGTTTCTAGGTGTATTTCGACCCGCTGAATCCGAAAATCCAAACTTTGTTGAGCAAAAATATGCTTGGAAAAAAGTTATTTCGCATGGTACGAAAAAGAGATGATCGAAAATATCTGTCTCCAGAATCGGAATCGAACTTTGATGGGTGGGTTCATAGGTGTATTTTGACCCGCTGAATCCAAAAATCAAACCTTTGTTAAACGAAAATACACCTGGAAAGAAGTTATTCCGCATGGTACGAAAAAGAGATGATCGAAAATATTTTTTTTCAGAATCGAGATCGGACTTTAATGGGTGAGTTTCAAGGGGTATTTCGACCCGCTGAATCCAAAAATCCGACCTCTTATGACCAAAAATATGCTTGGAAAAAAGTTATTTCGCATGGTACGAAAAAGAGATGATCGAAAATATTTTTATTCAGAATCAAAATCGGACTTTGATGGGTGAGTTTCTAGGTGTATTTCGACCCGCTGGATGCGAAAATCCAACCTTTGATGACCAAAAATATGCTTGGAAAAAAGTTATTTCGCATGGTACGAAAAAGAGATGATCGAAAATATCTGTCTCCAGAATCGAAATCGAACTTTGAAGGGTGGGTTTATAGGTGTATTTTGACCCGCTGAATCCAAAAATCCAACCTTTGTTACACGAAAATACACCTGGAATGAAGTTATTTCGCATGGTACGAAAAAGAGATGATCGAAAATATCTGTCTCCAGAATCGGAATCGAACTTTGATGGGTGGGTTTATAGGTGTATTTTGACCCGCTGAATCCAAAAATCAAACCTTTGTTAAACGAAAATACACCTGGAAAGAAGTTATTCCGCATGGTACGAAAAAGAGATGATCGAAAATATTTTTTTTCAGAATCAAGATCGGACTTTGATGGGTGAGTTTCTAGGTGTATTTCGACCCGCTGGATGCGGAAATCCAACCTTTGATGACCAAAAATATGCTTGGAAAAAAGTTATTTCGCATGGTACGAAAAAGAGATGATCGAAAATATCTGTCTCCAGAATCGAAATCGAACTTTGAAGGGTGGGTTTATAGGTGTATTTTGACCCGCTGAATCCAAAAATCCAACCTTTGTTACACGAAAATACACCTGGAATGAAGTTATTTCGCATGGTACGAAAAAGAGATGATCGAAAATATCTGTCTCCAGAATCGGAATCGAACTTTGATGGGTGGGTTTATAGGTGTATTTTGACCCGCTGAATCCAAAAATCAAACCTTTGTTAAACGAAAATACACCTGGAAAGAAGTTATTCCGCATGGTACGAAAAAGAGATGATCGAAAATATTTTCTTTCAGAATCAAGATCGGACTTTGATGGGTGAGTTTCTTGGTGTATTTCGACCCGCTGAATCCAAAAATCCGACCTCTTATGACCAAAAATATGCTTGGAAAAAAGTTATTTCGCGTGGTACGAAAAAGAGATGATCGAAAATATCTGTCTCCAGAATCGAAATCGAACTTTGAAGGCTGGGTTTATAGGTGTATTTTGACCCGCTGAATCCAAAAATCCAACCTTTGTTAGACGAAAATATACCTGGAAAGAAGTTATTTCGCATGGTACGAAAAAGAGATGATCGAAAATATTTTTTTTCAGAATCAAGATCGGACTTTGATGGGTGAGTTTCTAGGTGTATTCCGACCCGCTGAATCCGAAAATCCAACCTTTGTTGAACGAAAATACACCTGGAAAGAAGTTATTTCGCATGGTACGAAAAAGAGATGATCGAAAATATTTTTTTTCAGAATCAAGATCGGACTTTGATGGGTGAGTTTCTAGGTGTATTTCGACCCGCTGAATCCGAAAATCCAACCTTTGTTACACGAAAATACACCTGGAAAGAAGTTATTTCGCATGGAACGAAAAAGAGATGATCGGAAATATTTTTTTTCAGAATCGAGATCGGACTTTAATGGGTGAGTTTCTAGGGGTATTTCGACCCGCTGAATCCAAAAATCCGACCTCTCATGATCAAAAATATGCTTGGAAAAAAGTTATTTCGCATGGTACGAAAAAGAGATGATCGAAAATATTTTTTTTCAGAATCAAAATCGGACTTTGATGGGTGAGTTTCTAGGTGTATTTCGACCCGCTGAATCCAAAAATCCAACCTCTGATGACCAAAAATATGCTTGGAAAAAAGTTATTTCGCATGGTACGAAAAAGAGATGTTCGAAAATATTTTTTTTCAGAATCAAAATCGGACTTTAATGAGTGAGTTTCTAGGTGTATTTCGACCCCCAGAATCCGAAAATCCAACCTCTGATGACCAAAAATATGCTTGGAAAAAAGTTATTTCGCATGGTACGAAAAAGAGATGATCGAAAATATTTTTTTTCAGAATCAAGATCGGACTTTGATGGGTGAGTTTCTAGGTGTATTTTGACCCGCTGAATCCGAAAATCCAAACTTTGATGAGCAAAAATATGCTTGGAACAAAGTTATTTCGCATGGTACGAAAAAGAGATGATCGAAAATATCTGTCTCCAGAATCGGAATCGAACTTTGATGGGTGGGTTTATAGGTGTATTTTGACCCGCTGAATCCAAAAATCCAACCTTTGTTACGCGAAAATACACCTGGAATGAAGTTATTTCGCATGGTACGAAAAAGAGATGATCGAAAATATTTTTTTTCAGAATCAAGATCGGACTTTGATGGGTGAGTTTCTAGGTGTATTTCGACCCGCTGAATCCGAAAATCCAACCTTTGTTACACGAAAATACACCTGGAAAGAAGTTATTTCGCATGGTACGAAAAAGAGATGATCGAAAATATTTTTTTTCAGAATCAAGATCGGACTTTGATGGGTGAGTTTCTAGGTGTATTTCGACCCGCTGAATCCGAAAATCCAACCTTTGTTACACGAAAATACACCTGGAAAGAAGTTATTTCGCATGGAACGAAAAAGAGATGATCGAAAATATTTTTTTTCAGAATCAAAATCGGACTTTAATGGGTGAGTTTCTGGGTGTATTTCGACCCCCTGAATCCAAAAATCCAACCTCTGATGACCAAAAATATGCTTGGAAAAAAGTTATTTCGCATGGTACGAAAAAGAGATGATCGAGAATATCTGTCTCCAGAATCGGAATCGAACTTTGATGGGTGGGTTTATAGGTGTATTTTGACCCGCTGAATCCGAAAATCAAACCTTTGTCAAACGAAAATACACCTGGAAAGAAGTTATTCCGCACGGTACGAAAAAGAGATGATCGAAAATATTTTTTTTCAGAATCGAGATCGGACTTTAATGGGTGAGTTTCTAGGGGTATTTCGACCCGCTGAATCCAAAAATCCGACCTCTTATGAACAAAAATATGCTTGGAAAAAAGTTATTTCGCATGGTACGAAAATGAGATGATCGAAAATATCTGTCTCCAGAATCGAAATCGAACTTTGATGGGTGAGTTTCTAGGTGTATTTCGACCCGCTGAATCCAAAAATCCAACCTCTGATGACCAAAAATATGCGTGGAAAAAAGTTATTTCGCATGGTACGAAAAAGAGATGTTCGAAAATATTTTTTTTCAGAATCAAAATCGGACTTTAATGAGTGAGTTTCTAGGCGTATTTCGACCCCCAGAATCCGAAAATCCAACCTCTGATGACCACAAATATGCTTGGAAAAAAGTTATTTCGCATGGTACGAAAAAGAGATGATCGAAAATATTTTTTTTCAGAATCAAGATCGGACTTTGATGGGTGAGTTCCTAGGTGTATTTTGACCCGCTGAATCCGAAAATCCAAACTTTGATGAGCAAAAATATGCTTGGAAAAAAGTTATTTCGCATGGTACGAAAAAAAGATGATCGAAAATATCTGTCTCCAGAATCGGAATCGAACTTTGATGGGTGGGTTTATAGGTGCATTTTGACCCGCTGAATCCAAAAATCCAACCTTTGTTGAGCGAAAATACACCTGGAAAGAAGTTATTTCGCATGGTACGAACAAGAGATGATCGAAAACATTTTTTTTCAGAATCGAGATCGGACTTTAATGGGTGAGTCTCTAGGGGTATTTCGACCCGCTGAATCCAAAAATCCGACCTCGTATGACCAGAAATATGCTTGGAAAAAAATTATTTCGCATGGTAAGAAAAAGAGATGATCGAAAATATTTTCTTTCAGAATCAAGATCGGACCTTGATGGGTGAGTTTCTAGGTGTATTTCGACCCGCTGAATCCAAAAATCCGACCTCTTATGACCAAAAATATGCTTGGAAAAAAGTTATTTCGCATGGTACGAAAAAGAGATGTTCGAAAATATTTTTTTTCAGAATCAAGATCGGACTTTGATGGGTGAGTTTCTAGGTGTATTTTGACCCGCTGAATCCGAAAATCCAAACTTTGATGACCAAAAATATGCTTGGAAAAAAGTTATTTCGCGTGGTACGAAAAAGAGATGATCGAAAATATCTGTCTCCAGAATCGAAATCGAACTTTGAAGGGTGGGTTTATAGGTGTATTTTGACCAGCTGAATCCAAAAATCCAACCTTTGTTACACGAAAATATACCTGGAAAGAAGTTATTTCGCATGGTACGAAAAAGAGATGATCGAAAATATTTTTTTTCAGAATCAAGATCGGACTTTGATGGGTGAGTTTCTAGGTGTATTCCGACCCGCTGAATCCGAAAATCCAACCTTTGTTAAACGAAAATACACCTGGAAAGAAGTTATTTCGCATGGAACGAAAAAGAGATGATCGAAAATATTTTTTTTCAGAATCGAGATCGGACTTTAATGGGTGAGTTTCTAGGGGTATTTCGACCCGCTGAATCCAAAAATCCGACCTCTCATGATCAAAAATATGCTTGGAAAAAAGTTATTTCGCATGGTACGAAAAAGAGATGATCGAAAATATTTTTTTTCAGAATCAAAATCGGACTTTGATGGGTGAGTTTCTAGGTGTATTTCGACCCGCTGAATCCAAAAATCCAACCTCTGATGACCAAAAATATGCTTGGAAAAAAGTTATTTCGCATGGTACGAAAAAGAGATGTTCGAAAATATTTTTTTTCAGAATCAAAATCGGACTTTAATGAGTGAGTTTCTAGGTGTATTTCGACCCCCAGAATCCGAAAATCCAACCTCTGATGACCAAAAATATGCTTGGAAAAAAGTTATTTCGCATGGTACGAAAAAGAGATGATCGAAAATATTTTTTTTCAGAATCAAGATCGGACTTTGATGGGTGAGTTTCTAGGTGTATTTTGACCCGCTGAATCCGAAAATCCAAACTTTGATGAGCAAAAATATGCTTGGAACAAAGTTATTTCGCATGGTACGAAAAAGAGATGATCGAAAATATCTGTCTCCAGAATCGGAATCGAACTTTGATGGGTGGGTTTATAGGTGTATTTTGACCCGCTGAATCCAAAAATCCAACCTTTGTTACGCGAAAATACACCTGGAATGAAGTTATTTCGCATGGTACGAAAAAGAGATGATCGAAAATATTTTTTTTCAGAATCAAGATCGGACTTTGATGGGTGAGTTTCTAGGTGTATTTCGACCCGCTGAATCCGAAAATCCAACCTTTGTTACACGAAAATACACCTGGAAAGAAGTTATTTCGCATGGTACGAAAAAGAGATGATCGAAAATATTTTTTTTCAGAATCAAGATCGGACTTTGATGGGTGAGTTTCTAGGTGTATTTCGACCCGCTGAATCCGAAAATCCAACCTTTGTTACACGAAAATACACCTGGAAAGAAGTTATTTCGCATGGAACGAAAAAGAGATGATCGAAAATATTTTTTTTCAGAATCAAAATCGGACTTTAATGGGTGAGTTTCTGGGTGTATTTCGACCCCCTGAATCCAAAAATCCAACCTCTGACGACCAAAAATATGCTTGGAAAAAAGTTATTTCGCATGGTACGAAAAAGAGATGATCGAAAATATTTTTGTTCAGAATCAAGATCGGACTTTGATGCTTGAGTTTCTAGGTGTATTCCGACCCGCTGAATCCGAAAATCCAACCTTTGTTACACGAAAATACACCTGGAAAGAAGTTATTTCGCATGGTACGAACAAGAGATGATCGAAAATATTTTTTTTCAGAATCGAGATCGGACTTTAATGGGTGAGTCTCTAGGGGTATTTCGACCCGCTGAATCCAAGAATCCGACCTCGTATGACCAGAAATATGCTTGGAAAAAAATTATTTCGCATGGTACGAAAAAGAGATGATCGAAAATATTTTCTTTCAGAATCAAGATCGGACTTTGATGGGTGAGTTTCTAGGTGTATTTCGACCCGCTGAATCCAAAAATCCGACCTCTTATGACCAAAAATATGCTTGGAAAAAAGTTATTTCGCATGGTACGAAAAAGAGATGATCGAAAATATCTGTCTCCAGAATCGGAATCGAACTTTGATGGGTGGGTTTATAGGTGTATTTTGACCCGCTGAATCCAAAAATCAAACCTTTGTCAAACGAAAATACACCTGGAAAGAAGTTATTCCGCACGGTACGAAAAAGAAATGATCGAAAATATTTTTTTTCAGAATCGAGATCGGACTTTAATGGGTGAGTTTCTAGGGGTATTTCGACCCGCTGAATCCAAAAATCCGACCTCTTATGACCAGAAATATGCTTGGAAAAAAGTTATTCCGCATGGTACGAAAAAGAGATGATCGAAAATATTTTTTGTCAGAATCAAGATCGGACTTTGATGGGTGAGTTTCTAGGTGTATTTTGACCCGCTGAATCCGAAAATCCAAACTTTGATGAGCAAAAATATGCTTGGAAAAAAGTTATTTCGCATGGTACGAAAAAGAGATGATCGAAAATATCTGTCTCCAGAATCGGAATCGAACTTTGATGGGTGGGTTTATAGGTGTATTTTGACCCGCTGAATCCAAAAATCAAACCTTTGTCAATCGAAAATACACCTGGAAAGAAGTTATTCCGCACGGTACGAAAAAGAGATGATCGAAAATATTTTTTTTCAGAATCGAGATCGGACTTTAATGGGTGAGTTTCTAGGGGTATTTCGACCCGCTGAATCCAAAAATCCGACCTCTTATGACCAAAAATATGCTTGGAAAAAAGTTATTTCGCATGGTACGAAAAAGAGATGATCGAAAATATTTTTTTTCAGAATCAAAATCGGACTTTGATGGGTGAGTTTCTAGGTGTATTTCGACCCGCTGAATCCAAAAATCCGACCTCTTACGACCAAAAATATGCTTGGAAAAAAGTTATTTCGCATGGTACGAAAAAGAGATGTTCGAAAATATTTTTTTTCAGAATCAAAATCGGACTTTAATGAGTGAGTTTCTAGGTGTATTTCGACCCCCAGAATACGAAAATCCAACCTCTGATGACCAAAAATATGCTTGGAAAAAAGTTATTTCGCATGGTACGAAAAAGAGATGATCGAAAATATTTTTTTTCAGAATCAAGATCGGACTTTGATGGGTGAGTTTCTAGGTGTATTTTGACCCGCTGAATCCGAAAATCCAAACTTTGATGAGCAAAAATATGCTTGGAAAAAAGTTATTTCGCATGGTACGAAAAAGAGATGATCGAAAATATCTGTCTCCAGAATCGGAATCGAACTTTGATGGGTGGGTTTATAGGTGTATTTTGACCCGCTGAATCCAAAAATCTAACCTTTGTTACACGAAAATACACCTGGAATGAAGTTATTTCGCATGGTACGAAAAAGAGATGATCGAAAATATTTTTTTTCAGAATCAAAATCGGACTTTGATGGGTGAGTTTCTAGGTGTATTTCGACCCGCTGAATCCAAAAATCCAACCTCTGATGACCAAAAATATGCTTGGAAAAAAGTTATTTCGCATGGTACGAAAAAGAGATGTTCGAAAATATTTTTTTTCAGAATCAAAATCGGACTTTAATGAGTGAGTTTCTAGGTGTATTTCGACCCCCAGAATCCGAAAATCCAACCTCTGATGACCAAAAATATGCTTGGAAAAAAGTTATTTCGCATGGTACGAAAAAGAGATGATCGAAAATATTTTTTTTCAGAATCAAGATCGGACTTTGATGGGTGAGTTTCTGGGTGTATTTTGACCCGCTGAATCCGAAAATCCAAACTTTGATGAGCAAAAATATGCTTGGAACAAAGTTATTTCGCATGGTACGAAAAAGAGATGATCGAAAATATCTGTCTCCAGAATCGGAATCGAACTTTGATGGGTGGGTTTATAGGTGTATTTTGACCCGCTGAATCCAAAAATCCAACCTTTGTTACGCGAAAATACACCTGGAATGAAGTTATTTCGCATGGTACGAAAAAGAGATGATCGAAAATATTTTTATTCAGAATCAAGATCGGACTTTGATGGGTGAGTTTCTAGGTGTATTTCGACCCGCTGAATCCGAAAATCCAACCTTTGTTACACGAAAATACACCTGGAAAGAAGTTATTTCGCATGGTACGAAAAAGAGATGATCGAAAATATTTTTTTTCAGAATCAAGATCGGACTTTGATGGGTGAGTTTCTAGGTGTATTTCGACCCGCTGAATCCATAAATCCAACCTTTGTTACACGAAAATACACCTGGAAAGAAGTTATTTCGCATGGAACGAAAAAGAGATGATCGAAAATATTTTTTTTCAGAATCAAAATCGGACTTTAATGGGTGAGTTTCTGGGTGTATTTCGACCCCCTGAATCCAAAAATCCAACCTCTGATGACCAAAAATATGCTTGGAAAAAAGTTATTTCGCATGGTACGAAAAAGAGATGATCGAAAATATTTTTGTTCAGAATCAAGATCGGACTTTGATGGGTGAGTTTCTAGGTGTATTCCGACCCGCTGAATCCGAAAATCCAACCTTTGTTACACGAAAATACACCTGGAAAGAAGTTATTTCGCATGGTACGAACAAGAGATGATCGAAAATATTTTTTTTCAGAATCGAGATCGGACTTTAATGGGTGAGTCTCTAGGGGTATTTCGACCCGCTGAATCCAAAAATCCGACCTCGTATGACCAGAAATATGCTTGGAAAAAAATTATTTCGCATGGTACGAAAAAGAGATGATCGAAAATATTTTCTTTTAGAATCAAGATCGGACCTTGATGGGTGAGTTTCTAGGTGTATTTCGACCCGCTGAATCCAAAAATCCGACCTCTTACGACCAAAAATATGCTTGGAAAAAAGTTATTTCGCATGGTACGAAAAAGAGATGTTCGAAAATATTTTTTTTCAGAATCAAAATCGGACTTTAATGAGTGAGTTTCTAGGTGTATTTCGACCCCCAGAATCCGAAAATCCAACCTCTGATGACCAAAAATATGCTTGGAAAAAAGTTATTTCGCATGGTACGAAAAAGAGATGATCGAAAATATTTTTTTTCAGAATCAAGATCGGACTTTGATGGGTGAGTTTCTAGGTGTATTTTGACCCGCTGAATCCGAAAATCCAAACTTTGATGAGCAAAAATATGCTTGGAAAAAAGTTATTTCGCATGGTACGAAAAAGAGATGATCGAAAATATCTGTCTCCAGAATCGGAATCGAACTTTGATGGGTGGGTTTATAGGTGTATTTTGACCCGCTGAATCCAAAAATCCAACCTTTGTTACACGAAAATACACCTGGAATGAAGTTATTTCGCATGGTACGAAAAAGAGATGATCGAAAATATTTTTTTTCAGAATCAAGATCGGACTTTGATGGGTGAGTTTCTAGGTGTATTCCGACCCGCTGAATCCGAAAATCCAACCTTTGTTGCACGAAAATACACCTGGAAAGAAGTTATATCGCATGGAACGAAAAAGAGATGATCGAAAATATTTTTTTTCAGAATCGAGATCGGACTTTAATGGGTGAGTTTCTAGGGGTATTTCGACCCGCTGAATCCAAAAATCCGACCTCTCATGATCAAAAATATGCTTGGAAAAAAGTTATTTCGCATGGTACGAAAAAGAGATGATCGAAAATATTTTTTTTCAGAATCAAAATCGGACTTTGATGGGTGAGTTTCTAGGTGTATTTCGACCCGCTGAATCCAAAAATCCAACCTCTGATGACCAAAAATATGCTTGGAAAAAAGTTATTTCGCATGGTACGAAAAAGAGATGTTCGAAAATATTTTTTCTTCAGAATCAAAATCGGACTTTAATGAGTGAGTTTCTAGGTGTATTTCGACCCCCAGAATCCGAAAATCCAACCTCCGATGACCAAAAATATGCTTGGAAAAAAGTTATTTCGCATGGTACGAAAAAGAGATGATCGAAAATATTTTTTTTCAGAATCAAGATCGGACTTTGATGGGTGAGTTTCTAGGTGTATTTTGACCCGCTGAATCCGAAAATCCAAACTTTGATGAGCAAAAATATGCTTGGAACAAAGTTATTTCGCATGGTACGAAAAAGAGATGATCGAAAATATCTGTCTCCAGAATCGGAATCGAACTTTGATGGGTGGGTTTATAGGTGTATTTTGACCCGCTGAATCCAAAAATCCAACCTTTGTTACGCGAAAATACACCTGGAATGAAGTTATTTCGCATGGTACGAAAAAGAGATGATCGAAAATATTTTTTTCCAGAATCAAGATCGGACTTTGATGGGTGAGTTTCTAGGTGTATTTCGACCCGCTGAATCCGAAAATCCAACCTTTGTTACACGAAAATACACCTGGAAAGAAGTTATTTCGCATGGTACGAAAAAGAGATGATCGAAAATATTTTTTTTCAGAATCAAGATCGGACTTTGATGGGTGAGTTTCTAGGTGTATTTCGACCCGCTGAATCCGAAAATCCAACCTTTGTTACACGAAAATACACCTGGAAAGAAGTTATTTCGCATGGAACGAAAAAGAGATGATCGAAAATATTTTTTTTCAGAATCAAAATCGGACTTTAATGGGTGAGTTCCTGGGTGTATTTCGACCCCCTGAATCCAAGAATCCGACCTCGTATGACCAGAAATATGCTTGGAAAAAAATTATTTCGCATGGTACGAAAAAGAGATGATCGAAAATATTTTCTTTCAGAATCAAGATCGGACTTTGATGGGTGAGTTTCTAGGTGTATTTCGACCCGCTGAATCCGAAAATCCAACCTTTGTTACACGAAAATACACCTGGAAAGAAGTTATTTCGCATGGTACGAACAAGAGATAATCGAAAATATTTTTTTTCAGAATCGAGATCGGACTTTAATGGGTGAGTCTCTAGGGGTATTTCGACCCGCCGAATCCAAGAATCCGACCTCGTATGACCAGAAATATGCTTGGAAAAAAATTATTTCGCATGGTACGAAAAAGAGATGATCGAAAATATTTTCTTTCAGAATCAAGATCGGACTTTGATGGGTGAGTTTCTAGGTGTATTTCGACCCGCTGAATCCAAAAATCCGACCTCTTATGACCAAAAATATGCTTGGAAAAAAGTTATTTCGCATGGTACGAAAAAGAGATGATCGAAAATATCTGTCTCCAGAATCGGAATCGAACTTTGATGGGTGGGTTTATAGGTGTATTTTGACCCGCTGAATCCAAAAATCAAACCTTTGTCAATCGAAAATACACCTGGAAAGAAGTTATTTCGCATGGAACGAAAAAGAGATGATCGAAAATATTTTTTTCAGAATCGAGATCGGACTTTAATGGGTGAGTTTCTAGGGGTATTTCGACCCGCTGAATCCAAAAATCCGACCTCTTATGACCAAAAATATGCTTGGAAGAAAATTATTTCGCATGGTACGAAAAAGAGATGATCGAAAATATTTTCTTTCAGAATCAAGATCGGACTTTGATGGGTGAGTTTCTAGGTGTATTTCGACCCGCTGAATCCGAAAATCCAACCTTTGTTACACGAAAATACACCTGGAAAGAAGTTATTTCGCATGGTACGAAAAAGAGATGATCGAAAATATTTTTTTTCAGAATCAAGATCGGACTTTAATGGGTGAGTTTCTAGGTGTATTTCGACCCGCTGAATCCGAAAATCCAACCTTTGTTACACGAAAATACACCTGGAAAGAAGTTATTTCGCATGGAACGAAAAAGAGATGATCGAAAATATTTTTTTTCAGAATCGAGATCGGACTTTAATGGGTGAGTTTCTAGGGGTATTTCGACCCGCTGAATCCAAAAATCCGACCTATTATGATCAAAAATATGCTTGGAAAAAAGTTATTTCGCATGGTACGAAAAAGAGATGATCGAAAATATTTTTTTTCAGAATCAAAATCGGACTTTGATGGGTGAGTTTCTAGGTGTATTTCGACCCGCTGAATCCAAAAATCCGACCTCTTATGACCAAAAATATGCTTGGAAAAAAGTTATTTCGCATGGTACGAAAATGAGATGATGGAAAATATCTGTCTCCAGAATCGAAATCGAACTGTGAAGGGTGGGTTTATAGGTGTATTTTGACCCGCTGAATCCAAAAATCCAACCTTTGTTACACGAAAATACACCTGGAAAGAAGTTATTTCGCATGGTACGAAAAAGAGATGATCGAAAATATTTTTTTTCAGAATCAAAATCGAACTTCAATGGGTGAGTTTCTAGGTGTATTTCGACCCCCTGAATCCGAAAATCCAACCTCCGATGACCGAAAATATGCTTGGAAAAAAGTTATTTCGCATGGTACGAAAAAGAGATGATCGAAAATATTTTTTTCCAGAATCAAGATCGGACTTTGATGGGTGAGTTTCTAGGTGTATTTCGACCCCCTGAATCCGAAAATCCAACCTCTGATGACCAAAAATATGCTTGGAAAAAAGTTATTTCGCATGGTACGAAAAAGAGATGATCGAAAATATTTTTTTCCAGAATCAAGATCGGACTTTGATGGGTGAGTTTCTAGGTGTATTTCGACCCGCTGAATCCGAAAATCCAAACTTTGTTGAGCAAAAATATGCTTGTAAAAAAGTTATTTCGCATGGTACGAAAAAGAGATGATCGAAAATATCTGTCTCCAGAATCGGAATCGAACTTTGATGGGTGGGTTTATAGGTGTATTTTGACCCGCTGAATCCAAAAATCAAACCTTCGTCAAACGAAAATAAACCTGGAAAGAAGTTATTCCGCACGGTACGAAAAAGAGATGATCGAAAATATTTTTTTTCAGAATCGAGATCGGACTTTAATGGGTGAGTTTCTAGGGGTATTTCGACCCGCTGAATCCAAAAATCCGACCTCTTATGACCAAAAATATGCTTGGAAAAAAATTATTTCGCATGGTACGAAAAAGAGATGATCGAAAATATTTTCTTTCAGAATCAAGATCGGACTTTGATGGGTGAGTTTCTTGGTGTATTTCGACCCGCTGAATCCAAAAATCCGACCTCTTATGACCAAAAATATGCTTGGAAAAAAGTTATTTCGCGTGGTACGAAAAAGAGATGATCGAAAATATCTGTCTCCAGAATCGAAATCGAACTTTGAAGGCTGGGTTTATAGGTGTATTTTGACCCGCTGAATCCAAAAATCCAACCTTTGTTAGACGAAAATATACCTGGAAAGAAGTTATTTCGCATGGTACGAAAAAGAGATGATCGAAAATATTTTTTTTCAGAATCAAGATCGGACTTTGATGGGTGAGTTTCTAGGTGTATTCCGACCCGCTGAATCCGAAAATCCAACCTTTGTTGAACGAAAATACACCTGGAAAGAAGTTATTTCGCATGGTACGAAAAAGAGATGATCGAAAATATTTTTTTTCAGAATCAAGATCGGACTTTGATGGGTGAGTTTCTAGGTGTATTTCGACCCGCTGAATCCGAAAATCCAACCTTTGTTACACGAAAATACACCTGGAAAGAAGTTATTTCGCATGGAACGAAAAAGAGATGATCGGAAATATTTTTTTTCAGAATCGAGATCGGACTTTAATGGGTGAGTTTCTAGGGGTATTTCGACCCGCTGAATCCAAAAATCCGACCTCTCATGATCAAAAATATGCTTGGAAAAAAGTTATTTCGCATGGTACGAAAAAGAGATGATCGAAAATATTTTTTTTCAGAATCAAAATCGGACTTTGATGGGTGAGTTTCTAGGTGTATGTCGACCCGCTGAATCCAAAAATCCAACCTCTGATGACCAAAAATATGCTTGGAAAAAAGTTATTTCGCATGGTACGAAAAAGAGATGTTCGAAAATATTTTTTTTCAGAATCAAAATCGGACTTTAATGAGTGAGTTTCTAGGTGTATTTCGACCCCCAGAATCCGAAAATCCAACCTCTGATGACCAAAAATATGCTTGGAAAAAAGTTATTTCGCATGGTACGAAAAAGAGATGATCGAAAATATTTTTTTTCAGAATCAAGATCGGACTTTGATGGGTGAGTTTCTAGGTGTATTTTGACCCGCTGAATCCGAAAATCCAAACTTTGATGAGCAAAAATATGCTTGGAACAAAGTTATTTCGCATGGTACGAAAAAGAGATGATCGAAAATATCTGTCTCCAGAATCGGAATCGAACTTTGATGGGTGGGTTTATAGGTGTATTTTGACCCGCTGAATCCAAAAATCCAACCTTTGTTACGCGAAAATACACCTGGAATGAAGTTATTTCGCATGGTACGAAAAAGAGATGATCGAAAATATTTTTTTTCAGAATCAAGATCGGACTTTGATGGGTGAGTTTCTAGGTGTATTTCGACCCGCTGAATCCGAAAATCCAACCTTTGTTACACGAAAATACACCTGGAAAGAAGTTATTTCGCATGGTACGAAAAAGAGATGATCGAAAATATTTTTTTTCAGAATCAAGATCGGACTTTGATGGGTGAGTTTCTAGGTGTATTTCGACCCGCTGAATCCGAAAATCCAACCTTTGTTACACGAAAATACACCTGGAAAGAAGTTATTTCGCATGGAACGAAAAAGAGATGATCGAAAATATTTTTTTTCAGAATCAAAATCGGACTTTAATGGGTGAGTTTCTGGGTGTATTTCGACCCCCTGAATCCAAAAATCCAACCTCTGATGACCAAAAATATGCTTGGAAAAAAGTTATTTCGCATGGTACGAAAAAGAGATGATCGAGAATATCTGTCTCCAGAATCGGAATCGAACTTTGATGGGTGGGTTTATAGGTGTATTTTGACCCGCTGAATCCGAAAATCAAACCTTTGTCAAACGAAAATACACCTGGAAAGAAGTTATTCCGCACGGTACGAAAAAGAGATGATCGAAAATATTTTTTTTCAGAATCGAGATCGGACTTTAATGGGTGAGTTTCTAGGGGTATTTCGACCCGCTGAATCCAAAAATCCGACCTCTTATGAACAAAAATATGCTTGGAAAAAAGTTATTTCGCATGGTACGAAAATGAGATGATCGAAAATATCTGTCTCCAGAATCGAAATCGAACTTTGATGGGTGAGTTTCTAGGTGTATTTCGACCCGCTGAATCCAAAAATCCAACCTCTGATGACCAAAAATATGCGTGGAAAAAAGTTATTTCGCATGGTACGAAAAAGAGATGTTCGAAAATATTTTTTTTCAGAATCAAAATCGGACTTTAATGAGTGAGTTTCTAGGCGTATTTCGACCCCCAGAATCCGAAAATCCAACCTCTGATGACCACAAATATGCTTGGAAAAAAGTTATTTCGCATGGTACGAAAAAGAGATGATCGAAAATATTTTTTTTCAGAATCAAGATCGGACTTTGATGGGTGAGTTCCTAGGTGTATTTTGACCCGCTGAATCCGAAAATCCAAACTTTGATGAGCAAAAATATGCTTGGAAAAAAGTTATTTCGCATGGTACGAAAAAAAGATGATCGAAAATATCTGTCTCCAGAATCGGAATCGAACTTTGATGGGTGGGTTTATAGGTGCATTTTGACCCGCTGAATCCAAAAATCCAACCTTTGTTGAGCGAAAATACACCTGGAAAGAAGTTATTTCGCATGGTACGAACAAGAGATGATCGAAAACATTTTTTTTCAGAATCGAGATCGGACTTTAATGGGTGAGTCTCTAGGGGTATTTCGACCCGCTGAATCCAAAAATCCGACCTCGTATGACCAGAAATATGCTTGGAAAAAAATTATTTCGCATGGTAAGAAAAAGAGATGATCGAAAATATTTTCTTTCAGAATCAAGATCGGACCTTGATGGGTGAGTTTCTAGGTGTATTTCGACCCGCTGAATCCAAAAATCCGACCTCTTATGACTAAAAATATGCTTGGAAAAAAGTTATTTCGCATGGTACGAAAAAGAGATGTTCGAAAATATTTTTTTTCAGAATCAAGATCGGACTTTGATGGGTGAGTTTCTAGGTGTATTTTGACCCGCTGAATCCGAAAATCCAAACTTTGATGACCAAAAATATGCTTGGAAAAAAGTTATTTCGCGTGGTACGAAAAAGAGATGATCGAAAATATCTGTCTCCAGAATCGAAATCGAACTTTGAAGGGTGGGTTTATAGGTGTATTTTGACCAGCTGAATCCAAAAATCCAACCTTTGTTACACGAAAATATACCTGGAAAGAAGTTATTTCGCATGGTACGAAAAAGAGATGATCGAAAATATTTTTTTTCAGAATCAAGATCGGACTTTGATGGGTGAGTTTCTAGGTGTATTCCGACCCGCTGAATCCGAAAATCCAACCTTTGTTAAACGAAAATACACCTGGAAAGAAGTTATTTCGCATGGAACGAAAAAGAGATGATCGAAAATATTTTTTTTCAGAATCGAGATCGGACTTTAATGGGTGAGTTTCTAGGGACATTTCGACCCGCTGAATCCAAAAATCCGACCTCTCATGATCAAAAATATGCTTGGAAAAAAGTTATTTCGCATGGTACGAAAAAGAGATGATCGAAAATATTTTTTTTCAGAATCAAAATCGGACTTTGATGGGTGAGTTTCTAGGTGTATTTCGACCCGCTGAATCCAAAAATCCAACCTCTGATGACCAAAAATATGCTTGGAAAAAAGTTATTTCGCATGGTACGAAAAAGAGATGTTCGAAAATATTTTTTTTCAGAATCAAAATCGGACTTTAATGAGTGAGTTTCTAGGTGTATTTCGACCCCCAGAATCCGAAAATCCAACCTCTGATGACCAAAAATATGCTTGGAAAAAAGTTATTTCGCATGGTACGAAAAAGAGATGATCGAAAATATTTTTTTTCAGAATCAAGATCGGACTTTGATGGGTGAGTTTCTAGGTGTATTTTGACCCGCTGAATCCGAAAATCCAAACTTTGATGAGCAAAAATATGCTTGGAACAAAGTTATTTCGCATGGTACGAAAAAGAGATGATCGAAAATATCTGTCTCCAGAATCGGAATCGAACTTTGATGGGTGGGTTTATAGGTGTATTTTGACCCGCTGAATCCAAAAATCCAACCTTTGTTACGCGAAAATACACCTGGAATGAAGTTATTTCGCATGGTACGAAAAAGAGATGATCGAAAATATTTTTTTTCAGAATCAAGATCGGACTTTGATGGGTGAGTTTCTAGGTGTATTTCGACCCGCTGAATCCGAAAATCCAACCTTTGTTACACGAAAATACACCTGGAAAGAAGTTATTTCGCATGGTACGAAAAAGAGATGATCGAAAATATTTTTTTTCAGAATCAAGATCGGACTTTGATGGGTGAGTTTCTAGGTGTATTTCGACCCGCTGAATCCGAAAATCCAACCTTTGTTACACGAAAATACACCTGGAAAGAAGTTATTTCGCATGGAACGAAAAAGAGATGATCGAAAATATTTTTTTTCAGAATCAAAATCGGACTTTAATGGGTGAGTTTCTGGGTGTATTTCGACCCCCTGAATCCAAAAATCCAACCTCTGATGACCAAAAATATGCTTGGAAAAAAGTTATTTCGCATGGTACGAAAAAGAGATGATCGAAAATATTTTTGTTCAGAATCAAGATCGGACTTTGATGCTTGAGTTTCTAGGTGTATTCCGACCCGCTGAATCCGAAAATCCAACCTTTGTTACACGAAAATACACCTGGAAAGAAGTTATTTCGCATGGTACGAACAAGAGATGATCGAAAATATTTTTTTTCAGAATCGAGATCGGACTTTAATGGGTGAGTCTCTAGGGGTATTTCGACCCGCTGAATCCAAGAATCCGACCTCGTATGACCAGAAATATGCTTGGAAAAAAATTATTTCGCATGGTACGAAAAAGAGATGATCGAAAATATTTTCTTTCAGAATCAAGATCGGACTTTGATGGGTGAGTTTCTAGGTGTATTTCGACCCGCTGAATCCAAAAATCCGACCTCTTATGACCAAAAATATGCTTGGAAAAAAGTTATTTCGCATGGTACGAAAAAGAGATGATCGAAAATATCTGTCTCCAGAATCGGAATCGAACTTTGATGGGTGGGTTTATAGGTGTATTTTGACCCGCTGAATCCAAAAATCAAACCTTTGTCAAACGAAAATACACCTGGAAAGAAGTTATTCCGCACGGTACGAAAAAGAAATGATCGAAAATATTTTTTTTCAGAATCGAGATCGGACTTTAATGGGTGAGTTTCTAGGGGTATTTCGACCCGCTGAATCCAAAAATCCGACCTCTTATGACCAGAAATATGCTTGGAAAAAAGTTATTTCGCATGGTACGAAAAAGAGATGATCGAAAATATTTTTTGTCAGAATCAAGATCGGACTTTGATGGGTGAGTTTCTAGGTGTATTTTGACCCGCTGAATCCGAAAATCCAAACTTTGATGAGCAAAAATATGCTTGGAAAAAAGTTATTTCGCATGGTACGAAAAAGAGATGATCGAAAATATCTGTCTCCAGAATCGGAATCGAACTTTGATGGGTGGGTTTATAGGTGTATTTTGACCCGCTGAATCCAAAAATCAAACCTTTGTCAATCGAAAATACACCTGGAAAGAAGTTATTCCGCACGGTACGAAAAAGAGATGATCGAAAATATTTTTTTTCAGAATCGAGATCGGACTTTAATGGGTGAGTTTCTAGGGGTATTTCGACCCGCTGAATCCAAAAATCCGACCTCTTATGACCAAAAATATGCTTGGAAAAAAGTTATTTCGCATGGTACGAAAAAGAGATGATCGAAAATATTTTTTTTCAGAATCAAAATCGGACTTTGATGGGTGAGTTTCTAGGTGTATTTCGACCCGCTGAATCCAAAAATCCGACCTCTTACGACCAAAAATATGCTTGGAAAAAAGTTATTTCGCATGGTACGAAAAAGAGATGTTCGAAAATATTTTTTTTCAGAATCAAAATCGGACTTTAATGAGTGAGTTTCTAGGTGTATTTCGACCCCCAGAATACGAAAATCCAACCTCTGATGACCAAAAATATGCTTGGAAAAAAGTTATTTCGCATGGTACGAAAAAGAGATGATCGAAAATATTTTTTTTCAGAATCAAGATCGGACTTTGATGGGTGAGTTTCTAGGTGTATTTTGACCCGCTGAATCCGAAAATCCAAACTTTGATGAGCAAAAATATGCTTGGAAAAAAGTTATTTCGCATGGTACGAAAAAGAGATGATCGAAAATATCTGTCTCCAGAATCGGAATCGAACTTTGATGGGTGGGTTTATAGGTGTATTTTGACCCGCTGAATCCAAAAATCTAACCTTTGTTACACGAAAATACACCTGGAATGAAGTTATTTCGCATGGTACGAAAAAGAGATGATCGAAAATATTTTTTTTCAGAATCAAAATCGGACTTTGATGGGTGAGTTTCTAGGTGTATTTCGACCCGCTGAATCCAAAAATCCAACCTCTGATGACCAAAAATATGCTTGGAAAAAAGTTATTTCGCATGGTACGAAAAAGAGATGTTCGAAAATATTTTTTTTCAGAATCAAAATCGGACTTTAATGAGTGAGTTTCTAGGTGTATTTCGACCCCCAGAATCCGAAAATCCAACCTCTGATGACCAAAAATATGCTTGGAAAAAAGTTATTTCGCATGGTACGAAAAAGAGATGATCGAAAATATTTTTTTTCAGAATCAAGATCGGACTTTGATGGGTGAGTTTCTGGGTGTATTTTGACCCGCTGAATCCGAAAATCCAAACTTTGATGAGCAAAAATATGCTTGGAACAAAGTTATTTCGCATGGTACGAAAAAGAGATGATCGAAAATATCTGTCTCCAGAATCGGAATCGAACTTTGATGGGTGGGTTTATAGGTGTATTTTGACCCGCTGAATCCAAAAATCCAACCTTTGTTACGCGAAAATACACCTGGAATGAAGTTATTTCGCATGGTACGAAAAAGAGATGATCGAAAATATTTTTATTCAGAATCAAGATCGGACTTTGATGGGTGAGTTTCTAGGTGTATTTCGACCCGCTGAATCCGAAAATCCAACCTTTGTTACACGAAAATACACCTGGAAAGAAGTTATTTCGCATGGTACGAAAAAGAGATGATCGAAAATATTTTTTTTCAGAATCAAGATCGGACTTTGATGGGTGAGTTTCTAGGTGTATTTCGACCCGCTGAATCCATAAATCCAACCTTTGTTACACGAAAATACACCTGGAAAGAAGTTATTTCGCATGGAACGAAAAAGAGATGATCGAAAATATTTTTTTTCAGAATCAAAATCGGACTTTAATGGGTGAGTTTCTGGGTGTATTTCGACCCCCTGAATCCAAAAATCCAACCTCTGATGACCAAAAATATGCTTGGAAAAAAGTTATTTCGCATGGTACGAAAAAGAGATGATCGAAAATATTTTTGTTCAGAATCAAGATCGGACTTTGATGGGTGAGTTTCTAGGTGTATTCCGACCCGCTGAATCCGAAAATCCAACCTTTGTTACACGAAAATACACCTGGAAAGAAGTTATTTCGCATGGTACGAACAAGAGATGATCGAAAATATTTTTTTTCAGAATCGAGATCGGACTTTAATGGGTGAGTCTCTAGGGGTATTTCGACCCGCTGAATCCAAAAATCCGACCTCGTATGACCAGAAATATGCTTGGAAAAAAATTATTTCGCATGGTACGAAAAAGAGATGATCGAAAATATTTTCTTTTAGAATCAAGATCGGACCTTGATGGGTGAGTTTCTAGGTGTATTTCGACCCGCTGAATCCAAAAATCCGACCTCTTACGACCAAAAATATGCTTGGAAAAAAGTTATTTCGCATGGTACGAAAAAGAGATGTTCGAAAATATTTTTTTTCAGAATCAAAATCGGACTTTAATGAGTGAGTTTCTAGGTGTATTTCGACCCCCAGAATCCGAAAATCCAACCTCTGATGACCAAAAATATGCTTGGAAAAAAGTTATTTCGCATGGTACGAAAAAGAGATGATCGAAAATATTTTTTTTCAGAATCAAGATCGGACATCGATGGGTGAGTTTCTAGGTGTATTTTGACCCGCTGAATCCGAAAATCCAAACTTTGATGAGCAAAAATATGCTTGGAAAAAAGTTATTTCGCATGGTACGAAAAAGAGATGATCGAAAATATCTGTCTCCAGAATCGGAATCGAACTTTGATGGGTGGGTTTATAGGTGTATTTTGACCCGCTGAATCCAAAAATCCAACCTTTGTTACACGAAAATACACCTGGAATGAAGTTATTTCGCATGGTACGAAAAAGAGATGATCGAAAATATTTTTTTTCAGAATCAAGATCGGACTTTGATGGGTGAGTTTCTAGGTGTATTTCGACCCGCTGAATCCGAAAATCCAACCTTTGTTGCACGAAAATACACCTGGAAAGAAGTTATTTCGCATGGAACGAAAAAGAGATGATCGAAAATATTTTTTTTCAGAATCGAGATCGGACTTTAATGGGTGAGTTTCTAGGGGTATTTCGACCCGCTGAATCCAAAAATCCGACCTCTCATGATCAAAAATATGCTTGGAAAAAAGTTATTTCGCATGGTACGAAAAAGAGATGATCGAAAATATTTTTTTCCAGAATCAAAATCGGACTTTGATGGGTGAGTTTCTAGGTGTATTTCGACCCGCTGAATCCAAAAATCCAACCTCTGATGACCAAAAATATGCTTGGAAAAAAGTTATTTCGCATGGTACGAAAAAGAGATGTTCGAAAATATTTTTTTTCAGAATCAAAATCGGACTTTAATGAGTGAGTTTCTAGGTGTATTTCGACCCCCAGAATCCGAAAATCCAACCTCTGATGACCAAAAATATGCTTGGAAAAAAGTTATTTCGCATGGTACGAAAAAGAGATGATCGAAAATATTTTTTTTCAGAATCAAGATCGGACTTTGATGGGTGAGTTTCTAGGTGTATTTTGACCCGCTGAATCCGAAAATCCAAACTTTGATGAGCAAAAATATGCTTGGAAAAAAGTTATTTCGCATGGTACGAAAAAGAGATGATCGAAAATATCTGTCTCCAGAATCGGAATCGAACTTTGATGGGTGGGTTTATAGGTGTATTTTGACCCGCTGAATCCAAAAATCAAACCTTTGTCAATCGAAAATACACCTGGAAAGAAGTTATTCCGCACGGTACGAAAAAGAGATGATCGAAAATATTTTTTTTCAGAATCGAGATCGGACTTTAATGGGTGAGTTTCTAGGGGTATTTCGACCCGCTGAATCCAAAAATCCGACCTCTTATGACCAAAAATATGCTTGGAAAAAAGTTATTTCGCATGGTACGAAAAAGAGATGATCGAAAATATTTTTTTTCAGAATCAAAATCGGACTTTGATGGGTGAGTTTCTAGGTGTATTTCGACCCGCTGAATCCAAAAATCCGACCTCTTACGACCAAAAATATGCTTGGAAAAAAGTTATTTCGCATGGTACGAAAAAGAGATGTTCGAAAATATTTTTTTTCAGAATCAAAATCGGACTTTAATGAGTGAGTTTCTAGGTGTATTTCGACCCCCAGAATACGAAAATCCAACCTCTGATGACCAAAAATATGCTTGGAAAAAAGTTATTTCGCATGGTACGAAAAAGAGATGATCGAAAATATTTTTTTTCAGAATCAAGATCGGACTTTGATGGGTGAGTTTCTAGGTGTATTTTGACCCGCTGAATCCGAAAATCCAAACTTTGATGAGCAAAAATATGCTTGGAAAAAAGTTATTTCGCATGGTACGAAAAAGAGATGATCGAAAATATCTGTCTCCAGAATCGGAATCGAACTTTGATGGGTGGGTTTATAGGTGTATTTTGACCCGCTGAATCCAAAAATCTAACCTTTGTTACACGAAAATACACCTGGAATGAAGTTATTTCGCATGGTACGAAAAAGAGATGATCGAAAATATTTTTTTTCAGAATCAAAATCGGACTTTGATGGGTGAGTTTCTAGGTGTATTTCGACCCGCTGAATCCAAAAATCCAACCTCTGATGACCAAAAATATGCTTGGAAAAAAGTTATTTCGCATGGTACGAAAAAGAGATGTTCGAAAATATTTTTTTTCAGAATCAAAATCGGACTTTAATGAGTGAGTTTCTAGGTGTATTTCGACCCCCAGAATCCGAAAATCCAACCTCTGATGACCAAAAATATGCTTGGAAAAAAGTTATTTCGCATGGTACGAAAAAGAGATGATCGAAAATATTTTTTTTCAGAATCAAGATCGGACTTTGATGGGTGAGTTTCTGGGTGTATTTTGACCCGCTGAATCCGAAAATCCAAACTTTGATGAGCAAAAATATGCTTGGAACAAAGTTATTTCGCATGGTACGAAAAAGAGATGATCGAAAATATCTGTCTCCAGAATCGGAATCGAACTTTGATGGGTGGGTTTATAGGTGTATTTTGACCCGCTGAATCCAAAAATCCAACCTTTGTTGAGCGAAAATACACCTGGAAAGAAGTTATTTCGCATGGTACGAACAAGAGATGATCGAAAACATTTTTTTTCAGAATCGAGATCGGACTTTAATGGGTGAGTCTCTAGGGGTATTTCGACCCGCTGAATCCAAAAATCCGACCTCGTATGACCAGAAATATGCTTGGAAAAAAATTATTTCGCATGGTACGAAAAAGAGATGATCGAAAATATTTTCTTTTAGAATCAAGATCGGACCTTGATGGGTGAGTTTCTAGGTGTATTTCGACCCGCTGAATCCAAAAATCCGACCTCTTACGACCAAAAATATGCTTGGAAAAAAGTTATTTCGCATGGTACGAAAAAGAGATGTTCGAAAATATTTTTTTTCAGAATCAAAATCGGACTTTAATGAGTGAGTTTCTAGGTGTATTTCGACCCCCAGAATCCGAAAATCCAACCTCTGATGACCAAAAATATGCTTGGAAAAAAGTTATTTCGCATGGTACGAAAAAGAGATGATCGAAAATATTTTTTTTCAGAATCAAGATCGGACTTTGATGGGTGAGTTTCTAGGTGTATTTTGACCCGCTGAATCCGAAAATCCAAACTTTGATGAGCAAAAATATGCTTGGAAAAAAGTTATTTCGCATGGTACGAAAAAGAGATGATCGAAAATATCTGTCTCCAGAATCGGAATCGAACTTTGATGGGTGGGTTTATAGGTGTATTTTGACCCGCTGAATCCAAAAATCCAACCTTTGTTACACGAAAATACACCTGGAATGAAGTTATTTCGCATGGTACGAAAAAGAGATGATCGAAAATATTTTTTTTCAGAATCAAGATCGGACTTTGATGGGTGAGTTTCTAGGTGTATTTCGACCCGCTGAATCCGAAAATCCAACCTTTGTTGCACGAAAATACACCTGGAAAGAAGTTATTTCGCATGGAACGAAAAAGAGATGATCGAAAATATTTTTTTTCAGAATCGAGATCGGACTTTAATGGGTGAGTTTCTAGGGGTATTTCGACCCGCTGAATCCAAAAATCCGACCTCTCATGATCAAAAATATGCTTGGAAAAAAGTTATTTCGCATGGTACGAAAAAGAGATGATCGAAAATATTTTTTTTCAGAATCAAAATCGGACTTTGATGGGTGAGTTTCTAGGTGTATTTCGACCCGCTGAATATAAAAATCCAACCTCTGATGACCAAAAATATGCTTGGAAAAAAGTTATTTCGCATGGTACGAAAAAGAGATGTTCGAAAATATTTTTTTTCAGAATCAAAATCGGACTTTAATGAGTGAGTTTCTAGGTGTATTTCGACCCCCAGAATCCGAAAATCCAACCTCTGATGACCAAAAATATGCTTGGAAAAAAGTTATTTCGCATGGTACGAAAAAGAGATGATCGAAAATATTTTTTTTCAGAATCAAGATCGGACTTTGATGGGTGAGTTTCTGGGTGTATTTTGACCCGCTGAATCCGAAAATCCAAACTTTGATGAGCAAAAATATGCTTGGAACAAAGTTATTTCGCATGGTACGAAAAAGAGATGATCGAAAATATCTGTCTCCAGAATCGGAATCGAACTTTGATGGGTGGGTTTATAGGTGTATTTTGACCCGCTGAATCCAAAAATCCAACCTTTGTTACGCGAAAATACACCTGGAATGAAGTTATTTCGCATGGTACGAAAAAGAGATGATCGAAAATATTTTTTTTCAGAATCAAGATCGGACTTTGATGGGTGAGTTTCTAGGTGTATTTCGACCCGCTGAATCCGGAAATCCAACCTTTGTTACACGAAAATACACCTGGAAAGAAGTTATTTCGCATGGTACGAAAAAGAGATGATCGAAAATATTTTTTTTCAGAATCAAGATCGGACTTTGATGGGTGAGTTTCTAGGTGTATTTCGACCCGCTGAATCCAAAAATCCAACCTTTGTTACACGAAAATACACCTGGAAAGAAGTTATTTCGCATGGAACGAAAAAGAGATGATCGAAAATATTTTTTTTCAGAATCAAAATCGGACTTTAATGGGTGAGTTTCTGGGTGTATTTCGACCCCCTGAATCCAAAAATCCAACCTCTGATGACCAAAAATATGCTTGGAAAAAAGTTATTTCGCATGGTACGAAAAAGAGATGATCGAAAATATTTTTGTTCAGAATCAAGATCGGACTTTGATGGGTGAGTTTCTAGGTGTATTCCGACCCGCTGAATCCGAAAATCCAACCTTTGTTACACGAAAATACACCTGGATAGAAGTTATTTCGCATGGTACGAACAAGAGATGATCGAAAATATTTTTTTTCAGAATCGAGATCGGACTTTAATGGGTGAGTCTCTAGGGGTATTTCGACCCGCTGAATCCAAGAATCCGACCTCGTATGACCAGAAATATGCTTGGAAAAAAATTATTTCGCATGGTACGAAAAAGAGATGATCGAAAATATTTTCTTTCAGAATCAAGATCGGACTTTGATGGGTGAGTTTCTAGGTGTATTTCGACCCGCTGAATCCAAAAATCCGACCTCTTATGACCAAAAATATGCTTGGAAAAAAGTTATTTCGCATGGTACGAAAAAGAGATGATCGAAAATATCTGTCTCCAGAATCGGAATCGAACTATGATGGGTGGGTTTATAGGTGTATTTTGACCCGCTGAATCCAAAAATCAAACCTTTGTCAAACGAAAATACACCTGGAAAGAAGTTATTCCGCACGGTACGAAAAAGAAATGATCGAAAATATTTTTTTTCAGAATCGAGAACGGACTTTAATGGGTGAGTTTCTAGGGGTATTTCGACCCGCTGAATCCAAAAATCCGACCTCTTATGACCAAAAATATGCTTGGAAAAAAGTTATTTCGCATGGTACGAAAAAGAGATGATCGAAAATATTTTTTTTCAGAATCAAAATCGGACTTTGATGGGTGAGTTTCTAGGTGTATTTCGACCCGCTGAATCCAAAAATCCAACCTCTGATGACCAAAAATATGCGTGGAAAAAAGTTATTTCGCATGGTACGAAAAAGAGATGTTCGAAAATATTTTTTTTCAGAATCAAAATCGGACTTTAATGAGTGAGTTTCTAGGCGTATTTCGACCCCCAGAATCCGAAAATCCAACCTCTGATGACCAAAAATATGCTTGGAAAAAAGTTATTTCGCATGGTACGAAAAAGAGATGATCGAAAATATTTTTTTTCAGAATCAAGATCGGACTTTGATGGGTGAGTTTCTAGGTGTATTTTGACCTGCTGAATCCGAAAATCCAAACTTTGATCAGCAAAAATATGCTTGGAAAAAAGTTATTTCGCATGGTACGAAAAAGAGATGATCGAAAATATCTGTCTCCAGAATCGGAATCGAACTTTGATGGGTGGGTTTATAGGTGTATTTTGACCCGCTGAATCCAAAAATCCAACCTTTGTTGAGCGAAAATACACCTGGAAAGAAGTTATTTCGCATGGTACGAACAAGAGATGATCGAAAATATTTTTTTTCAGAATCGAGATCGGACTTTAATGGGTGAGTCTCTAGGGGTATTTCGACCCGCTGAATCCAAAAATCCGACCTCGTATGACCAGAAATATGCTTGGAAAAAAATTATTTCGCATGGTACGAAAAAGAGATGATCGAAAATATTTTCTTTTAGAATCAAGATCGGACCTTGATGGGTGAGTTTCTAGGTGTATTTCGACCCGCTGAATCCAAAAATCCGACCTCTTATGACCAAAAATATGCTTGGAAAAAAGTTATTTCGCATGGTACGAAAAAGAGATGTTCGAAAATATTTTTTTTCAGAATCAAAATCGGACTTTAATGAGTGAGTTTCTAGGTGTATTTCGACCCCCAGAATCCGAAAATCCAACCTCTGATGACCAAAAATATGCTTGGAAAAAAGTTATTTCGCATGGTACGAAAAAGAGATGATCGAAAATATTTTTTTTCAGAATCAAGATCGGACTTTGATGGGTGAGTTTCTAGGTGTATTTTGACCCGCTGAATCCGAAAATCCAAACTTTGATGAGCAAAAATATGCTTGGAAAAAAGTTATTTCGCATGGTACGAAAAAGAGATGATCGAAAATATCTGTCTCCAGAATCGGAATCGAACTTTGATGGGTGGGTTTATAGGTGTATTTTGACCCGCTGAATCCAAAAATCCAACCTTTGTTACACGAAAATACACCTGGAATGAAGTTATTTCGCATGGTACGAAAAAGAGATGATCGAAAATATTTTTTTTCAGAATCAAGATCGGACTTTGATGGGTGAGTTTCTAGGTGTATTTCGACCCGCTGAATCCGAAAATCCAACCTTTGTTACACGAAAATACACCTGGAAAGAAGTTATTTCGCATGGAACGAAAAAGAGATGATCGAAAATATTTTTTTTCAGAATCGAGATCGGACTTTAATGGGTGAGTTTCTAGGGGTATTTCGACCCGCTGAATCCAAAAATCCGACCTCTCATGATCAAAAATATGCTTGGAAAAAAGTTATTCCGCATGGTACGAAAAAGAGATGATCGAAAATATTTTTTTTCAGAATCAAAATCGGACTTTGATGGGTGAGTTTCTAGGTGTATTTCGACCCGCTGAATCCAAAAATCCAACCTCTGATGACCAAAAATATGCTTGGAAAAAAGTTATTTCGCATGGTACGAAAAAGAGATGTTCGAAAATATTTTTTTTCAGAATCAAGATCGGACTTTGATGGGTGAGTTTCTAGGTGTATTTCGACCCGCTGAATCCGAAAATCCAACCTTTGTTACACGAAAATACACCTGGAAAGAAGTTATTTCGCATGGTACGAAAAAGAGATGATCGAAAATATTTTTTTTCAGAATCAAGATCGGACTTTGATGGGTGAGTTTCTAGGTGTATTTCGACCCGCTGAATCCGAAAATCCAACCTTTGTTACACGAAAATACACCTGGAAAGAAGTTATTTCGCATGGAACGAAAAAGAGATGATCGAAAATATTTTTTTTCAGAATCAAAATCGGACTTTAATGGGTGAGTTTCTGGGTGTATTTCGACCCCCTGAATCCAAAAATCCAACCTCTGATGACCAAAAATATGCTTGGAAAAAAGTTATTTCGCATGGTACGAAAAAGAGATGATCGAAAATATTTTTGTTCAGAATCAAGATCGGACTTTGATGGGTGAGTTTCTAGGTGTATTCCGACCCGCTGAATCCGAAAATCCAACCTTTGTTACACGAAAATACACCTGGAAAGAAGTTATTTCGCATGGTACGAACAAGAGATGATCGAAAATATTTTTTTTCAGAATCGAGATCGGACTTTAATGGGTGAGTCTCTAGGGGTATTTCGACCCGCTGAATCCAAAAATCCGACCTCGTATGACCAGAAATATGCTTGGAAAAAAATTATTTCGCATGGTACGAAAAAGAGATGATCGAAAATATTTTCTTTTAGAATCAAGATCGGACCTTGATGGGTGAGTTTCTAGGTGTATTTCGACCCGCTGAATCCAAAAATCCGACCTCTTATGACCAAAAATATGCTTGGAAAAAAGTTATTTCGCATGGTACGAAAAAGAGATGTTCGAAAATATTTTTTTTCAGAATCAAAATCGGACTTTAATGAGTGAGTTTCTAGGTGTATTTCGACCCCCAGAATCCGAAAATCCAACCTCTGATGACCAAAAATATGCTTGGAAAAAAGTTATTTCGCATGGTACGAAAAAGAGATGATCGAAAATATTTTTTTTCAGAATCAAGATCGGACTTTGATGGGTGAGTTTCTAGGTGTATTTTGACCCGCTGAATCCGAAAATCCAAACTTTGATGAGCAAAAATATGCTTGGAAAAAAGTTATTTCGCATGGTACGAAAAAGAGATGATCGAAAATATCTGTCTCCAGAATCGGAATCGAACTTTGATGGGTGGGTTTATAGGTGTATTTTGACCCGCTGAATCCAAAAATCCAACCTTTGTTACACGAAAATACACCTGGAATGAAGTTATTTCGCATGGTACGAAAAAGAGATGATCGAAAATATTTTTTTTCAGAATCAAGATCGGACTTTGATGGGTGAGTTTCTAGGTGTATTTCGACCCGCTGAATCCGAAAATCCAACCTTTGTTACACGAAAATACACCTGGAAAGAAGTTATTTCGCATGGAACGAAAAAGAGATGATCGAAAATATTTTTTTTCAGAATCGAGATCGGACTTTAATGGGTGAGTTTCTAGGGGTATTTCGACCCGCTGAATCCAAAAATCCGACCTCTCATGATCAAAAATATGCTTGGAAAAAAGTTATTCCGCATGGTACGAAAAAGAGATGATCGAAAATATTTTTTTTCAGAATCAAAATCGGACTTTGATGGGTGAGTTTCTAGGTGTATTTCGACCCGCTGAATCCAAAAATCCAACCTCTGATGACCAAAAATATGCTTGGAAAAAAGTTATTTCGCATGGTACGAAAAAGAGATGTTCGAAAATATTTTTTTTCAGAATCAAGATCGGACTTTGATGGGTGAGTTTCTAGGTGTATTTCGACCCGCTGAATCCGAAAATCCAACCTTTGTTACACGAAAATACACCTGGAAAGAAGTTATTTCGCATGGTACGAAAAAGAGATGATCGAAAATATTTTTTTTCAGAATCAAGATCGGACTTTGATGGGTGAGTTTCTAGGTGTATTTCGACCCGCTGAATCCGAAAATCCAACCTTTGTTACACGAAAATACACCTGGAAAGAAGTTATTTCGCATGGAACGAAAAAGAGATGATCGAAAATATTTTTTTTCAGAATCAAAATCGGACTTTAATGGGTGAGTTTCTGGGTGTATTTCGACCCCCTGAATCCAAAAATCCAACCTCTGATGACCAAAAATATGCTTGGAAAAAAGTTATTTCGCATGGTACGAAAAAGAGATGATCGAAAATATTTTTGTTCAGAATCAAGATCGGACTTTGATGGGTGAGTTTCTAGGTGTATTCCGACCCGCTGAATCCGAAAATCCAACCTTCGTTACACGAAAATACACCTGGAAAGAAGTTATTTCGCATGGTACGAACAAGAGATGATCGAAAATATTTTTTTTCAGAATCGAGATCGGACTTTAATGGGTGAGTCTCTAGGGGTATTTCGACCCGCTGAATCCAAGAATCCGACCTCGTATGACCAGAAATATGCTTGGAAAAAAATTATTTCGCATGGTACGAAAAAGAGATGATCGAAAATATTTTCTTTCAGAATCAAGATCGGACTTTGATGGGTGAGTTTCTAGGTGTATTTCGACCCGCTGAATCCAAAAATCCGACCTCTTATGACCAAAAATATGCTTGGAAAAAAGTTATTTCGCATGGTACGAAAAAGAGATGATCGAAAATATCTGTCTCCAGAATCGGAATCGAACTTTGATGGGTGGATTTATAGGTGTATTTTGACCCGCTGAATCCAAAAATCAAACCTTTGTCAAACGAAAATACACCTGGAAAGAAGTTATTCCGCACGGTACGAAAAAGAAATGATCGAAAATATTTTTTTTCAGAATCGAGATCGGACTTTAATGGGTGAGTTTCTAGGGGTATTTCGACCCGCTGAATCCAAAAATCCGACCTCTTATGACCAAAAATATGCTTGGAAAAAAGTTATTTTGCATGGTACGAAAAAGAGATGATCGAAAATATTTTTTGTCAGAATCAAGATCGGACTTTGATGGGTGAGTTTCTAGGTGCATTTCGACTTGCTGAATCCGAAAATCCAAACTTTGTTGAGCAAAAATATGCTTGGAAAAAAGTTATTTCGCATGGTACGAAAAAGAGATGATCGAGAATATCTGTCTCCAGAATCGGAATCGAACTTTGATGGGTGGGTTTATAGGTGTATTTTGACCCGCTGAATCCAAAAATCAAACCTTTGTCAAACGAAAATACACCTGGAAAGAAGTTATTCCGCACGGTACGAAAAAGAGATGATCGAAAATATTTTGTTTCAGAATCGAGATCGGACTTTAATGGGTGAGTTTCTAGGGGTATTCCGACCCGCTGAATCCAAAAATCCGACCTCTTATGACCAAAAATATGCTTGGAAAAAAGTTATTTCGCATGGTACGAAAAAGAGATGATCGAAAATATTTTTTTTCAGAATCAAAATCGGACTTTGATGGGTGAGTTTCTAGGTGTATTTCGACCCGCTGAATCCAAAAATCCAACCTCTGATGACCAAAAATATGCGTGGAAAAAAGTTATTTCGCATGGTACGAAAAAGAGATGTTCGAAAATATTTTTTTTCAGAATCAAAATCGGACTTTAATGAGTGAGTTTCTAGGCGTATTTCGACCCCCAGAATCCGAAAATCCAACCTCTGATGACCAAAAATATGCTTGGAAAAAAGTTATTTCGCATGGTACGAAAAAGAGATGATCGAAAATATTTTTTTTCAGAATCAAGATCGGACTTTGATGGGTGAGTTTCTAGGTGTATTTTGACCCGCTGAATCCGAAAATCCAAACTTTGATGAGCAAAAATATGCTTGGAAAAAAGTTATTTCGCATGGTACGAAAAAGAGATGATCGAAAATATCTGTCTCCAGAATCGGAATCGAACTTTGATGGGTGGGTTTATAGGTGTATTTTGACCCGCTGAATCCAAAAATCCAACCTTTGTTGAGCGAAAATACACCTGGAAAGAAGTTATTTCGCATGGTACGAACAAGAGATGATCGAAAATATTTTTTTTCAGAATCGAGATCGGACTTTAATGGGTGAGTCTCTAGGGGTATTTCGACCCGCTGAATCCAAAAATCCGTCCTCGTATGACCAGAAATATGCTTGGAAAAAAATTATTTCGCATGGTACGAAAAAGAGATGATCGAAAATATTTTCTTTCAGAATCAAGATCGGACCTTGATGGGTGAGTTTCTAGGTGTATTTCGACCCGCTGCATCCAAAAATCCGACCTCTTATGACCAAAAATATGCTTGGAAAAAAGTTATTTCGCATGGTACGAAAAAGAGATGTTCGAAAATATTTTTTTTCAGAATCAAAATCGGACTTTAATGAGTGAGTTTCTAGGTGTATTTCGACCCCCAGAATCCGAAAATCCAACCTCTGATGACCAAAAATATGCTTGGAAAAAAGTTATTTCGCATGGTACGAAAAAGAGATGATCGAAAATATTTTTTTTCAGAATCAAGATCGGACTTTGATGGGTGAGTTTCTAGGTGTATTTTGACCCGCTGAATCCGAAAATCCAAACTTTGATGAGCAAAAATATGCTTGGAAAAAAGTTATTTCGCATGGTACGAAAAAGAGATGATCGAAAATATCTGTCTCCAGAATCGGAATCGAACTTTGATGGGTGGGTTTATAGGTGTATTTTGACCCGCTGAATCCAAAAATCCAACCTTTGTTACACGAAAATACACCTGGAATGAAGTTATTTCGCATGGTACGAAAAAGAGATGATCGAAAATATTTTTTTTCAGAATCAAGATCGGACTTTGATGGGTGAGTTTCTAGGTGTATTTCGACCCGCTGAATCCGAAAATCCAACCTTTGTTACACGAAAATACACCTGGAAAGAAGTTATTTCGCATGGTACGAAAAAGAGATGATCGAAAATATTTTTTTTCAGAATCAAGATCGGACTTTGATGGGTGAGTTTCTAGGTGTATTTCGACCGGCTGAATCCGGAAATCCAACCTTTGTTACACGAAAATACACCTGGAAAGAAGTTATTTCGCATGGTACGAACAAGAGATGATCGAAAATATTTTTTTTCAGAATCGAGATCGGACTTTAATGGGTGAGTCTCTAGGGGTATTTCGACCCGCTGAATCCAAGAATCCGACCTCGTATGACCAGAAATATGCTTGGAAAAAAATTATTTCGCATGGTACGAAAAAGAGATGATCGAAAATATTTTCTTTCAGAATTAAGATCGGACTTTGATGGGTGAGTTTCTAGGTGTATTTCGACCCGCTGAATCCAAAAATCCGACCTCTTATGACCAAAAATATGCTTGGAAAAAAGTTATTTCGCATGGTACGAAAAAGAGATGATCGAGAATATCTGTCTCCAGAATCGGAATCGAACTTTGATGGGTGGGTTTATAGGTGTATTTTGACCCGCTGAATCCAAAAATCAAACCTTTGTCAAACGAAAATACACCTGGAAAGAAGTTATTCCGCACGGTACGAAAAAGAGATGATCGAAAATATTTTGTTTCAGAATCGAGATCGGACTTTAATGGGTGAGTTTCTAGGGATATTCCGACCCGCTGAATCCAAAAATCCGACCTCTTATGACCAAAAATATGCTTGGAAAAAAGTTATTTCGCATGGTACGAAAAAGAGATGATCGAAAATATTTTTTTTCAGAATCAAAATCGGACTTTGATGGGTGAGTTTCTAGGTGTATTTCGACCCGCTGAATCCAAAAATCCAACCTCTGATGACCAAAAATATGCGTGGAAAAAAGTTATTTCGCATGGTACGAAAAAGAGATGTTCGAAAATATTTTTTTTCAGAATCAAAATCGGACTTTAATGAGTGAGTTTCTAGGCGTATTTCGACCCCCAGAATCCGAAAATCCAACCTCTGATGACCAAAAATATGCTTGGAAAAAAGTTATTTCGCATGGTACGAAAAAGAGATGATCGAAAATATTTTTTTTCAGAATCAAGATCGGACTTTGATGGGTGAGTTTCTAGGTGTATTTTGACCCGCTGAATCCGAAAATCCAAACTTTGATGAGCAAAAATATGCTTGGAAAAAAGTTATTTCGCATGGTACGAAAAAGAGATGATCGAAAATATCTGTCTCCAGAATCGGAATCGAACTTTGATGGGTGGGTTTATAGGTGTATTTTGACCCGCTGAATCCAAAAATCCAACCTTTGTTGAGCGAAAATACACCTGGAAAGAAGTTATTTCGCATGGTACGAACAAGAGATGATCGAAAATATTTTTTTTCAGAATCGAGATCGGACTTTAATGGGTGAGTCTCTAGGGGTATTTCGACCCGCTGAATCCAAAAATCCGTCCTCGTATGACCAGAAATATGCTTGGAAAAAAATTATTTCGCATGGTACGAAAAAGAGATGATCGAAAATATTTTCTTTCAGAATCAAGATCGGACCTTGATGGGTGAGTTTCTAGGTGTATTTCGACCCGCTGAATCCAAAAATCCGACCTCTTATGACCAAAAATATGCTTGGAAAAAAGTTATTTCGCATGGTACGAAAAAGAGATGTTCGAAAATATTTTTTTTCAGAATCAAAATCGGACTTTAATGAGTGAGTTTCTAGGTGTATTTCGACCCCCAGAATCCGAAAATCCAACCTCTGATGACCAAAAATATGCTTGGAAAAAAGTTATTTCGCATGGTACGAAAAAGAGATGATCGAAAATATTTTTTTTCAGAATCAAGATCGGACTTTGATGGGTGAGTTTCTAGGTGTATTTTGACCCGCTGAATCCGAAAATCCAAACTTTGATGAGCAAAAATATGCTTGGAAAAAAGTTATTTCGCATGGTACGAAAAAGAGATGATCGAAAATATCTGTCTCCAGAATCGGAATCGAACTTTGATGGGTGGGTTTATAGGTGTATTTTGACCCGCTGAATCCAAAAATCCAACCTTTGTTACACGAAAATACACCTGGAATGAAGTTATTTCGCATGGTACGAAAAAGAGATGATCGAAAATATTTTTTTTCAGAATCAAGATCGGACTTTGATGGGTGAGTTTCTAGGTGTATTTCGACCCGCTGAATCCGAAAATCCAACCTTTGTTACACGAAAATACACCTGGAAAGAAGTTATTTCGCATGGTACGAAAAAGAGATGATCGAAAATATTTTTTTTCAGAATCAAGATCGGACTTTGATGGGTGAGTTTCTAGGTGTATTTCGACCGGCTGAATCCGGAAATCCAACCTTTGTTACACGAAAATACACCTGGAAAGAAGTTATTTCGCATGGTACGAACAAGAGATGATCGAAAATATTTTTTTTCAGAATCGAGATCGGACTTTAATGGGTGAGTCTCTAGGGTATTTCGACCCGCTGAATCCAAGAATCCGACCTCGTATGACCAGAAATATGCTTGGAAAAAAATTATTTCGCATGGTACGAAAAAGAGATGATCGAAAATATTTTCTTTCAGAATTAAGATCGGACTTTGATGGGTGAGTTTCTAGGTGTATTTCGACCCGCTGAATCCAAAAATCCGACCTCTTATGACCAAAAATATGCTTGGAAAAAAGTTATTTCGCATGGTACGAAAAAGAGATGATCGAGAATATCTGTCTCCAGAATCGGAATCGAACTTTGATGGGTGGGTTTATAGGTGTATTTTGACCCGCTGAATCCAAAAATCAAACCTTTGTCAAACGAAAATACACCTGGAAAGAAGTTATTCCGCACGGTACGAAAAAGAGATGATCGAAAATATTTTGTTTCAGAATCGAGATCGGACTTTAATGGGTGAGTTTCTAGGGATATTCCGACCCGCTGAATCCAAAAATCCGACCTCTTATGACCAAAAATATGCTTGGAAAAAAGTTATTTCGCATGGTACGAAAAAGAGATGATCGAAAATATTTTTTTTCAGAATCAAAATCGGACTTTGATGGGTGAGTTTCTAGGTGTATTTCGACCCGCTGAATCCAAAAATCCAACCTCTGATGACCAAAAATATGCGTGGAAAAAAGTTATTTCGCATGGTACGAAAAAGAGATGTTCGAAAATATTTTTTTTCAGAATCAAAATCGGACTTTAATGAGTGAGTTTCTAGGCGTATTTCGACCCCCAGAATCCGAAAATCCAACCTCTGATGACCAAAAATATGCTTGGAAAAAAGTTATTTCGCATGGTACGATAAAGAGATGATCGAAAATATTTTTTTTCAGAATCAAGATCGGACTTTGATGGGTGAGTTTCTAGGTGTATTTTGACCCGCTGAATCCGAAAATCCAAACTTTGATGAGCAAAAATATGCTTGGAAAAAAGTTATTTCGCATGGTACGAAAAAGAGATGATCGAAAATATCTGTCTCCAGAATCGGAATCGAACTTTGATGGGTGGGTTTATAGGTGTATTTTGACCCGCTGAATCCAAAAATCCAACCTTTGTTGAGCGAAAATACACCTGGAAAGAAGTTATTTCGCATGGTACGAACAAGAGATGATCGAAAATATTTTTTTTCAGAATCGAGATCGGACTTTAATGGGTGAGTCTCTAGGGGTATTTCGACCCGCTGAATCCAAAAATCCGTCCTCGTATGACCAGAAATATGCTTGGAAAAAAATTATTTCGCATGGTACGAAAAAGAGATGATCGAAAATATTTTCTTTCAGAATCAAGATCGGACCTTGATGGGTGAGTTTCTAGGTGTATTTCGACCCGCTGAATCCAAAAATCCGACCTCTTATGACCAAAAATATGCTTGGAAAAAAGTTATTTCGCATGGTACGAAAAAGAGATGATCGAAAATATCTGTCTCCAGAATCGGAATCGAACTTTGATGGGTGGGTTTATAGGTGTATTTTGACCCGCTGAATCCAAAAATCCAACCTTTGTTGAGCGAAAATACACCTGGAAAGAAGTTATTTCGCATGGTACGAACAAGAGATGATCGAAAATATTTTTTTTCAGAATCGAGATCGGACTTTAATGGGTGAGTCTCTAGGGGTATTTCGACCCGCTGAATCCAAAAATCCGACCTCGTATGACCAGAAATATGCTTGGAAAAAAATTATTTCGCATGGTACGAAAAAGAGATGATCGAAAATATTTTCTTTTAGAATCAAGATCGGACCTTGATGGGTGAGTTTCTAGGTGTATTTCGACCCGCTGAATCCAAAAATCCGACCTCTTATGACCAAAAATATGCTTGGAAAAAAGTTATTTCGCATGGTACGAAAAAGAGATGTTCGAAAATATTTTTTTTCAGAATCAAAATCGGACTTTAATGAGTGAGTTTCTAGGTGTATTTCGACCCCCAGAATCCGAAAATCCAACCTCTGATGACCAAAAATATGCTTGGAAAAAAGTTATTTCGCATGGTACGAAAAAGAGATGATCGAAAATATTTTTTTTCAGAATCAAGATCGGACTTTGATGGGTGAGATTCTAGGTGTATTTTGACCCGCTGAATCCGAAAATCCAAACTTTGATGAGCAAAAATATGCTTGGAAAAAAGTTATTTCGCATGGTACGAAAAAGAGATGATCGAAAATATCTGTCTCCAGAATCGGAATCGAACTTTGATGGGTGGGTTTATAGGTGTATTTTGACCCGCTGAATCCAAAAATCCAACCTTTGTTACACGAAAATACACCTGGAATGAAGTTATTTCGCATGGTACGAAAAAGAGATGATCGAAAATATTTTTTTTCAGAATCAAGATCGGACTTTGATGGGTGAGTTTCTAGGTGTATTTCGACCCGCTGAATCCGAAAATCCAACCTTTGTTACACGAAAATACACCTGGAAAGAAGTTATTTCGCATGGAACGAAAAAGAGATGATCGAAAATATTTTTTTTCAGAATCGAGATCGGACTTTAATGGGTGAGTTTCTAGGGGTATTTCGACCCGCTGAATCCAAAAATCCGACCTCTCATGATCAAAAATATGCTTGGAAAAAAGTTATTCCGCATGGTACGAAAAAGAGATGATCGAAAATATTTTTTTTCAGAATCAAAATCGGACTTTGATGGGTGAGTTTCTAGGTGTATTTCGACCCGCTGAATCCAAAAATCCAACCTCTGATGACCAAAAATATGCTTGGAAAAAAGTTATTTCGCATGGTACGAAAAAGAGATGTTCGAAAATATTTTTTTTCAGAATCAAGATCGGACTTTGATGGGTGAGTTTCTAGGTGTATTTCGACCCGCTGAATCCGAAAATCCAACCTTTGTTACACGAAAATACACCTGGAAAGAAGTTATTTC
Organism: Phymatocera aterrima; assembly: GCA_963170745.1. Taxonomy (NCBI): domain Eukaryota; kingdom Metazoa; phylum Arthropoda; class Insecta; order Hymenoptera; family Tenthredinidae; genus Phymatocera; species Phymatocera aterrima. The sequence continues at coordinate 69,486 of CAUJGY010000165.1, read as the reverse complement.
GCATGGTACGAAAAAGAGATGATCGAAAATATTTTTTTTCAGAATCAAGATCGGACTTTGATGGGTGAGTTTCTAGGTGTATTTCGACCCGCTGAATCCGAAAATCCAACCTTTGTTACACGAAAATACACCTGGAAAGAAGTTATTTCGCATGGAACGAAAAAGAGATGATCGAAAATATTTTTTTTCAGAATCAAAATCGGACTTTAATGGGTGAGTTTCTGGGTGTATTTCGACCCCCTGAATCCAAAAATCCAACCTCTGATGACCAAAAATATGCTTGGAAAAAAGTTATTTCGCATGGTACGAAAAAGAGATGATCGAAAATATTTTTGTTCAGAATCAAGATCGGACTTTGATGGGTGAGTTTCTAGGTGTATTTCGACCCGCTGAATCCGAAAATCCAACCTTTGTTACACGAAAATACACCTGGAAAGAAGTTATTTCGCATGGTACGAACAAGAGATGATCGAAAATATTTTTTTTCAGAATCGAGATCGGACTTTAATGGGTGAGTCTCTAGGGGTATTTCGACCCGCTGAATCCAAGAATCCGACCTCGTATGACCAGAAATATGCTTGGAAAAAAATTATTTCGCATGGTACGAAAAAGAGATGATCGAAAATATTTTCTTTCAGAATCAAGATCGGACTTTGATGGGTGAGATTCTAGGTGTATTTCGACCCGCTGAATCCAAAAATCCGACCTCTTATGACCAAAAATATGCTTGGAAAAAAGTTATTTCGCATGGTACGAAAAAGAGATGATCGAAAATATCTGTCTCCAGAATCGGAATCGAACTTTGATGGGTGGGTTTATAGGTGTATTTTGACCCGCTGAATCCAAAAATCAAACCTTTGTCAATCGAAAATACACCTGGAAAGAAGTTATTCCGCACGGTACGAAAAAGAAATGATCGAAAATAATTTTTTTCAGAATCGAGATCGGACTTTAATGGGTGAGTTTCTAGGGGTATTTCGACCCGCTGAATCCAAAAATCCGACCTCTTATGACCAAAAATATGCTTGGAAAAAAGTTATTTTGCATGGTACGAAAAAGAGATGATCGAAAATATTTTTTGTCAGAATCAAGATCGGACTTTGATGGGTGAGTTCCTAGGTGCATTTCGACTTGCTGAATCCGAAAATCCAAACTTTGTTGAGCAAAAATATGCTTGGAAAAAAGTTATTTCGCATGGTACGAAAAAGAGATGATCGAGAATATCTGTCTCCAGAATCGGAATCGAACTTTGATGGGTGGGTTTATAGGTGTATTTTGACCCGCTGAATCCAAAAATCAAACCTTTGTCAAACGAAAATACACCTGGAAAGAAGTTATTCCGCACGGTACGAAAAAGAGATGATCGAAAATATTTTGTTTCAGAATCGAGATCGGACTTTAATGGGTGAGTTTCTAGGGGTATTTCGACCCGCTGAATCCAAAAATCCGACCTCTTATGACCAAAAATATGCTTGGAAAAAAGTTATTTCGCATGGTACGAAAAAGAGATGATCGAAAATATTTTTTTTCAGAATCAAAATCGGACTTTGATGGGTGAGTTTCTAGGTGTATTTCGACCCGCTGAATCCAAAAATCCAACCTCTGATGACCAAAAATATGCGTGGAAAAAAGTTATTTCGCATGGTACGAAAAAGAGATGTTCGAAAATATTTTTTTTCAGAATCAAAATCGGACTTTAATGAGTGAGTTTCTAGGCGTATTTCGACCCCCAGAATCCGAAAATCCAACCTCTGATGACCAAAAATATGCTTGGAAAAAAGTTATTTCGCATGGTACGAAAAAGAGATGATCGAAAATATTTTTTTTCAGAATCAAGATCGGACTTTGATGGGTGAGTTTCTAGGTGTATTTTGACCCGCTGAATCCGAAAATCCAAACTTTGATGAGCAAAAATATGCTTGGAAAAAAGTTATTTCGCATGGTACGAAAAAGAGATGATCGAAAATATCTGTCTCCAGAATCGGAATCGAACTTTGATGGGTGGGTTTATAGGTGTATTTTGACCCGCTGAATCCAAAAATTCAACCTTTGTTGAGCGAAAATACACCTGGAAAGAAGTTATTTCGCATGGTACGAACAAGAGATGATCGAAAATATTTTTTTTCAGAATCGAGATCGGACTTTAATGGGTGAGTCTCTAGGGGTATTTCGACCCGCTGAATCCAAAAATCCGTCCTCGTATGACCAGAAATATGCTTGGAAAAAAATTATTTCGCATGGTACGAAAAAGAGATGATCGAAAATATTTTCTTTCAGAATCAAGATCGGACCTTGATGGGTGAGTTTCTAGGTGTATTTCGACCCGCTGAATCCAAAAATCCGACCTCTTATGACCAAAAATATGCTTGGAAAAAAGTTATTTCGCATGGTACGAAAAAGAGATGTTCGAAAATATTTTTTTTCAGAATCAAAATCGGACTTTAATGAGTGAGTTTCTAGGTGTATTTCGACCCCCAGAATCCGAAAATCCAACCTCTGATGACCAAAAATATGCTTGGAAAAAAGTTATTTCGCATGGTACGAAAAAGAGATGATCGAAAATATTTTTTTTCAGAATCAAGATCGGACTTTGATGGGTGAGTTTCTAGGTGTATTTTGACCCGCTGAATCCGAAAATCCAAACTTTGATGAGCAAAAATATGCTTGGAAAAAAGTTATTTCGCATGGTACGAAAAAGAGATGATCGAAAATATCTGTCTCCAGAATCGGAATCGAACTTTGATGGGTGGGTTTATAGGTGTATTTTGACCCGCTGAATCCAAAAATCCAACCTTCGTTACACGAAAATACACCTGGAATGAAGTTATTTCGCATGGTACGAAAAAGAGATGATCGAAAATATTTTTTTTCAGAATCAAGATCGGACTTTGATGGGTGAGTTTCTAGGTGTATTTCGACCCGCTGAATCCGAAAATCCAACCTTTGTTACACGAAAATACACCTGGAAAGAAGTTATTTCGCATGGTACGAAAAAGAGATGATCGAAAATATTTTTTTTCAGAATCAAGATCGGACTTTGATGGGTGAGTTTCTAGGTGTATTTCGACCGGCTGAATCCGGAAATCCAACCTTTGTTACACGAAAATACACCTGGAAAGAAGTTATTTCGCATGGTACGAAAAAGAGATGATCGAAAATATTTTTTTCAGAATCAAGATCGGACTTTGATGGGTGAGTTTCTAGGTGTATTTCGACCCGCTGAATCCGAAAATCCAACCTTTGTTACACGAAAATACACCTGGAAAGAAGTTATTTCGCATGGTACGAACAAGAGATGATCGAAAATATTTTTTTTCAGAATCGAGATCGGACTTTAATGGGTGAGTCTCTAGGGGTATTTCGACCCGCTGAATCCAAGAATCCGACCTCGTATGACCAGAAATATGCTTGGAAAAAAATTATTTCGCATGGTACGAAAAAGAGATGATCGAAAATATTTTCTTTCAGAATCAAGATCGGACTTTGATGGGTGAGTTTCTAGGTGTATTTCGACCCGCTGAATCCAAAAATCCGACCTCTTATGACCAAAAATATGCTTGGAAAAAAGTTATTTCGCATGGTACGAAAAAGAGATGATCGAAAATATCTGTCTCCAGAATCGGAATCGAACTATGATGGGTGGGTTTATAGGTGTATTTTGACCCGCTGAATCCAAAAATCAAACCTTTGTCAAACGAAAATACACCTGGAAAGAAGTTATTCCGCACGGTACGAAAAAGAAATGATCGAAAATATTTTTTTTCAGAATCGAGAACGGACTTTAATGGGTGAGTTTCTAGGGGTATTTCGACCCGCTGAATCCAAAAATCCGACCTCTTATGACCAAAAATATGCTTGGAAAAAAGTTATTTCGCATGGTACGAAAAAGAGATGATCGAAAATATTTTTTTTCAGAATCAAAATCGGACTTTGATGGGTGAGTTTCTAGGTGTATTTCGACCCGCTGAATCCAAAAATCCAACCTCTGATGACCAAAAATATGCGTGGAAAAAAGTTATTTCGCATGGTACGAAAAAGAGATGTTCGAAAATATTTTTTTTCAGAATCAAAATCGGACTTTAATGAGTGAGTTTCTAGGCGTATTTCGACCCCCAGAATCCGAAAATCCAACCTCTGATGACCAAAAATATGATTGGAAAAAAGTTATTTCGCATGGTACGAAAAAGAGATGATCGAAAATATTTTTTTTCAGAATCAAGATCGGACTTTGATGGGTGAGTTTCTAGGTGTATTTTGACCCGCTGAATCCGAAAATCCAAACTTTGATCAGCAAAAATATGCTTGGAAAAAAGTTATTTCGCATGGTACGAAAAAGAGATGATCGAAAATATCTGTCTCCAGAATCGGAATCGAACTTTGATGGGTGGGTTTATAGGTGTATTTTGACCCGCTGAATCCAAAAATCCAACCTTTGTTGAGCGAAAATACACCTGGAAAGAAGTTATTTCGCATGGTACGAACAAGAGATGATCGAAAATATTTTTTTTCAGAATCGAGATCGGACTTTAATGGGTGAGTCTCTAGGGGTATTTCGACCCGCTGAATCCAAAAATCCGACCTCGTATGACCAGAAATATGCTTGGAAAAAAATTATTTCGCATGGTACGAAAAAGAGATGATCGAAAATATTTTCTTTTAGAATCAAGATCGGACCTTGATGGGTGAGTTTCTAGGTGTATTTCGACCCGCTGAATCCAAAAATCCGACCTCTTATGACCAAAAATATGCTTGGAAAAAAGTTATTTCGCATGGTACGAAAAAGAGATGTTCGAAAATATTTTTTTTCAGAATCAAAATCGGACTTTAATGAGTGAGTTTCTAGGTGTATTTCGACCCCCAGAATCCGAAAATCCAACCTCTGATGACCGAAAATATGCTTGGAAAAAAGTTATTTCGCATGGTACGAAAAAGAGATGATCGAAAATATTTTTTTTCAGAATCAAGATCGGACTTTGATGGGTGAGTTTCTAGGTGTATTTTGACCCGCTGAATCCGAAAATCCAAACTTTGATGAGCAAAAATATGCTTGGAAAAACGTTATTTCGCATGGTACGAAAAAGAGATGATCGAAAATATCTGTCTCCAGATCCGGAATCGAACTTTGATGGGTGGGTTTATAGGTGTATTTTGACCCGCTGAATCCAAAAATCCAACCTTTGTTACACGAAAATACACCTGGAATGAAGTTATTTCGCATGGTACGAAAAAGAGATGATCGAAAATATTTTTTTTCAGAATCAAGATCGGACTTTGATGGGTGAGTTTCTAGGTGTATTTCGACCCGCTGAATCCGAAAATCCAACCTTTGTTACACGAAAATACACCTGGAAAGAAGTTATTTCGCATGGAACGAAAAAGAGATGATCGAAAATATTTTTTTTCAGAATCGAGATCGGACTTTAATGGGTGAGTTTCTAGGGGTATTTCGACCCGCTGAATCCAAAAATCCGACCTCTCATGATCAAAAATATGCTTGGAAAAAAGTTATTCCGCATGGTACGAAAAAGAGATGATCGAAAATATTTTTTTTCAGAATCAAAATCGGACTTTGATGGGTGAGTTTCTAGGTGTATTTCGACCCGCTGAATCCAAAAATCCAACCTCTGATGACCAAAAATATGCTTGGAAAAAAGTTATTTCGCATGGTACGAAAAAGAGATGTTCGAAAATATTTTTTTTCAGAATCAAGATCGGACTTTGATGGGTGAGTTTCTAGGTGTATTTCGACCCGCTGAATCCGAAAATCCAACCTTTGTTACACGAAAATACACCTGGAAAGAAGTTATTTCGCATGGTACGAAAAAGAGATGATCGAAAATATTTTTTTTCAGAATCAAGATCGGACTTTGATGGGTGAGTTTCTAGGTGTATTTCGACCCGCTGAATCCGAAAATCCAACCTTTGTTACACGAAAATACACCTGGAAAGAAGTTATTTCGCATGGAACGAAAAAGAGATGATCGAAAATATTTTTTTTCAGAATCAAAATCGGACTTTAATGGGTGAGTTTCTGGGTGTATTTCGACCCCCTGAATCCAAAAATCCAACCTCTGATGACCAAAAATATGCTTGGAAAAAAGTTATTTCGCATGGTACGAAAAAGAGATGATCGAAAATATTTTTGTTCAGAATCAAGATCGGACTTTGATGGGTGAGTTCCTAGGTGTATTCCGACCCGCTGAATCCGAAAATCCAACCTTTGTTACACGAAAATACACCTGGAAAGAAGTTATTTCGCATGGTACGAACAAGAGATGATCGAAAATATTTTTTTTCAGAATCGAGATCGGACTTTAATGGGTGAGTCTCTAGGGGTATTTCGACCCGCTGAATCCAAGAATCCGACCTCGTATGACCAGAAATATGCTTGGAAAAAAATTATTTCGCATGGTACGAAAAAGAGATGATCGAAAATATTTTCTTTCAGAATCAAGATCGGACTTTGATGGGTGAGTTTCTAGGTGTATTTCGACCCGCTGAATCCAAAAATCCGACCTCTTATGACCAAAAATATGCTTGGAAAAAAGTTATTTCGCATGGTACGAAAAAGAGATGATCGAAAATATCTGTCTCCAGAATCGGAATCGAACTTTGATGGGTGGGTTTATAGGTGTATTTTGACCCGCTGAATCCAAAAATCAAACCTTTGTCAAACGAAAATACACCTGGAAAGAAGTTATTCCGCACGGTACGAAAAAGAAATGATCGAAAATCTTTTTTTTCAGAATCGAGATCGGACTTTAATGGGTGAGTTTCTAGGGGTATTTCGACCCGCTGAATCCAAAAATCCGACCTCTTATGACCAAAAATATGCTTGGAAAAAAGTTATTTTGCATGGTACGAAAAAGAGATGATCGAAAATATTTTTTGTCAGAATCAAGATCGGACTTTGATGGGTGAGTTTCTAGGTGCATTTCGACTTGCTGAATCCGAAAATCCAAACTTTGTTGAGCAAAAATATGCTTGGAAAAAAGTTATTTCGCATGGTACGAAAAAGAGATGATCGAGAATATCTGTCTCCAGAATCGGAATCGAACTTTGATGGGTGGGTTTATAGGTGTATTTTGACCCGCTGAATCCAAAAATCAAACCTTTGTCAAACGAAAATACACCTGGAAAGAAGTTATTCCGCACGGTACGAAAAAGAGATGATCGAAAATATTTTGTTTCAGAATCGAGATCGGACTTTAATGGGTGAGTTTCTAGGGGTATTTCGACCCGCTGAATCCAAAAATCCGACCTCTTATGACCAAAAATATGCTTGGAAAAAAGTTATTTCGCATGGTACGAAAAAGAGATGATCGAAAATATTTTTTTTCAGAATCAAAATCGGACTTTGATGGGTGAGTTTCTAGGTGTATTTCGACCCGCTGAATCCAAAAATCCAACCTCTGATGACCAAAAATATGCGTGGAAAAAAGTTATTTCGCATGGTACGAAAAAGAGATGTTCGAAAATATTTTTTTTCAGAATCAAAATCGGACTTTAATGAGTGAGTTTCTAGGCGTATTTCGACCCCCAGAATCCGAAAATCCAACCTCTGATGACCAAAAATATGCTTGGAAAAAAGTTATTTCGCATGGTACGAAAAAGAGATGATCGAAAATATTTTTTTTCAGAATCAAGATCGGACTTTGATGGGTGAGTTTCTAGGTGTATTTTGACCCGCTGAATCCGAAAATCCAAACTTTGATGAGCAAAAATATGCTTGGAAAAAAGTTATTTCGCATGGTACGAAAAAGAGATGATCGAAAATATCTGTCTCCAGAATCGGAATCGAACTTTGATGGGTGGGTTTATAGGTGTATTTTGACCCGCTGAATCCAAAAATCCAACCTTTGTCGAGCGAAAATACACCTGGAAAGAAGTTATTTCGCATGGTACGAACAAGAGATGATCGAAAATATTTTTTTTCAGAATCGAGATCGGACTTTAATGGGTGAGTCTCTAGGGGTATTTCGACCCGCTGAATCCAAAAATCCGTCCTTGTATGACCAGAAATATGCTTGGAAAAAAATTATTTCGCATGGTACGAAAAAGAGATGATCGAAAATATTTTCTTTCAGAATCAAGATCGGACCTTGATGGGTGAGTTTCTAGGTGTATTTCGACCCGCTGAATCCAAAAATCCGACCTCTTATGACCAAAAATATGCTTGGAAAAAAGTTATTTCGCATGGTACGAAAAAGAGATGTTCGAAAATATTTTTTTTCAGAATCAAAATCGGACTTTAATGAGTGAGTTTCTAGGTGTATTTCGACCCCCAGAATCCGAAAATCCAACCTCTGATGACCAAAAATATGCTTGGAAAAAAGTTATTTCGCATGGTACGAAAAAGAGATGATCGAAAATATTTTTTTTCAGAATCAAGATCGGACTTTGATGGGTGAGTTTCTAGGTGTATTTTGACCCGCTGAATCCGAAAATCCAAACTTTGATGAGCAAAAATATGCTTGGAAAAAAGTTATTTCGCATGGTACGAAAAAGAGATGATCGAAAATATCTGTCTCCAGAATCGGAATCGAACTTTGATGGGTGGGTTTATAGGTGTATTTTGACCCGCTGAATCCAAAAATCCAACCTTTGTTACACGAAAATACACCTGGAATGAAGTTATTTCGCATGGTACGAAAAAGAGATGATCGAAAATATTTTTTTCCAGAATCAAGATCGGACTTTGATGGGTGAGTTTCTAGGTGTATTTCGACCCGCTGAATCCGAAAATCCAACCTTTGTTACACGAAAATACACCTGGAAAGAAGTTATTTCGCATGGTACGAAAAAGAGATGATCGAAAATATTTTTTTTCAGAATCAAGATCGGACTTTGATGGGTGAGTTTCTAGGTGTATTTCGACCCGCTGAATCCGAAAATCCAACCTTTGTTACACGAAAATACACCTGGAAAGAAGTTATTTCGCATGGAACGAAAAAGAGATGATCGAAAATATTTTTTTTCAGAATCGAGATCGGACTTTAATGGGTGAGTTTCTAGGGGTATTTCGACCCGCTGAATCCAAAAATCCGACCTCTTATGAACAAAAATATGCTTGGAAAAAAGTTATTTCGCATGGTACGAAAAAGAGATGATCGAAAATATTTTTTTTCAGAATCAAAATCGGACTTTGATGGGTGAGTTTCTAGGTGTATTTCGACCCGCTGAATCCAAAAATCCGACCTCTTATGACCAAAAATATGCTTGGAAAAAAGTTATTTCGCATGGTACGAAAATGAGATGATCGAAAATATCTGTCTCCAGAATCGAAATCGAACTTTGAAGGGTGGGTTTATAGGTGTATTTTGACCCGCTGAATCCAAAAATCCAACCTTTGTTACACGAAAATATACCTGGAAAGAAGTTATTTCGCATTGTACGAAAAAGAGATGATCGAAAATATTTTTTTTCAGAATCAAGATCGGACTTTGATGGGTGAGTTTCTAAGTGTATTCCGACCCGCTGAATCCGAAAATCCAACCTTTGTTACACGAAAATACACCTGGAAAGAAGTTATTTCGCATGGTACGAAAAAGAGATGTTCGAAAGTATTTTTTTTCAGAATCATGATCGGACTTTGATGGGTGAGTTCCTAGATGTATTTTGACCCGCTGAATCCGAAAATCCAAACTTTGATGAGCAAAAATATGCGTGGAAAAAAGTTATTTCGCATGGTACGAACAAGAGATGATCGAAAATATTTTTTTTCAGAATCGAGATCTGACTTTAATGGGTGAGTCTCTAGGGGTATTTCGACCCGCTGAATCCAAGAATCCGACCTCGTATGACCAGAAATATGCTTGGAAAAAAATTATTTCGCATGGTACGAAAAAGAGATGATCGAAAATATTTTTTTTTAGAATCAAGATCGGACTTTGATGGGTGAGTTTCTAGGTGTATTTTGACCCGCTGAATCCGAAAATCCAAACTTTGATCAGCAAAAATATGCTTGGAAAAAAGTTATTTCGCATGGTACGAAAAAGAGATGATCGAAAATATTTTTTTTCAGAATCAAGATCGGACTTTGATGGGTGAGTTTCTAGGTGTATTTTGACCCGCTGAATCCGAAAATCCAAACTTTGATGAGCAAAAATATGCTTGGAAAAAAGTTATTTCGCATGGTACGAAAAAGAGATGATCGAAAATATCTGTCTCCAGAATCGGAATCGAACTTTGATGGGTGGGTTTATAGGTGTATTTTGACCCGCTGAATCCAAAAATCCAACCTTTGTTACACGAAAATACACCTGGAATGAAGTTATTTCGCATGGTACGAAAAAGAGATGATCGAAAATATTTTTTTTCAGAATCAAGATCGGACTTGGATGGGTGAGTTTCTAGGTGTATTTCGACCCGCTGAATCCGAAAATCCAACCTTTGTTACACGAAAATACACCTGGAAAGAAGTTATTTCGCATGGTACGAAAAAGAGATGATCGAAAATATTTTTTTTCAGAATCAAGATCGGACTTTGATGGGTGAGTTTCTAGGTGTATTTCGACCCGCTGAATCCGAAAATCCAACCTTTGTTACACGAAAATACACCTGGAAAGAAGTTATTTCGCATGGAACGAAAAAGAGATGATCGAAAATATTTTTGTTCAGAATCGAGATCGGACTTTAATGGGTGAGTTTCGAGGGGTATTTCGACCCGCTGAATCCAAAAATCCGACCTCTTATGAACAAAAATATGCTTGGAAAAAAGTTATTTCGCATGGTACGAAAAAGAGATGATCGAAAATATTTTTTTTCAGAATCAAAATCGGACTTTGATGGGTGAGTTTCTAGGTGTATTTCGACCCGCTGAATCCAAAAATCCGACCTCTTATGACCAAAAATATGCTTGGAAAAAAGTTATTTCGCATGGTACGAAAATGAGATGATCGAAAATATCTGTCTCCAGAATCGAAATCGAACTTTGAAGGGTGGGTTTATAGGTGTATTTTGACCCGCTGAATCCAAAAATCCAACCTTTGTTACACGAAAATATACCTGGAAAGAAGTTATTTCGCATTGTACGAAAAAGAGATGATCGAAAATATTTTTTTTCAGAATCAAGATCGGACTTTGATGGGTGAGTTTCTAGGTGTATTCCGACCCGCTGAATCCGGAAATCCAACCTTTGTTACACGAAAATACACCTGGAAAGAAGTTATTTCGCATGGTACGAAAAAGAGATGTTCGAAAATATTTTTTTTCAGAATCATGATCGGACTTTGATGGGTGAGTTTCTAGATGTATTTTGACCCGCTGAATCCGAAAATCCAAACTTTGATGAGCAAAAATATGCGTGGAAAAAAGTTATTTCGCATGGTACGAACAAGAGATGATCGAAAATATTTTTTTTCAGAATCGAGATCGGACTTTAATGGGTGAGTCTCTAGGGGTATTTCGACCCGCTGAATCCAAGAATCCGACCTCGTATGACCAGAAATATGCTTGGAAAAAAATTATTTCGCATGGTACGAAAAAGAGATGATCGAAAATATTTTTTTTTAGAATCAAGATCGGACTTTGATGGGTGAGTTTCTAGGTGTATTTTGACCCGCTGAATCCGAAAATCCAAACTTTGATGAGCAAAAATATGCTTGGAAAAAAGTTATTTCGCATGGTACGAAAAAGAGATGATCGAAAATATTTTTTTTCAGAATCAAGATCGGACTTTGATGGGTGAGTTTCTAGGTGTATTTTGACCCGCTGAATCCGAAAATCCAAACTTTGATGAGCAAAAATATGCTTGGAAAAAAGTTATTTCGCATGGTACGAAAAAGAGATGATCGAAAATATCTGTCTCCAGAATCGGAATCGAACTTTGATGGGTGGGTTTATAGGTGTATTTTGACCCGCTGAATCCAAAAATCCAACCTTTGTTACACGAAAATACACCTGGAATGAAGTTATTTCGCATGGTACGAAAAAGAGATGATCGAAAATATTTTTTTTCAGAATCAAGATCGGACTTTGATGGGTGAGTTTCTAGGTGTATTTCGACCCGCTGAATCCGAAAATCGAACCTTTGTTACACGAAAATACACCTGGAAAGAAGTTATTTCGCATGGTACGAAAAAGAGATGATCGAAAATATTTTTTTTCAGAATCAAGATCGGACTTTGATGGGTGAGTTTCTAGGTGTATTTCGACCCGCTGAATCCGAAAATCCAACCTTTGTTACACGAAAATACACCTGGAAAGAAGTTATTTCGCATGGAACGAAAAAGAGATGATCGAAAATATTTTTTTTCAGAATCGAGATCGGACTTTAATGGGTGAGTTTCTAGGGGTATTTCGACCCGCTGAATCCAAAAATCCGACCTCTTATGAACAAAAATATGCTTGGAAAAAAGTTATTTCGCATGGTACGAAAAAGAGATGATCGAAAATATTTTTTTTCAGAATCAAAATCGGACTTTGATGGGTGAGTTTCTAGGTGTATTTCGACCCGCTGAATCCAAAAATCCGACCTCTTATGACCAAAAATATGCTTGGAAAAAAGTTATTTCGCATGGTACGAAAATGAGATGATCGAAAATATCTGTCTCCAGAATCGAAATCAAACTTTGAAGGGTGGGTTTATAGGTGTATTTTGACCCGCTGAATCCAAAAATCCAACCTTTGTTACACGAAAATATACCTGGAAAGAAGTTATTTCGCATTGTACGAAAAAGAGATGATCGAAAATATTTTTTTTCAGAATCAAGATCGGACTTTGATGGGTGAGTTTCTAGGTGTATTCCGACCCGCTGAATCCGAAAATCCAACCTTTGTTACACGAAAATACACCTGGAAAGAAGTTATTTCGCATGGAACGAAAAAGAGATGATCGAAAATATTTTTTTTCAGAATCAAAATCGGACTTTAATGGGTGAGTTTCTGGGTGTATTTCGACCCCCTGAATCCAAAAATCCAACCTCTGATGACCAAAAATATGCTTGGAAAAAAGTTATTTCGCATGGTACGAACAAGAGATGATCGAAAATATTTTTGTTCAGAATCAAGATCGGACTTCGATGGGTGAGTTTCTAGGTGTATTTCGACCCGCTGAATCCGAAAATCCAAACTTTGATGAGCAAAAATATGCTTGGAAAAAAGTTATTTCGCATGGTACGAAAAAGAGATGTTCGAAAATATTTTTTTTCAGAATCATGATCGGACTTTGATGGGTGAGTTTCTAGATGTATTTTGACCCGCTGAATCCGAAAATCCAAACTTTGATGAGCAAAAATATGCGTGGAAAAAAGTTATTTCGCATGGTACGAACAAGAGATGATCGAAAATATTTTTTTTCAGAATCGAGATCGGACTTTAATGGGTGAGTCTCTAGGGGTATTTCGACCCGCTGAATCCAAGAATCCGACCTCGTATGACCAGAAATATGCTTGGAAAAAAATTATTTTGCATGGTACGAAAAAGAGATGATCGAAAATATTTTTTTTTAGAATCAAGATCGGACTTCGATGGGTGAGTTTCTAGGTGTATTTTGACCCGCTGAATCCGAAAATCCAAACTTTGATGAGCAAAAATATGCTTGGAAAAAAGTTATTTCGCATGGTACGAAAAAGAGATGATCGAAAATATTTTTTTTCAGAATCAAGATCGGACTTTGATGGGTGAGTTCCTAGGTGTATTTTGACCCGCTGAATCCGAAAATCCAAACTTTGATGAGCAAAAATATGCGTGGAAAAAAGTTATTTCGCATGGTACGAACAAGAGATGATCGAAAATATTTTTTTTCAGAATCGAGATCGGACTTTAATGGGTGAGTCTCTAGGGGTATTTCGACCCGCTGAATCCAAGAATCCGACCTCGTATGACCAGAAATATGCTTGGAAAAAAATTATTTCGCATGGTACGAAAAAGAGATGATCGAAAATATTTTTTTTTAGAATCAAGATCGGACTTTGATGGGTGAGTTTCTAGGTGTATTTTGACCCGCTGAATCCGAAAATCCAAACTTTGATGAGCAAAAATATGCTTGGAAAAAAGTTATTTCGCATGGTACGAAAAAGAGATGATCGAAAATATTTTTTTTCAGAATCAAGATCGGACTTTGATGGGTGAGTTTCTAGGTGTATTTTGACCCGCTGAATCCGAAAATCCAAACTTTGATGAGCAAAAATATGCTTGGAAAAAAGTTATTTCGCATGGTACGAAAAAGAGATGATCGAAAATATCTGTCTCCAGAATCGGAATCGAACTTTGATGGGTGGGTTTATAGGTGTATTTTGACCCGCTGAATCCAAAAATCCAACCTTTGTTACACGAAAATACACCTGGAATGAAGTTATTTCGCATGGTACGAAAAAGAGATGATCGAAAATATTTTTTTTCAGAATCAAGATCGGACTTTGATGGGTGAGTTTCTAGGTGTATTTCGACCCGCTGAATCCGAAAATCGAACCTTTGTTACACGAAAATACACCTGGAAAGAAGTTATTTCGCATGGTACGAAAAAGAGATGATCGAAAATATTTTTTTTCAGAATCAAGATCGGACTTTGATGGGTGAGTTTCTAGGTGTATTTCGACCCGCTGAATCCGAAAATCCAACCTTTGTTACACGAAAATACACCTGGAAAGAAGTTATTTCGCATGGAACGAAAAAGAGATGATCGAAAATATTTTTTTTCAGAATCGAGATCGGACTTTAATGGGTGAGTTTCTAGGGGTATTTCGACCCGCTGAATCCAAAAATCCGACCTCTTATGAACAAAAATATGCTTGGAAAAAAGTTATTTCGCATGGTACGAAAAAGAGATGATCGAAAATATTTTTTTTCAGAATCAAAATCGGACTTTGATGGGTGAGTTTCTAGGTGTATTTCGACCCGCTGAATCCAAAAATCCGACCTCTTATGACCAAAAATATGCTTGGAAAAAAGTTATTTCGCATGGTACGAAAATGAGATGATCGAAAATATCTGTCTCCAGAATCGAAATCAAACTTTGAAGGGTGGGTTTATAGGTGTATTTTGACCCGCTGAATCCAAAAATCCAACCTTTGTTACACGAAAATATACCTGGAAAGAAGTTATTTCGCATTGTACGAAAAAGAGATGATCGAAAATATTTTTTTTCAGAATCAAGATCGGACTTTGATGGGTGAGTTTCTAGGTGTATTCCGACCCGCTGAATCCGAAAATCCAACCTTTGTTACACGAAAATACACCTGGAAAGAAGTTATTTCGCATGGAACGAAAAAGAGATGATCGAAAATATTTTTTTTCAGAATCAAAATCGGACTTTAATGGGTGAGTTTCTGGGTGTATTTCGACCCCCTGAATCCAAAAATCCAACCTCTGATGACCAAAAATATGCTTGGAAAAAAGTTATTTCGCATGGTACGAACAAGAGATGATCGAAAATATTTTTGTTCAGAATCAAGATCGGACTTCGATGGGTGAGTTTCTAGGTGTATTTCGACCCGCTGAATCCGAAAATCCAAACTTTGATGAGCAAAAATATGCTTGGAAAAAAGTTATTTCGCATGGTACGAAAAAGAGATGTTCGAAAATATTTTTTTTCAGAATCATGATCGGACTTTGATGGGTGAGTTTCTAGATGTATTTTGACCCGCTGAATCCGAAAATCCAAACTTTGATGAGCAAAAATATGCGTGGAAAAAAGTTATTTCGCATGGTACGAACAAGAGATGATCGAAAATATTTTTTTTCAGAATCGAGATCGGACTTTAATGGGTGAGTCTCTAGGGGTATTTCGACCCGCTGAATCCAAGAATCCGACCTCGTATGACCAGAAATATGCTTGGAAAAAAATTATTTTGCATGGTACGAAAAAGAGATGATCGAAAATATTTTTTTTTAGAATCAAGATCGGACTTCGATGGGTGAGTTTCTAGGTGTATTTTGACCCGCTGAATCCGAAAATCCAAACTTTGATGAGCAAAAATATGCTTGGAAAAAAGTTATTTCGCATGGTACGAAAAAGAGATGATCGAAAATATTTTTTTTCAGAATCAAGATCGGACTTTGATGGGTGAGTTCCTAGGTGTATTTTGACCCGCTGAATCCGAAAATCCAAACTTTGATGAGCAAAAATATGCTTGGAAAAAAGTTATTTCGCATGGTACGAAAAAGAGATGATCGAAAATATCTGTCTCCAGAATCGGAATCGAACTTTGATGGGTGGGTTTAGAGGTGTATTTTGACCCGCTGAATCCAAAAATCCAACCTTTGTTACACGAAAATACACCTGGAATGAAGTTATTTCGCATGGTACGAAAAAGAGATGATCGAAAATATTTTTTTTCAGAATCAAGATCGGACTTGGATGGGTGAGTTTCTAGGTGTATTTCGACCCGCTGAATCCGAAAATCCAACCTTTGTTACACGAAAATACACCTGGAAAGAAGTTATTTCGCATGGTACGAAAAAGAGATGATCGAAAATATTTTTTTTCAGAATCAAGATCGGACTTTGATGGGTGAGTTTCTAGGTGTATTTCGACCCGCTGAATCCGAAAATCCAACCTTTGTTACACGAAAATACACCTGGAAAGAAGTTATTTCGCATGGAACGAAAAAGAGATGATCGAAAATATTTTTTTTCAGAATCGAGATCGGACTTTAATGGGTGAGTTTCTAGGGGTATTTCGACCCGCTGAATCCAAAAATCCGACCTCTTATGACCAAAAATATGCTTGGAAAAAAGTTATTTCGCATGGTACGAAAAAGAGATGATCGAAAATATTTTTTTTCAGAATCAAAATCGGACTTTGATGGGTGAGTTTCTAGGTGTATTTCGACCCGCTGAATCCAAAAATCCAACCTCTGATGACCAAAAATATGCGTGGAAAAAAGTTATTTCGCATGGTACGAAAAAGAGATGTTCGAAAATATTTTTTTTCAGAATCAAAATCGGACTTTAATGAGTGAGTTTCTAGGCGTATTTCGACCCCCAGAATCCGAAAATCCAACCTCTGATGACCAAAAATATGCTTGGAAAAAAGTTATTTCGCATGGTACGAAAAAGAGATGATCGAAAATATTTTTTGTCAGAATCAATATCGGACTTTGATGGGTGAGTTTCTAGGTGTATTTTGACCCGCTGAATCCGAAAATCCAAACTTTGATGAGCAAAAATATGCTTGGAAAAAAGTTATTTCGCATGGTACGAAAAAGAGATGATCGAAAATATCTGTCTCCAGAATCGGAATCGAACTTTGATGGGTGGGTTTATAGGTGTATTTTGACCCGCTGAATCCAAAAATCCAACCTTTGTTACACGAAAATACACCTGGAATGAAGTTATTTCGCATGGTACGAAAAAGAGATGATCGAAAATATTTTTTTTCAGAATCAAGATCGGACTTTGATGGGTGAGTTTCTAGGTGTATTTCGACCCGCTGAATCCGAAAATCCAACCTTTGTTACACGAAAATACACCTGGAAAGAAGTTATTTCGCATGGTACGAAAAAGAGATGATCGAAAATATTTTTTTTCAGAATCAAGATCGGACTTTGATGGGTGAGTTTCTAGGTGTATTTCGACCCGCTGAATCCAAAAATCCGACCTCTTATGAACAAAAATATGCTTGGAAAAAAGTTATTTCGCATGGTACGAAAAAGAGATGATCGAAAATATTTTTTTTCAGAATCAAAATCGGACTTTGATGGGTGAGTTTCTAGGTGTATTTCGACCCGCTGAATCCAAAAATCCGACCTCTTATGACCAAAAATATGCTTGGAAAAAAGTTATTTCGCATGGTACGAAAATGAGATGATCGAAAATATCTGTCTCCAGAATCGAAATCGAACTTTGAAGGGTGGGTTTATAGGTGTATTTTGACCCGCTGAATCCAAAAATCCAACCTTTGTTACACGAAAATATACCTGGAAAGAAGTTATTTCGCATTGTACGAAAAAGAGATGATCGAAAATATTTTTTTTCAGAATCAAGATCGGACTTTGATGGGTGAGTTCCTAGGTGTATTCCGACCCGCTCAATCCGAAAATCCAACCTTTGTTACACGAAAATACACCTGGAAAGAAGTTATTTCGCATGGAACGAAAAAGAGATGATCGAAAATATTTTTTTTCAGAATCAAAATCGGACTTTAATGGGTGAGTTTCTGGGTGTATTTCGACCCCCTAAATCCAAAAATCCAACCTCTGATGACCAAAAATATGCTTGGAAAAAAGTTATTTCGCATGGTACGAAAAAGAGATGATCGAAAATATTTTTGTTCAGAATCAAGATCGGACTTCGATGGGTGAGTTTCTAGGTGTATTTCGACCCGCTGAATCCGAAAATCCAAACTTTGATGAGCAAAAATATGCTTGGAAAAAAGTTATTTCGCATGGTACGAAAAAGAGATGATCGAAAATATTTTTTTTCAGAATCAAGATCGGACTTTGATGGGTGAGTTTCTAGATGTATTTTGACCCGCTGAATCCGAAAATCCAAACTTTGATGAGCAAAAATATGCGTGGAAAAAAGTTATTTCGCATGGTACGAAAAAGAGATGATCGAAAATATCTGTCTCCAGAATCGAAATCGAACTTTGATGGGTGGGTTTATAGGTGTATTTTGACCCGCTGAATCCAAAAATCCAACCTTTGTTGAGCGAAAATACACCTGGAAAGAAGTTATTTCGCATGGTACGAACAAGAGATGATCGAAAATATTTTTTTTCAGAATCGAGATCGGACTTTAATGGGTGAGTCCTTAGGGGTATTTCGACCCGCTGAATCCAAGAATCCGACCTCGTATGACCAGAAATATGCTTGGAAAAAAATTATTTCGCATGGTACGAAAAAGAGATGATCGAAAATATTTTCTTTCAGAATCAAGATCGGACTTTGATGGGTGAGTTTCTAGGTGTATTTCGACCCGCTGAATCCAAAAATCCGACCTCTTATGACCAAAAATATGCTTGGAAAAAAGTTATTTCGCATGGTACGAAAAAGAGATGATCGAAAATATCTGTCTCCAGAATCGGAATCGAACTTTGATGGGTGGGTTTATAGGTGTATTTTGACCCGCTGAATCCAAAAATCAAACCTTTGTCAAACGAAAATACACCTGGAAAGAAGTTATTCCGCACGGTACGAAAAAGAAATGATCGAAAATATTTTTTTTCAGAATCGAGATCGGACTTTAATGGGTGAGTTTCTAGGGGTATTCCGACCCGCTGAATCCAAAAATCCGTCCTCTTATGACCAAAAATATGCTTGGAAAAAAGTTATTTCGCATGGTACGAAAAAGAGATGATCGAAAATATCTGTCTCCAGAATCGGAATCGAACTTTGATGGGTGGGTTTATAGGTGTATTTTGACCCGCTGAATCCAAAAATCAAACCTTTGTCAAACGAAAATACACCTGGAAAGAAGTTATTCCGCACGGTACGAAAAAGAGATGATCGAAAATATTTTTTTTCAGAATCGAGATCGGACTTTAATGGGTGAGTCTCTAGGGGTATTTCGACCCGCTGAATCCAAAAATCCGACCTCGTATGACCAGAAATATGCTTGGAAAAAAATTATTTCGCATGGTACGAAAAAGAGATGATCGAAAATATTTTCTTTCAGAATCAAGATCGGACCTTGATGGGTGAGTTTCTAGGTGTATTTCGACCCGCTGAATCCAAAAATCCGACCTCTTATGACCAAAAATATGCTTGGAAAAAAGTTATTTCGCATGGTACGAAAAAGAGATGATCGAAAATATCTGTCTCCAGAATCGGAATCGAACTTTGATGGGTGGGTTTATAGGTGTATTTTGACCCGCTGAATCCAAAAATCAAACCTTTGTCAAACGAAAATACACCTGGAAAGAAGTTATTCCGCACGGTACGAAAAAGAAATGATCGAAAATATTTTTTTTCAGAATCGAGATCGGACTTTAATGGGTGAGTTTCTAGGGGTATTCCGACCCGCTGAATCCAAAAATCCGTCCTCTTATGACCAAAAATATGCTTCGAAAAAAGTTATTTCGCATGGTACGAAAAAGAGATGATCGATAATATCTGTCTCCAGAATCGGAATCGAACTTTGATGGGTGGGTTTATAGGTGTATTTTGACCCGCTGAATCCAAAAATCAAACCTTTGTCAAACGAAAATACACCTGGAAAGAAGTTATTCCGCACGGTACGAAAAAGAGATGATCGAAAATATTTTTTTTCAGAATCGAGATCGGACTTTAATGGGTGAGTCTCTAGGGGTATTTCGACCCGCTGAATCCAAAAATCCGACCTCGTATGACCAGAAATATGCTTGGAAAAAAATTATTTCGCATGGTACGAAAAAGAGATGATCGAAAATATTTTCTTTCAGAATCAAGATCGGACCTTGATGGGTGAGTTTCTAGGTGTATTTCGACCCGCTGAATCCAAAAATCCGACCTCTTATGACCACAAATATGCTTGGAAAAAAGTTATTTCGCATGGTACGAAAAAGAGATGTTCGAAAATATTTTTTTTCAGAATCAAAATCGGACTTTAATGAGTGAGTTTCTAGGTGTTTTTCGACCCCCAGAATCCGAAAATCCAACCTCTGATGACCAAAAATATGCTTGGAAAAAAGTTATTTCGCATGGTACGAAAAAGAGATGATCGAAAATATTTTTTTTCAGAATCAAGATCGGACTTTGATGGGTGAGTTTCTAGGTGTATTTTGACCCGCTGAATCCGAAAATCCAAACTTTGATGAGCAAAAATATGCTTGGAAAAAAGTTATTTCGCATGGTACGAAAAAGAGATGATCGAAAATATCTGTCTCCAGAATCGGAATCGAACTTTGATGGGTGGGTTTATAGGTGTATTTTGACCCGCTGAATCCAAAAATCCAACCTTTGTTGAGCGAAAATACACCTGGAAAGAAGTTATTTCGCATGGTACGAACAAGAGATGATCGAAAATATTTTTTTTCAGAATCGAGATCGGACTTTAATGGGCGAGTCTCTAGGGGTATTTCGACCCGCTGAATCCAAAAATCCGACCTCGTATGACCAGAAATATGCTTGGAAAAAAATTATTTCGCATGGTACGAAAAAGAGATGATCGAAAATATTTTCGTTCAGAATCAAGATCGGACCTTGATGGGTGAGTTTCTAGGTGTATTTCGACCGGCTGAATCCAAAAATCCGACCTCTTATGACCAAAAATATGCTTGGAAAAAAGTTATTTCGCATGGTACGAAAAAGAGATGATCGAAAATATCTGTCTCCAGAATCGAAATCGAACTTTGGAGGGTGGGTTTATAGGTGTATTTTGACCCGCTGAATCCAAAAATCCAACCTTTGTTACACGAAAATACACCTGGAATGAAGTTATTTCGCATGGTACGAAAAAGAGATGATCGAAAATATTTTTTTTCAGAATCAAGATCGGACTTTGATGGGTGAGTTTCTAGGTGTATTTCGACCCGCTGAATCCGAAAATCCAACCTTTGTTACACGAAAATACACCTGGAAAGAAGTTATTTCGCATGGTACGAAAAAGAGATGATCGAAAATATTTTTTTTCAGAATCAAGATCGGACTTTGATGGGTGAGTTTCTAGGTGTATTTCGACCCGCTGAATCCAAAAATCCGACCTCTTATGAACAAAAATATGCTTGGAAAAAAGTTATTTCGCATGGTACGAAAAAGAGATGATCGAAAATATTTTTTTTCAGAATCAAAATCGGACTTTGATGGGTGAGTTTCTAGGTGTATTTCGACCCGCTGAATCCAAAAATCCGACCTCTTATGACCAAAAATATGCTTGGTAAAAAGTGATTTCGCATGGTACGAAAATGAGATGATCGAAAATATCTGTCTCCAGAATCGAAATCGAACTTTGAAGGGTGGGTTTATAGGTGTATTTTGACCCGCTGAATCCAAAAATCCAACCTTTGTTACACGAAAATATACCTGGAAAGAAGTTATCTCGCATTGTACGAAAAAGAGATGATCGAAAATATTTTTTTTCAGAATCAAGATCGGACTTTGATGGGTGAGTTCCTAGGTGTATTCCGACCCGCTCAATCCGAAAATCCAACCTTTGTTACACGAAAATACACCTGGAAAGAAGTTATTTCGCATGGAACGAAAAAGAGATGATCGAAAATATTTTTTTTCAGAATCAAAATCGGACTTTAATGGGTGAGTTTCTGGGTGTATTTCGACCCCCTAAATCCAAAAATCCAACCTCTGATGACCAAAAATATGCTTGGAAAAAAGTTATTTCGCATGGTACGAAAAAGAGATGATCGAAAATATTTTTGTTCAGAATCAAGATCGGACTTCGATGGGTGAGTTTCTAGGTGTATTTCGACCCGCTGAATCCGAAAATCCAAACTTTGATGAGCAAAAATATGCTTGGAAAAAAGTTATTTCGCATGGTACGAAAAAGAGATGATCGAAAATATTTTTTTTCAGAATCAAGATCGGACTTTGATGGGTGAGTTTCTAGATGTATTTTGACCCGCTGAATCCGAAAATCCAAACTTTGATGAGCAAAAATATGCGTGGAAAAAAGTTATTTCGCATGGTACGAAAAAGAGATGATCGAAAATATCTGTCTCCAGAATCGAAATCGAACTTTGATGGGTGGGTTTATAGCTGTATTTTGACCCGCTGAATCCAAAAATCCAACCTTTGTTGAGCGAAAATACACCTGGAAAGAAGTTATTTCGCATGGTACGAACAAGAGATGATCGAAAATATTTTTTTTCAGAATCGAGATCGGACTTTAATGGGTGAGTCTCTAGGGGTATTTCGACCCGCTGAATCCAAGAATCCGACCTCGTATGACCAGAAATATGCTTGGAAAAAAATTATTTCGCATGGTACGAAAAAGAGATGATCGAAAATATTTTCTTTCAGAATCAAGATCGGACTTTGATGGGTGAGTTTCTAGGTGTATTTCGACCCGCTGAATCCAAAAATTCGACCTCTTATGACCAAAAATATGCTTGGAAAAAAGTTATTTCGCATGGTACGAAAAAGAGATGATCGAAAATATCTGTCTCCAGAATCGGAATCGAACTTTGATGGGTGGGTTTATAGGTGTATTTTGACCCGCTGAATCCAAAAATCAAACCTTTGTCAAACGAAAATACACCTGGAAAGAAGTTATTCCGCACGGTACGAAAAAGAAATGATCGAAAATATTTTTTTTCAGAATCGAGATCGGACTTTAATGGGTGAGTTTCTAGGGGTATTCCGACCCGCTGAATCCAAAAATCCGTCCTCTTATGACCAAAAATATGCTTCGAAAAAAGTTATTTCGCATGGTACGAAAAAGAGATGATCGATAATATCTGTCTCCAGAATCGGAATCGAACTTTGATGGGTGGGTTTATAGGTGTATTTTGACCCGCTGAATCCAAAAATCAAACCTTTGTCAAACGAAAATACACCTGGAAAGAAGTTATTCCGCACGGTACGAAAAAGAGATGATCGAAAATATTTTTTTTCAGAATCGAGATCGGACTTTAATGGGTGAGTCTCTAGGGGTATTTCGACCCGCTGAATCCAAAAATCCGACCTCGTATGACCAGAAATATGCTTGGAAAAAAATTATTTCGCATGGTACGAAAAAGAGATGATCGAAAATATTTTCTTTCAGAATCAAGATCGGACCTTGATGGGTGAGTTTCTAGGTGTATTTCGACCCGCTGAATCCAAAAATCCGACCTCTTATGACCAAAAATATGCTTGGAAAAAAGTTATTTCGCATGGTACGAAAAAGAGATGTTCGAAAATATTTTTTTTCAGAATCAAAATCGGACTTTAATGAGTGAGTTTCTAGGTGTATTTCGACCCCCAGAATCCGAAAATCCAACCTCTGATGACCAAAAATATGCTTGGAAAAAAGTTATTTCGCATGGTACGAAAAAGAGATGATCGAAAATATTTTTTTTCAGAATCAAGATCGGACTTTGATGGGTGAGTTTCTAGGTGTATTTTGACCCGCTGAATCCGAAAATCCAAACTTTGATGAGCAAAAATATGCTTGGAAAAAAGTTATTTCGCATGGTACGAAAAAGAGATGATCGAAAATATCTGTCTCCAGAATCGGAATCGAACTTTGATGGGTGGGTTTATAGGTGTATTTTGACCCGCTGAATCCAAAAATCCAACCTTTGTTGAGCGAAAATACACCTGGAAAGAAGTTATTTCGCATGGTACGAACAAGAGATGATCGAAAATATTTTTTTTCAGAATCGAGATCGGACTTTAATGGGCGAGTCTCTAGGGGTATTTCGACCCGCTGAATCCAAAAATCCGACCTCGTATGACCAGAAATATGCTTGGAAAAAAATTATTTCGCATGGTACGAAAATGAGATGATCGAAAATATTTTCTTTCAGAATCAAGATCGGACCTTGATGGGTGAGTTTCTAGGTGTATTTCGACCCGCTGAATCCAAAAATCCGACCTCTTATGACCAAAAATATGCTTGGAAAAAAGTTATTTCGCATGGTACGAAAAAGAGATGATCGAAAATATCTGTCTCCAGAATCGAAATCGAACTTTGAAGGGTGGGTTCATAGGTGTATTTTGACCCGCTGAATCCAAAAATCCAACCTTTGTTACACGAAAATACACCTGGAATGAAGTTATTTCGCATGGTACGAAAAAGAGATGATCGAAAATATTTTTTTTCAGAATCAAGATCGGACTTTGATGGGTGAGTTTCTAGGTGTATTTCGACCCGCTGAATCCGAAAATCCAACCTTTGTTACACGAAAATACACCTGGAAAGAAGTTATTTCGCATGGTACGAAAAAGAGATGATCGAAAATATTTTTTTTCAGAATCAAGATCGGACTTTGATGGGTGAGTTTCTAGGTGTATTTCGACCCGCTGAATCCAAAAATCCGACCTCTTATGAACAAAAATATGCTTGGAAAAAAGTTATTTCGCATGGTACGAAAAAGAGATGATCGAAAATATTTTTTTTCAGAATCAAAATCGGACTTTGATGGGTGAGTTTCTAGGTGTATTTCGACCCGCTGAATCCAAAAATCCGACCTCTTATGACCAAAAATATGCTTGGAAAAAAGTGATTTCGCATGGTACGAAAATGAGATGACCGAAAATATCTGTCTCCAGAATCGAAATCGAACTTTGAAGGGTGGGTTTATAGGTGTATTTTGACCCGCTGAATCCAAAAATCCAACCTTTGTTACACGAAAATATACCTGGAAAGAAGTTATCTCGCATTGTACGAAAAAGAGATGATCGAAAATATTTTTTTTCAGAATCAAGATTGGACTTTGATGGGTGAGTTCCTAGGTGTATTCCGACCCGCTCAATCCGAAAATCCAACCTTTGTTACACGAAAATACACCTGGAAAGAAGTTATTTCGCATGGAACGAAAAAGAGATGATCGAAAATATTTTTTTTCAGAATCAAAATCGGACTTTAATGGGTGAGTTTCTGGGTGTATTTCGACCCCCTAAATCCAAAAATCCAACCTCTGATGACCAAAAATATGCTTGGAAAAAAGTTATTTCGCATGGTACGAAAAAGAGATGATCGAAAATATTTTTGTTCAGAATCAAGATCGGACTTCGATGGGTGAGTTTCTAGGTGTATTTCGACCCGCTGAATCCGAAAATCCAAACTTTGATGAGCAAAAATATGCTTGGGAAAAAGTTATTTCGCATGGTACGAAAAAGAGATGATCGAAAATATTTTTTTTCAGAATCAAGATCGGACTTTGATGGGTGAGTTTCTAGATGTATTTTGACCCGCTGAATCCGAAAATCCAAACTTTGATGAGCAAAAATATGCGTGGAAAAAAGTTATTTCGCATGGTACGAAAAAGAGATGATCGAAAATATCTGTCTCCAGAATCGAAATCGAACTTTGATGGGTGGGTTTATAGGTGTATTTTGACCCGCTGAATCCAAAAATCCAACCTTTGTTGAGCGAAAATACACCTCGAAAGAAGTTATTTCGCATGGTACGAACAAGAGATGATCGAAAATATTTTTTTTCAGAATCGAGATCGGACTTTAATGGGTGAGTCTCTAGGGGTATTTCGACCCGCTGAATCCAAGAATCCGACCTCGTATGACCAGAAATATGCTTGGAAAAAAATTATTTCGCATGGTACGAAAAAGAGATGATCGAAAATATTTTCTTTCAGAATCAAGATCGGACTTTGATGGGTGAGTTTCTAGGTGTATTTCGACCCGCTGAATCCAAAAATCCGACCTCTTATGACCAAAAATATGCTTGGAAAAAAGTTATTTCGCATGGTACGAAAAAGAGATGATCGAAAATATCTGTCTCCAGAATCGGAATCGAACTTTGATGGGTGGGTTTATAGGTGTATTTTGACCCGCTGAATCCAAAAATCAAACCTTTGTCAAACGAAAATACACCTGGAAAGAAGTTATTCCGCACGGTACGAAAAAGAAATGATCGAAAATATTTTTTTTCAGAATCGAGATCGGACTTTAATGGGTGAGTTTCTAGGGGTATTTCGACCCGCTGAATCCAAAAATCCGTCCTCTTATGACCAAAAATATGCTTCGAAAAAAGTTATTTCGCATGGTACGAAAAAGAGATGATCGATAATATCTGTCTCCAGAATCGGAATCGAACTTTGATGGGTGGGTTTATAGGTGTATTTTGACCCGCTGAATCCAAAAATCAAACCTTTGTCAAACGAAAATACACCTGGAAAGAAGTTATTCCGCACGGTACGAAAAAGAGATGATCGAAAATATTTTTTTTCAGAATCGAGATCGGACTTTAATGGGTGAGTCTCTAGGGGTATTTCGACCCGCTGAATCCAAAAATCCGACCTCGTATGACCAGAAATATGCTTGGAAAAAAATTATTTCGCATGGTACGAAAAAGAGATGATCGAAAATATTTTCTTTCAGAATCAAGATCGGACCTTGATGGGTGAGTTTCTAGGTGTATTTCGACCCGCTGAATCCAAAAATCCGACCTCTTATGACCAAAAATATGCTTGGAAAAAAGTTATTTCGCATGGTACGAAAAAGAGATGTTCGAAAATATTTTTTTTCAGAATCAAAATCGGACTTTAATGAGTGAGTTTCTAGGTGTATTTCGACCCCCAGAATCCGAAAATCCAACCTCTGATGACCAAAAATATGCTTGGAAAAAAGTTATTTCGCATGGTACGAAAAAGAGATGATCGAAAATATTTTTTTTCAGAATCAAGATCGGACTTTGATGGGTGAGTTTCTAGGTGTATTTTGACCCGCTGAATCCGAAAATCCAAACTTTGATGAGCAAAAATATGCTTGGAAAAAAGTTATTTCGCATGGTACGAAAAAGAGATGATCGAAAATATCTGTCTCCAGAATCGGAATCGAACTTTGATGGGTGGGTTTATAGGTGTATTTTGACCCGCTGAATCCAAAAATCCAACCGTTGTTACACGAAAATACACCTGGAATGAAGTTATTTCGCATGGTACGAAAAAGAGATGATCGAAAATATTTTTTTTCAGAATCAAGATCGGACTTTGATGGGTGAGTTTCTAGGTGTATTTCGACCCGCTGAATCCGAAAATCCAACCTTTGTTACACGAAAATACACCTGGAAAGAAGTTATTTCGCATGGTACGAAAAAGAGATGATCGAAAATATTTTTTTTCAGAATCAAGATCGGACTTTGATGGGTGAGTTTCTAGGTGTATTTCGACCCGCTGAATCCGAAAATCCAACCTTTGTTACACGAAAATACACCTGGAAAGAAGTTATTTCGCATGGAACGAAAAAGAGATGATCGAAAATATTTTTTTTCAGAATCGAGATCGGACTTTAATGGGTGAGTTTCTAGGGGTATTTCGACCCGCTGAATCCAAAAATCCGACCTCTTATGAACAAAAATATGCTTGGAAAAAAGTTATTTCGCATGGTACGAACAAGAGATGATCGAAAATATTTTTTTTCAGAATCAAAATCGGACTTTGATGGGTGAGTTTCTAGGTGTATTTCGACCCGCTGAATCCAAAAATCCGACCTCTTATGACCAAAAATATGCTTGGAAAAAAGTTATTTCGCATGGTACGAAAATGAGATGATCGAAAATATCTGTCTCCAGAATCGAAATCGAACTTTGAAGGGTGGGTTTATAGGTGTATTTTGACCCGCTGAATCCTAAAATCCAACCTTTGTTACACGAAAATATACCTGGAAAGAAGTTATTTCGCATTGTACGAAAAAGAGATGATCGAAAATATTTTTTTTCAGAATCAAGATCGGACTTTGATGGGTGAGTTTCTAGGTGTATTCCGACCCGCTGAATCCGAAAATCCAACCTTTGTTACACGAAAATACACCTGGAAAGAAGTTATTTCGCATGGAACGAAAAAGAGATGATCGAAAATATTTTTGTTCAGAATCAAGATCGGACTTTGATGGGTGAGTTTCTAGGTGTATTTCGACCCGCTGAATCCGAAAATCCAAACTTTGATGAGCAAAAATATGCTTGGAAAAAAGTTATTTCGCATGGTACGAAAAAGAGATGTTCGAAAATATTTTTTTTCAGAATCATGATCGGACTTTGATGGGTGAGTTTCTAGATGTATTTTGACCCGCTGAATCCGAAAATCCAAACTTTGATGAGCAAAAATATGCGTGGAAAAAAGTTATTTCGCATGGTACGAAAAAGAGATGTTCGAAAATATTTTTTTTCAGAATCATGATCGGACTTTGATGGGTGAGTTTCTAGATGTATTTTGACCCGCTGAATCCGAAAATCCAAACTTTGATGAGCAAAAATATGCGTGGAAAAAAGTTATTTCGCATGGTACGAACAAGAGATGATCGAAAATATTTTTTTTCAGAATCGAGATCGGACTTTAATGGGTGAGTCTCTAGGGGTATATCGACCCGCTGAATCCAAGAATCCGACGTCGTATGACCAGAAATATGCTTGGAAAAAAATTATTTCGCATGGTACGAAAAAGAGATGATCGAAAATATTTTTTTTCAGAATCAAGATCGGACTTTGATGGGTGAGTTTCTAGGCGTATTTTGACCCGCTGAATCCGAAAATCCAAACTTTGATGAGCAAAAATATGCTTGGAAAAAAGTTATTTCGCATGGTACGAAAAAGAGATGATCGAAAATATCTGTCTCCAGAATCGGAATCGAACTTTGATGGGTGGGTTTATAGGTGTATTTTGACCCGCTGAATCCAAAAATCCAACCTTTGTTACACGAAAATACACCTGGAATGAAGTTATTTCGCATGGTACGAAAAAGAGATGATCGAAAATATTTTTTTTCAGAATGAAGATCGGACTTTGATGGGTGAGTTTCTAGGTGTATTTCGACCCGCTGAATCCGAAAATCCAACCTTTGTTACACGAAAATACACCTGGAAAGAAGTTATTTCGCATGGTACGAAAAAGAGATGATCGAAAATATTTTTTTTCAGAATCAAGATCGGACTTTGATGGGTGAGTTTCTAGGTGTCTTTCGACCCGCTGAATCCGAAAATCCAACCTTTGTTACACGAAAATACACCTGGAAAGAAGTTATTTCGCATGGAACGAAAAAGAGATGATCGAAAATATTTTTTTTCAGAATCGAGATCGGACTTTAATGGGTGAGTTTCTAGGGGTATTTCGACCCGCTGAATCCAAAAATCCGACCTCTTATGAACAAAAATATGCTTGGAAAAAAGTTATTTCGCATGGTACGAAAAAGAGATGATCGAAAATATTTTTTTTCAGAATCAAAATCGGACTTTGATGGGTGAGTTTCTAGGTGTATTTCGACCCGCTGAATCCAAAAATCCGACCTCTTATGACCAAAAATATGCTTGGAAAAAAGTTATTTCGCATGGTACGAAAATGAGATGATCGAAAATATCTGTCTCCAGAATCGAAATCGAACTTTGAAGGGTGGGTTTATAGGTGTATTTTGACCCGCTGAATCCAAAAATCCAACCTTTGTTACACGAAAATATACCTGGAAAGAAGTTATTTCGCATTGTACGAAAAAGAGATGATCGAATATATTTTTTTTCAGAATCAAGATCGGACTTTGATGGGTGAGTTTCTAGGTGTATTCCGACCCGCTGAATCCGAAAATCCAACCTTTGTTACACGAAAATACACCTGGAAAGAAGTTATTTCGCATGGAACGAAAAAGAGATGATCGAAAATATTTTTTTTCAGAATCAAAATCGGACTTTAATGGGTGAGTTTCTGGGTGTATTTCGACCCCCTGAATCCAAAAATCCAACCTATGATGACCAAAAATATGCTTGGAAAAAAGTTATTTCGCATGGTACGAACAAGAGATGATCGAAAATATTTTTGTTCAGAATCAAGATCGGACTTCGATGGGTGAGTTTCTAGGTGTATTTCGACCCGCTGAATCCGAAAATCCAAACTTTGATGAGCAAAAATATGCTTGGAAAAAAGTTATTTCGCATGGTACGAAAAAGAGATGTTCGAAAATATTTTTTTTCAGAATCATGATCGGACTTTGATGGGTGAGTTTCTAGATGTATTTTGACCCGCTGAATCCGAAAATCCAAACTTTGATGAGCAAAAATATGCGTGGAAAAAAGTTATTTCGCATGGTACGAACAAGAGATGATCGAAAATATTTTTTTTCAGAATCGAGATCGGACTTTAATGGGTGAGTCTCTAGGGGTATTTCGACCCGCTGAATCCAAGAATCCGACCTCGTATGACCAGAAATATGCTTGGAAAAAAATTATTTCGCATGGTACGAAAAAGAGATGATCGAAAATATTTTTTTTCAGAATCAAGATCGGACTTTGATGGGTGAGTTTCTAGGTGTATTTTGACCCGCTGAATCCGAAAATCCAAACTTTGATGAGCAAAAATATGCTTGGAAAAAAGTTATTTCGCATGGTACGAAAAAGAGATGATCGAAAATATCTGTCTCCAGAATCGGAATCGAACTTTGATGGGTGGGTTTATAGGTGTATTTTGACCCGCTGAATCCGAAAATCCAACCTTTGTTACACGAAAATACACCTGGAAAGAAGTTATTTCGCATGGTACGAAAAAGAGATGATCGAAAATATTTTTTTTCAGAATCAAGATCGGACTTTGATGGGTGAGTTTCTAGGTGTATTTCGACCCGCTGAATCCGAAAATCCAACCTTTGTTACACGAAAATACACCTGGAAAGAAGTTATTTCGCATGGTACGAAAAAGAGATGATCGAAAATATTTTTTTTCAGAATCAAGATCGGACTTTGATGGGTGAGTTTCTAGGTGTATTTCGACCCGCTGAATCCGGAAATCCAACCTTTGTTACACGAAAATACACCTGGAACGAAGTTATTTCGCATGGAACGAAAAAGAGATGATCGAAAATATTTTTTTTCAGAATCGAGATCGGACTTTAATGGGTGAGTTTCTAGGGGTATTTCGACCCGCTGAATCCAAAAATCCGACCTCTTATGAACAAAAATATGCTTGGAAAAAAGTTATTTCGCATGGTACGAAAAAGAGATGATCGAAAATATTTTTTTTCAGAATCAAAATCGGACTTTGATGGGTGAGTTTCTAGGTGTATTTCGACCCGCTGAATCCAAAAATCCGACCTCTTATGACCAAAAATATGCTTGGAAAAAAGTTATTTCGCATGGTACGAAAATGAGATGATCGAAAATATCTGTCTCCAGAATCGAAATCGAACTTTGAAGGGTGGGTTTATAGGTGTATTTTGACCCGCTGAATCCAAAAATCCAACCTTTGTTACACGAAAATATACCTGGAAAGAAGTTGTTTCGCATTGTACGAAAAAGAGATGATCGAAAATATTTTTTTTCAGAATCAAGATCGGACTTTGATGGGTGAGTTTCTAGGTGTATTTTGACCCGCTGAATCCGAAAATCCAAACTTTGATGAGCAAAAATATGCTTGGAAAAAAGTTATTTCGCATGGTACGAAAAAGAGATGATCGAAAATATCTGTCTCCAGAATCGGAATCGAACTTTGATGGGTGGGTTTATAGGTGTATTTTGACCCGCTGAATCCAAAAATCCAACCTTTGTTACACGAAAATACACCTGGAATGAAGTTATTTCGCATGGTACGAAAAAGAGATGATCGAAAATATTTTTTTTCAGAATCAAGATCGGACTTTGATAGGTGAGTTTCTAGGTGTATTTCGACCCGCTGAATCCGAAAATCCAACCTTTGTTACACGAAAATACACCTGGAAAGAAGTTATTTCGCATGGTACGAAAAAGAGATGGTCGAAAATATTTTTTTTCAGAATCAAGATCGGACTTTGATGGGTGAGTTTCTAGGTGTATTTCGACCCGCTGAATCCGAAAATCCAACCTTTGTTACACGAAAATACACCTGGAAAGAAGTTATTGCGCATGGAACGAAAAAGAGATGATCGAAAATATTTTTTTTCAGAATCGAGATCGGACTTTAATGGGTGAGTTTCTAGGGGTATTTCGACCCGCTGAATCCAAAAATCCGACCTCTTATGAACAAAAATATGCTTGGAAAAAAGTTATTTCGCATGGTACGAAAAAGAGATGATCGAAAATATTTTTTTTCAGAATCAAAATCGGACTTTGATGGGTGAGTTTCTAGGTGTATTTCGACCCGCTGAATCCAAAAATCCGACCTCTTATGACCAAAAATATGCTTGGAAAAAAGTTATTTCGCATGGTACGAAAATGAGATGATCGAAAATATCTGTCTCCAGAATCGAAATCGAACTTTGAAGGGTGGGTTTATAGGTGTATTTTGACCCGCTGAATCCAAAAATCCAACCTTTGTTACACGAAAATATACCTGGAAAGAAGTTATTTCGCATTGTACGAAAAAGAGATGATCGAAAATATTTTTTTTCAGAATCAAGATCGGACTTTGATGGGTGAGTTTCTAGGTGTATTCCGACCCGCTGAATCCGAAAATCCAACCTTTGTTACACGAAAATACACCTGGAAAGAAGTTATTTCGCATGGAACGAAAAAGAGATGATCGAAAATATTTTTTTTCAGAATCAAAATCGGACTTTAATGGGTGAGTTTCTGGGTGTATTTCGACCCCCTGAATCCAAAAATCCAACCTCTGATGACCAAAAATATGCTTGGAAAAAAGTTATTTCGCATGGTACGAAAAAGAGATGATCGAAAATATTTTTTTTCAGAATCAAGATCGGACTTCGATGGGTGAGTTTCTAGGTGTATTTCGACCCGTTGAATCCGAAAATCCAAACTTTGATGAGCAAAAATATGCTTGGAAAAAAGTTATTTCGCATGGTACGAAAAAGAGATGTTCGAAAATATTTTTTTTCAGAATCATGATCGGACTTTGATGGGTGAGTTTCTAGATGTATTTTGACCCGCTGAATCCGAAAATCCAAACTTTGATGAGCAAAAATATGCGTGGAAAAAAGTTATTTCGCATGGTACGAACAAGAGATGATCGAAAATATTTTTTTTCAGAATCGAGATCGGACTTTAATGGGTGAGTCTCTAGGGGTATATCGACCCGCTGAATCCAAGAATCCGACGTCGTATGACCAGAAATATGCTTGGAAAAAAATTATTTCGCATGGTACGAAAAAGAGATGATCGAAAATATTTTTTTTCAGAATCAAGATCGGACTTTGATGGGTGAGTTTCTAGGCGTATTTTGACCCGCTGAATCCGAAAATCCAAACTTTGATGAGCAAAAATATGCTTGGAAAAAAGTTATTTCGCATGGTACGAAAAAGAGATGATCGAAAATATCTGTCTCCAGAATCGGAATCGAACTTTGATGGGTGGGTTTATAGGTGTATTTTGACCCGCTGAATCCAAAAATCCAACCTTTGTTACACGAAAATACACCTGGAATGAAGTTATTTCGCATGGTACGAAAAAGAGATGATCGAAAATATTTTTTTTCAGAATCAAGATCGGACTTTGATGGGTGAGTTTCTAGGTGTATTTCGACCCGCTGAATCCGAAAATCCAACCTTTGTTACACGAAAATACACCTGGAAAGAAGTTATTTCGCATGGTACGAAAAAGAGATGATCGAAAATATTTTTTTTCAGAATCAAGATCGGACTTTGATGGGTGAGTTTCTAGGTGTATTTCGACCCGCTGAATCCGAAAATCCAACCTTTGTTACACGAAAATACACCTGGAAAGAAGTTATTTCGCATGGAACGAAAAAGAGATGATCGAAAATATTTTTTTTCAGAATCGAGATCGGACTTTAATGGGTGAGTTTCTAGGGGTATTTCGACCCGCTGAATCCAAAAATCCGACCTCTTATGAACAAAAATATGCTTGGAAAAAAGTTATTTCGCATGGTACGAAAAAGAGATGATCGAAAATATTTTTTTTCAGAATCAAAATCGGACTTTGATGGGTGAGTTTCTAGGTGTATTTCGACCCGCTGAATCCAAAAATCCGACCTCTTATGACCAAAAATATGCTTGGAAAAAAGTTATTTCGCATGGTACGAAAATGAGATGATCGAAAATATCTGTCTCCAGAATCGAAATCGAACTTTGAAGGGTGGGTTTATAGGTGTATTTTGACCCGCTGAATCCAAAAATCCAACCTTTGTTACACGAAAATATACCTGGAAAGAAGTTATTTCGCATTGTACGAAAAAGAGATGATCGAATATATTTTTTTTCAGAATCAAGATCGGACTTTGATGGGTGAGTTTCTAGGTGTATTCCGACCCGCTGAATCCGAAAATCCAACCTTTGTTACACGAAAATACACCTGGAAAGAAGTTATTTCGCATGGAACGAAAAAGAGATGATCGAAAATATTTTTTTTCAGAATCAAAATCGGACTTTAATGGGTGAGTTTCTGGGTGTATTTCGACCCCCTGAATCCAAAAATCCAACCTCTGATGACCAAAAATATGCTTGGAAAAAAGTTATTTCGCATGGTACGAACAAGAGATGATCGAAAATATTTTTGTTCAGAATCAAGATCGGACTTCGATGGGTGAGTTTCTAGGTGTATTTCGACCCGCTGAATCCGAAAATACAAACTTTGATGAGCAAAAATATGCTTGGAAAAAAGTTATTTCGCATGGTACGAAAAAGAGATGTTCGAAAATATTTTTTTTCAGAATCATGATCGGACTTTGATGGGTGAGTTTCTAGATGTATTTTGACCCGCTGAATCCGAAAATCCAAACTTTGATGAGCAAAAATATGCGTGGAAAAAAGTTATTTCGCATGGTACGAACAAGAGATGATCGAAAATATTTTTTTTCAGAATCGAGATCGGACTTTAATGGGTGAGTCTCTAGGGGTATTTCGACCCGCTGAATCCAAGAATCCGACCTCGTATGACCAGAAATATGCTTGGAAAAAAATTATTTCGCATGGTACGAAAAAGAGATGATCGAAAATATTTTTTTTCAGAATCAAGATCGGACTTTGATGGGTGAGTTTCTAGGTGTATTTTGACCCGCTGAATCCGAAAATCCAAACTTTGATGAGCAAAAATATGCTTGGAAAAAAGTTATTTCGCATGGTACGAAAAAGAGATGATCGAAAATATCTGTCTCCAGAATCGGAATCGAACTTTGATGGGTGGGTTTATAGGTGTATTTTGACCCGCTGAATCCGAAAATCCAACCTTTGTTACACGAAAATACACCTGGAAAGAAGTTATTTCGCATGGTACGAAAAAGAGATGATCGAAAATATTTTTTTTCAGAATCAAGATCGGACTTTGATGGGTGAGTTTCTAGGTGTATTTCGACCCGCTGAATCCGAAAATCCAACCTTTGTTACACGAAAATACACCTGGAAAGAAGTTATTTCGCATGGTACGAAAAAGAGATGATCGAAAATATTTTTTTTCAGAATCAAGATCGGACTTTGATGGGTGAGTTTCTAGGTGTATTTCGACCCGCTGAATCCGAAAATCCAACCTTTGTTACACGAAAATACACCTGGAACGAAGTTATTTCGCATGGAACGAAAAAGAGATGATCGAAAATATTTTTTTTCAGAATCGAGATCGGACTTTAATGGGTGAGTTTCTAGGGGTATTTCGACCCGCTGAATCCAAAAATCCGACCTCTTATGAACAAAAATATGCTTGGAAAAAAGTTATTTCGCATGGTACGAAAAAGAGATGATCGAAAATATTTTTTTTCAGAATCAAAATCGGACTTTGATGGGTGAGTTTCTAGGTGTATTTCGACCCGCTGAATCCAAAAATCCGACCTCTTATGACCAAAAATATGCTTGGAAAAAAGTTATTTCGCATGGTACGAAAATGAGATGATCGAAAATATCTGTCTCCAGAATCGAAATCGAACTTTGAAGGGTGGGTTTATAGGTGTATTTTGACCCGCTGAATCCAAAAATCCAACCTTTGTTACACGAAAATATACCTGGAAAGAAGTTGTTTCGCATTGTACGAAAAAGAGATGATCGAAAATATTTTTTTTCAGAATCAAGATCGGACTTTGATGGGTGAGTTTCTAGGTGTATTTTGACCCGCTGAATCCGAAAATCCAAACTTTGATGAGCAAAAATATGCTTGGAAAAAAGTTATTTCGCATGGTACGAAAAAGAGATGATCGAAAATATCTGTCTCCAGAATCGGAATCGAACTTTGATGGGTGGGTTTATAGGTGTATTTTGACCCGCTGAATCCAAAAATCCAACCTTTGTTACACGAAAATACACCTGGAATGAAGTTATTTCGCATGGTACGAAAAAGAGATGATCGAAAATATTTTTTTTCAGAATCAAGATCGGACTTTGATAGGTGAGTTTCTAGGTGTATTTCGACCCGCTGAATCCGAAAATCCAACCTTTGTTACACGAAAATACACCTGGAAAGAAGTTATTTCGCATGGTACGAAAAAGAGATGGTCGAAAATATTTTTTTTCAGAATCAAGATCGGACTTTGATGGGTGAGTTTCTAGGTGTATTTCGACCCGCTGAATCCGAAAATCCAACCTTTGTTACACGAAAATACACCTGGAAAGAAGTTATTGCGCATGGAACGAAAAAGAGATGATCGAAAATATTTTTTTTCAGAATCGAGATCGGACTTTAATGGGTGAGTTTCTAGGGGTATTTCGACCCGCTGAATCCAAAAATCCGACCTCTTATGAACAAAAATATGCTTGGAAAAAAGTTATTTCGCATGGTACGAAAAAGAGATGATCGAAAATATTTTTTTTCAGAATCAAAATCGGACTTTGATGGGTGAGTTTCTAGGTGTATTTCGACCCGCTGAATCCAAAAATCCGACCTCTTATGACCAAAAATATGCTTGGAAAAAAGTTATTTCGCATGGTACGAAAATGAGATGATCGAAAATATCTGTCTCCAGAATCGAAATCGAACTTTGAAGGGTGGGTTTATAGGTGTATTTTGACCCGCTGAATCCAAAAATCCAACCTTTGTTACACGAAAATATACCTGGAAAGAAGTTATTTCGCATTGTACGAAAAAGAGATGATCGAAAATATTTTTTTTCAGAATCAAGATCGGACTTTGATGGGTGAGTTTCTAGGTGTATTCCGACCCGCTGAATCCGAAAATCCAACCTTTGTTACACGAAAATACACCTGGAAAGAAGTTATTTCGCATGGAACGAAAAAGAGATGATCGAAAATATTTTTTTTCAGAATCAAAATCGGACTTTAATGGGTGAGTTTCTGGGTGTATTTCGACCCCCTGAATCCAAAAATCCAACCTCTGATGACCAAAAATATGCTTCGAAAAAAGTTATTTCGCATGGTACGAACAAGAGATGATCGAAAATATTTTTGTTCAGAATCAAGATCGGACTTTGATGGGTGAGTTTCTAGGTGTATTTCGACCCGCTGAATCCGAAAATCCAAACTTTGATGAGCAAAAATATGCTTGGAAAAAAGTTATTTCGCATGGTACGAAAAAGAGATGTTCGAAAATATTTTTTTTCAGAATCATGATCGGACTTTGATGGGTGAGTTTCTAGATGTATTTTGACCCGCTGAATCCGAAAATCCAAACTTTGATGAGCAAAAATATGCGTGGAAAAAAGTTATTTCGCATGGTACGAACAAGAGATGATCGAAAATATTTTTTTTCAGAATCGAGATCGGACTTTAATGGGTGAGTCTCTAGGGGTATTTCGACCCGCTGAATCCAAGAATCCGACCTCGTATGACCAGAAATATGCTTGGAAAAAAATTATTTCGCATGGTACGAAAAAGAGATGATCGAAAATATTTTTTTTCAGAATCAAGATCGGACTTTGATGGGTGAGTTTCTAGGTGTATTTTGACCCGCTGAATCCGAAAATCCAAACTTTGATCGGCAAAAATATGCTTGGAAAAAAGTTATTTCGCATGGTACGAAAAAGAGATGATCGAAAATATTTTTTTTCAGAATCAAAATCGGACTTTGATGGGTGAGTTTCTAGGTGTATTTCGTCCCGCTGAATCCAAAAATCCGACCTCTTATGACCAAAAATATGCTTGGAAAAAAGTTATTTCGCATGGTACGAAAATGAGATGATCGAAAATATCTGTCTCCAGAATCGAAATCGAACTTTGAAGGGTGGGTTTATAGGTGTATTTTGACCCGCTGAATCCAAAAATCCAACCTTTGTTACACGAAAATATACCTGGAAAGAAGTTATTTCGCATTGTACGAAAAAGAGATGATCGAAAATATTTTTTTTCAGAATCAAGATCGGACTTTGATGGGTGAGTTTCTAGGTGTATTTTGACCCGCTGAATCCGAAAATCCAAACTTTGATGAGCAAAAATATGCTTGGAAAAAAGTTATTTCGCATGGTACGAAAAAGAGATGATCGAAAATATCTGTCTCCAGAATCGAAATCGAACTTTGATGGGTGGGTTTATAGGTGTATTTTGACCCGCTGAATCCAAAAATCCAACCTTTGTTACACGAAAATACACCTGGAATGAAGTTATTTCGCATGGTACGAAAAAGAGATGATCGAATATATTTTTTTTCAGAATCAAGATCGGACTTTGATGGGTGAGTTTCTAGGTGTATTCCGACCCGCTGAATCCGAAAATCCAACCTTTGTTACACGAAAATACACCTGGAAAGAAGTTATTTCGCATGGAACGAAAAAGAGATGATCGAAAATATTTTTTTTCAGAATCAAAATCGGACTTTAATGGGTGAGTTTCTGGGTGTATTTCGACCCCCTGAATCCAAAAATCCAACCTCTGATGACCAAAAATATGCTTGGAAAAAAGTTATTTCGCATGGTACGAACAAGAGATGATCGAAAATATTTTTGTTCAGAATCAAGATCGGACTTCGATGGGTGAGTTTCTAGGTGTATTTCGACCCGCTGAATCCGAAAATCCAAACTTTGATGAGCAAAAATATGCTTGGAAAAAAGTTATTTCGCATGGTACGAAAAAGAGATGTTCGAAAATATTTTTTTTCAGAATCATGATCGGACTTTGATGGGTGAGTTTCTAGATGTATTTTGACCCGCTGAATCCGAAAATCCAAACTTTGATGAGCAAAAATATGCGTGGAAAAAAGTTATTTCGCATGGTACGAACAAGAGATGATCGAAAATATTTTTTTTCAGAATCGAGATCGGACTTTAATGGGTGAGTCTCTAGGGGTATTTCGACCCGCTGAATCCAAGAATCCGACCTCGTATGACCAGAAATATGCTTGGAAAAAAATTATTTCGCATGGTACGAAAAAGAGATGATCGAAAATATTTTTTTTCAGAATCAAGATCGGACTTTGATGGGTGAGTTTCTAGGTGTATTTTGACCCGCTGAATCCGAAAATCCAAACTTTGATGAGCAAAAATATGCTTGGAAAAAAGTTATTTCGCATGGTACGAAAAAGAGATGATCGAAAATATCTGTCTCCAGAATCGGAATCGAACTTTGATGGGTGGGTTTATAGGTGTATTTTGACCCGCTGAATCCGAAAATCCAACCTTTGTTACACGAAAATACACCTGGAAAGAAGTTATTTCGCATGGTACGAAAAAGAGATGATCGAAAATATTTTTTTTCAGAATCAAGATCGGACTTTGATGGGTGAGTTTCTAGGTGTATTTCGACCCGCTGAATCCGAAAATCCAACCTTTGTTACACGAAAATACACCTGGAAAGAAGTTATTTCGCATGGTACGAAAAAGAGATGATCGAAAATATTTTTTTTCAGAATCAAGATCGGACTTTGATGGGTGAGTTTCTAGGTGTATTTCGACCCGCTGAATCCGAAAATCCAACCTTTGTTACACGAAAATACACCTGGAACGAAGTTATTTCGCATGGAACGAAAAAGAGATGATCGAAAATATTTTTTTTCAGAATCGAGATCGGTCTTTAATGGGTGAGTTTCTAGGGGTATTTCGACCCGCTGAATCCAAAAATCCGACCTCTTATGAACAAAAATATGCTTGGAAAAAAGTTATTTCGCATGGTACGAAAAAGAGATGATCGAAAATATTTTTTTTCAGAATCAAAATCGGACTTTGATGGGTGAGTTTCTAGGTGTATTTCGACCCGCTGAATCCAAAAATCCGACCTCTTATGACCAAAAATATGCTTGGAAAAAAGTTATTTCGCATGGTACGAAAATGAGATGATCGAAAATATCTGTCTCCAGAATCGAAATCGAACTTTGAAGGGTGGGTTTATAGGTGTATTTTGACCCGCTGAATCCAAAAATCCAACCTTTGTTACACGAAAATATACCTGGAAAGAAGTTGTTTCGCATTGTACGAAAAAGAGATGATCGAAAATATTTTTTTTCAGAATCAAGATCGGACTTTGATGGGTGAGTTTCTAGGTGTATTCTGACCCGCTGAATCCGAAAATCCAAACTTTGATGAGCAAAAATATGCTTGGAAAAAAGTTATTTCGCATGGTACGAAAAAGAGATGATCGAAAATATCTGTCTCCAGAATCGGAATCGAACTTTGATGGGTGGGTTTATAGGTGTATTTTGACCCGCTGAATCCAAAAATCCAACCTTTGTTACACGAAAATACACCTGGAATGAAGTTATTTCGCATGGTACGAAAAAGAGATGATCGAAAATATTTTTTTTCAGAATCAAGATCGGACTTTGATAGGTGAGTTTCTAGGTGTATTTCGACCCGCTGAATCCGAAAATCCAACCTTTGTTACACGAAAATACACCTGGAAAGAAGTTATTTCGCATGGTACGAAAAAGAGATGGTCGAAAATATTTTTTTTCAGAATCAAGATCGGACTTTGATGGGTGAGTTTCTAGGTGTATTTCGACCCGCTGAATCCGAAAATCCAACCTTTGTTACACGAAAATACACCTGGAAAGAAGTTATTGCGCATGGAACGAAAAAGAGATGATCGAAAATATTTTTTTTCAGAATCGAGATCGGACTTTAATGGGTGAGTTTCTAGGGGTATTTCGACCCGCTGAATCCAAAAATCCGACCTCTTATGAACAAAAATATGCTTGGAAAAAAGTTATTTCGCATGGTACGAAAAAGAGATGATCGAAAATATTTTTTTTCAGAATCAAAATCGGACTTTGATGGGTGAGTTTCTAGGTGTATTTCGACCCGCTGAATCCAAAAATCCGACCTCTTATGACCAAAAATATGCTTGGAAAAAAGTTATTTCGCATGGTACGAAAATGAGATGATCGAAAATATCTGTCTCCAGAATCGAAATCGAACTTTGAAGGGTGGGTTTATAGGTGTATTTTGACCCGCTGAATCCAAAAATCCAACCTTTGTTACACGAAAATATACCTGGAAAGAAGTTATTTCGCATTGTACGAAAAAGAGATGATCGAAAATATTTTTTTTCAGAATCAAGATCGGACTTTGATGGGTGAGTTTCTAGGTGTATTCCGACCCGCTGAATCCGAAAATCCAACCTTTGTTACACGAAAATACACCTGGAAAGAAGTTATTTCGCATGGAACGAAAAAGAGATGATCGAAAATATTTTTTTTCAGAATCAAAATCGGACTTTAATGGGTGAGTTTCTGGGTGTATTTCGACCCCCTGAATCCAAAAATCCAACCTCTGATGACCAAAAATATGCTTGGAAAAAAGTTATTTCGCATGGTACGAACAAGAGATGATCGAAAATATTTTTGTTCAGAATCAAGATCGGACTTCGATGGGTGAGTTTCTAGGTGTATTTCGACCCGCTAAATCCGAAAATCCAAACTTTGATGAGCAAAAATATGCTTGGAAAAAAGTTATTTCGCATGGTACGAAAAAGAGATGATAGAAAATATTTTTTTTCAGAATCATGATCGGACTTTGATGGGTGAGTTTCTAGATGTATTTTGACCCGCTGAATCCGAAAATCCAAACTTTGATGAGCAAAAATATGCGTGGAAAAAAGTTATTTCGCATGGTACGAACAAGAGATGATCGAAAATATTTTTTTTCAGAATCGAGATCGGACTTTAATGGGTGAGTCTCTAGGGGTATTTCGACCCGCTGAATCCAAGAATCCGACCTCGTATGACCAGAAATATGCTTGGAAAAAAATTATTTCGCATGGTACGAAAAAGAGATGATCGAAAATATTTTTTTTCAGAATCAAGATCGGACTTTGATGGGTGAGTTTCTAGGTGTATTTTGACCCGCTGAATCCGAAAATCCAAACTTTGATCGGCAAAAATATGCTTGGAAAAAAGTTATTTCGCATGGTACGAAAAAGAGATGATCGAAAATATTTTTTTTCAGAATCAAAATCGGACTTTGATGGGTGAGTTTCTAGGTGTATTTCGTCCCGCTGAATCCAAAAATCCGACCTCTTATGACCAAAAATATGCTTGGAAAAAAGTTATTTCGCATGGTACGAAAATGAGATGATCGAAAATATCTGTCTCCAGAATCGAAATCGAACTTTGAAGGGTGGGCTTATAGGTGTATTTTGACCCGCTGAATCCAAAAATCCAACCTTTGTTACACGAAAATATACCTGGAAAGAAGTTATTTCGCATTGTACGAAAAAGAGATGATCGAAAATATTTTTTTTCAGAATCAAGATCGGACTTTGATGGGTGAGTTTCTAGGTGTATTTTGACCCGCTGAATCCGAAAATCCAAACTTTGATGAGCAAAAATATGCTTGGAAAAAAGTTATTTCGCATGGTACGAAAAAGAGATGATCGAAAATATCTGTCTCCAGAATCGGAATCGAACTTTGATGGGTGGGTTTATAGGTGTATTTTGACCCGCTGAATCCAAAAATCCAACCTTTGTTACACGAAAATACACCTGGAATGAAGTTATTTCGCATGGTACGAAAAAGAGATGATCGAAAATATTTTTTTTCAGAATCAAGATCGGACTTTGATGGGTGAGTTTCTAGGTGTATTTCGACCCGCTGAATCCGAAAATCCAACCTTTG
Source organism: Phymatocera aterrima (assembly GCA_963170745.1). Classification (NCBI taxonomy): domain Eukaryota; kingdom Metazoa; phylum Arthropoda; class Insecta; order Hymenoptera; family Tenthredinidae; genus Phymatocera; species Phymatocera aterrima. The sequence continues at coordinate 26,162 of CAUJGY010000165.1, read as the reverse complement.
TTACACGAAAATACACCTGGAAAGAAGTTATTTCGCATGGTACGAAAAAGAGATGATCGAAAATATTTTTTTTCAGAATCAAGATCGGACTTTGATGGGTGAGTATCTAGGTGTATTTCGACCCGCTGAATCCGAAAATCCAACCTTTGTCACACGAAAATACACCTGGAAAGAAGTTATTTCGCATGGAACGAAAAAGAGATGATCGAAAATATTTTTTTTCAGAATCGAGATCGGACTTTAATGGGTGAGTTTCTAGGGGTATTTCGACCCGCTGAATCCAAAAATCCGACCTCTTATGAACAAAAATATGCTTGGAAAAAAGTTATTTCGCATGGTACGAAAAAGAGATGATCGAAAATATTTTTTTTCAGAATCAAAATCGGACTTTGACGGGTGAGTTTCTAGGTGTATTTCGACCCGCTGAATCCAAAAATCCGACCTCTTATGACCAAAAATATGCTTGGAAAAAAGTTATTTCGCATGGTACGAAAATGAGATGATCGAAAATATCTGTCTCCAGAATCGAAATCGAACTTTGAAGGGTGTGTTTATAGGTGTATTTTGACCCGCTGAATCCAAAAATCCAACCTTTGTTACACGAAAATATACCTGGAAAGAAGTTATTTCGCATTGTACGAAAAAGAGATGATCGAAAATATTTTTTTTCAGAATCAAGATCGGACTTTGATGGGTGAGTTTCTAGGTGTATTTCGACCCGCTGAATCCGAAAATCCAACCTTTGTTACACGAAAATACACCTGGAAAGAAGTTATTTCGCATGGAACGAAAAAGAGATGATCGAAAATATTTTTTTTCAGAATCAAAATCGGACTTTAATGGGTGAGTTTCTGGGTGTATTTCGACCCCCTGAATCCAAAAATCCAACCTCTGATGACCAAAAATATGCTTGGAAAAAAGTTATTTCGCATGGTACGAACAAGAGATGATCGAAAATATTTTTGTTCAGAATCAAGATCGGACTTCGATGGGTGAGTTTCTAGGTGTATTTCGACCCGCTGAATCCGAAAATCCAAACTTTGATGAGCAAAAATATGCTTGGAAAAAAGTTATTTCGCATGGTACGAAAAAGAGATGTTCGAAAATATTTTTTTTCAGAATCATGATCGGACTTTGATGGGTGAGTTTCTAGATGTATTTTGACCCGCTGAATCCGAAAATCCAAACTTTGATGAGCAAAAATATGCGTGGAAAAAAGTTATTTCGCATGGTACGAACAAGAGATGATCGAAAATATTTTTTTTCAGAATCGAGATCGGACTTTAATGGGTGAGTCTCTAGGGGTATTTCGACCCGCTGAATCCAAGAATCCGACCTCGTATGACCAGAAATATGCTTGGAAAAAAATTATTTCGCATGGTACGAAAAAGAGATGATCGAAAATATTTTTTTTCAGAATCAAGATCGGACTTTGATGGGTGAGTTTCTAGGTGTATTTTGACCCGCTGAATCCGAAAATCCAAACTTTGATCGGCAAAAATATGCTTGGAAAAAAGTTATTTCGCATGGTACGAAAAAGAGACGATCGAAAATATCTGTCTCCAGAATCGGAATCGAACTTTGATGGGTGGGTTTATAGGTGTATTTTGACCCGCTGAATCCAAAAATCCAACCTTTGTTACACGAAAATACACCTGGAATGAAGTTATTTCGCATGGTACGAAAAAGAGATGATCGAAAATATTTTTTTTCAGAATCAAGATCGGACTTTGATGGGTGAGTTTCTAGGTGTATTTCGACCCGCTGAATCCGAAAATCCAACCTTTGTTACACGAAAATACACCTGGAAAGAAGTTATTTCGCATGGTACGAAAAAGAGATGATCGAAAATATTTTTTTTCAGAATCAAGGTCGGACTTTGATGGGTGAGTTTCTAGGTGTATTTCGACCCGCTGAATCCGAAAATCCAACCTTTGTTACACGAAAATACACCTGGAAAGAAGTTATTTCGCATGGAACGAAAAAGAGATGATCGAAAATATTTTTTTTCAGAATCGAGATCGGACTTTAATGGGTGAGTTTCTAGGGGTATTTCGACCCGCTGAATCCAAAAATCCGACCTCTTATGAACAAAAATATGCTTGGAAAAAAGTTATTTCGCATGGTACGAAAAAGAGATGATCGAAAATATTTTTTTTCAGAATCAAAATCGGACTTTGATGGGTGAGTTTCTAGGTGTATTTCGACCCGCTGAATCCAAAAATCCGACCTCTTATGACCAAAAATATGCTTGGAAAAAAGTTATTTCGCATGGTACGGAAATGAGATGATCGAAAATATCTGTCTCCAGAATCGAAATCGAACTTTGAAGGGTGGGTTTATAGGTGTATTTTGACCCGCTGAATCCAAAAATCCAACCTTTGTTACACGAAAATATACCTGGAAAGAAGTTATTTCGCATTGTACGAAAAAGAGATGATCGAAAATATTTTTTTTCAGAATCAAGATCGGACTTTGATGGGTGAGTTTCTAGGTGTATTCCGACCCGCTGAATCCGAAAATCCAACCTTTGTTACACGAAAATACACCTGGAAAGAAGTTATTTCGCATGGAACGAAAAAGAGATGATCGAAAATATTTTTTTTCAGAATCAAAATCGGACTTTAATGGGTGAGTTTCTGGGTGTATTTCGACCCCCTGAATCCAAAAATCCAACCTCTGATGACCAAAAATATGCTTGGAAAAAAGTTATTTCGCATGGTACGAAAAAGAGATGATCGAAAATATTTTTGTTCAGAATCAAGATCGGACTTCGATGGGTGAGTTTCTATGTGTATTTCGACCCGCTGAATCCGAAAATCCAAACTTTGATGAGCAAAAATATGCTTGGAAAAAAGTTATTTCGCATGGTACGAAAAAGAGATGTTCGAAAATATTTTTTTTCAGAATCAAAATCGGACTTTAATGAGTGAGTTTCTAGGCGTATTTCGACCCCCAGAATCCGAAAATCCAACCTCTGATGACCAAAAATATGCTTGGAAAAAAGTTATTTCGCATGGTACGAAAAAGAGATGATCGAAAATATTTTTTTTCAGAATCAAGATCGGACTTTGATGGGTGAGTTTCTAGGTGTATTTTGACCCGCTGAATCCGAAAATCCAAACTTTGATGAGCAAAAATATGCTTGGAAAAAAGTTATTTCGCATGGTACGAAAAAGAGATGATCGAAAATATCTGTCTCCAGAATCGGAATCGAACTTTGATGGGTGGGTTTATAGGTGTATTTTGACCCGCTGAATCCAAAAATCCAACCTTTGTTACACGAAAATACACCTGGAATGAAGTTATTTCGCATGGTACGAAAAAGAGATGATCGAAAATATTTTTTTTCAGAATCAAGATCGGACTTTGATGGGTGAGTTTCTAGGTGTATTTCGACCCGCTGAATCCGAAAATCCAACCTTTGTTACACGAAAATATACCTGGAAAGAAGTTATTTCGCATTGTACGAAAAAGAGATGATCGAAAATATTTTTTTTCAGAATCAAGATCGGACTTTGATGGGTGAGTTTCTAGGTGTATTCCGACTCGCTCAATCCGAAAATCCAACCTTTGTTACACGAAAATACACCTGGAAAGAAGTTATTTCGCATGGAACGATAAAGAGATGATCGAAAATATTTTTTTTCAGAATCAAAATCGGACTTTAATGGGTGAGTTTCTGGGTGTATTTCGACCCCCTAAATCCAAAAATCCAACCTCTGATGACCAAAAATATGCTTGGAAAAAAGTTATTTCGCATGGTACGAAAAAGAGATGATCGAAAATATTTTTGTTCAGAATCAAGATCGGACTTCGATGGGTGAGTTTCTAGGTGTATTTCGAACCGCTGAATCCGAAAATCCAAACTTTGATGAGCAAAAATATGCTTGGAAAAAAGTTATTTCGCATGGTACGAAAAAGAGATGATCGAAAATATTTTTTTTCAGAATCAAGATCGGACTTTGATGGGTGAGTTTCTAGATGTATTTTGACCCGCTGAATCCGAAAATCCAAACTTTGATGAGCAAAAATATGCGTGGAAAAAAGTTATTTCGCATGGTACGAAAAAGAGATGATCGAAAATATCTGTCTCCAGAATCGAAATCGAACTTTGATGGGTGGGTTTATAGGTGTATTTTGACCCGCTGAATCCAAAAATCCGACCTCTTATGACCACAAATATGCTTGGAAAAAAGTTATTTCGCATGGTACGAAAATGAGATGATCGAAAATATCTGTCTCCAGAATCGAAATCGAACTTTGATGGGTGGGTTTATAGGTGTATTTTGACCCGCTGAATCCAAAAATCAAACCTTTGTCAAACGAAAATACACCTGGAAAGAAGTTATTCCGCACGGTACGAAAAAGAGATGATCGAAAATATTTTTTTTCAGAATCGAGATCGGACTTTAATGGGTGAGTTTCTAGGGGTATTTCGACCCGCTGAATCCAAAAATCCGACCTCTTATGACCAAAAATATGCTTGGAAAAAAATTATTTCGCATGGTACGGAAAAGAGATGATCGAAAATATTTTCTTTCAGAATCAAGATCGGACTTTGATGGGTGAGTTTCTAGGTGTATTTCGACCCGCTGAATCCAAAAATCCGACCTCTTATGACCAAAAATATGCTTGGAAAAAAGTTATTTCGCGTGGTACGAAAAAGAGATGATCGAAAATATCTGTCTCCAGAATCGAAATCGAACTTTGAAGGGTGGGTTTATAGGTGTATTTTGACCCGCTGAATCCAAAAATCCAACCTTTGTTACACGAAAATACACCTGGAATGAAGTTATTTCGCATGGTACGAAAAAGAGATGATCGAAAATATTTTTTTTCAGAATCAAGATCGGACTTTGATGGGTGAGTTTCTAGGTGTATTTCGACCCGCTGAATCCGAAAATCCAACCTTTGTTACACGAAAATACACCTGGAAAGAAGTTATTTCGCATGGTACGAAAAAGAGATGATCGAAAATATTTTTTTTCAGAATCAAGATCGGACTTTGATGGGTGAGTTTCTAGGTGTATTTCGACCCTCTGAATCCGAAAATCCAACCTTTGTTACACGAAAATACACCTGGAAAGAAGTTATTTCGCATGGAACGAAAAAGAGATGATCGAAAATATTTTTTTTCAGAATCGAGATCGGACTTTAATGGGTGAGTTTCTAGGGGTATTTCGACCCGCTGAATCCAAAAATCCGACCTCTTATGAACAAAAATATGCTTGGAAAAAAGTTATTTCGCATGGTACGAAAAAGAGATGATCGAAAATATTTTTTTTCAGAATCAAAATCGGACTTTGATGGGTGAGTTTCTAGGTGTATTTCGACCCGCTGAATCCAAAAATCCGACCTCTTATGACCAAAAATATGCTTGGAAAAAAGTTATTTCGCATGGTACGAAAATGAGATGATCGAAAATATCTGTCTCCAGAATCGAAATCGAACTTTGAAGGGTGGGTTTATAGGTGTATTTTGACCCGCTGAATCCAAAAATCAAACCTTTGTCAAACGAAAATACACCTGGAAAGAAGTTATTTCGCATGGTACGAAAAAGAGATGATCGAAAATATTTTTTTTCAGAATCAAGATCGGACTTTGATGGGTAAGTTTCTAGGTGTATTTCGACCCGCTGAATCCGAAAATCCAACCTTTGTTACACGAAAATACACCTGGAAAGAAGTTATTTCGCATGGAACGAAAAAGAGATGATCGAAAATATTTTTTTTCAGAATCGAGATCGGACTTTAATGGGTGAGTTTCTAGGGGTATTTCGACCCGCTGAATCCAAAAATCCGACCTCTTATGAACAAAAATATGCTTGGAAAAAAGTTATTTCGCATGGTACGAAAAAGAGATGATCGAAAATATTTTTTTTCAGAATCAAAATCGGACTTTGATGGGTGAGTTTCTAGGTGTATTTCGACCCGCTGAATCCAAAAATCCGACCTCTTATGACCAAAAATATGCTTGGAAAAAAGTTATTTCGCATGGTACGAAAATGAGATGATCGAAAATATCTGTCTCCAGAATCGAAATCGAACTTTGAAGGGTGGGTTTATAGGTGTATTTTGACCCGCTGAATCCAAAAATCCAACCTTTGTTACACGAAAATATACCTGAAAAGAAGTTATTTCGCATTGTACGAAAAAGAGATGATCGAAAATATTTTTTTTCAGAATCAAGATCGGACTTTGATGGGTGAGTTTCTAGGTGTATTCCGACCCGCTTAATCCGAAAATCCAACCTTTGTTACACGAAAATACACCTGGAAAGAAGTTATTTCGCATGGAACGAAAAAGAGATGATCGAAAATATTTTTTATCAGAATCAAAATCGGACTTTAATGGGTGAGTTTCTGGGTGTATTTCGACCCCCTAAATCCAAAAATCCAACCTCTGATGACCAAAAATATGCTTGGAAAAAAGTTATTTCGCATGGTACGAAAAAGAGATGATCGAAAATATTTTTGTTCAGAATCAAGATCGGACTTCGATGGGTGAGTTTCTAGGTGTATTTCGACCCGCTGAATCCGAAAATCCAAACTTTGATGAGCAAAAATATGCTTGGAAAAAAGTTGTTTCGCATGGTACGAAAAAGAGATGATCGAAAATATTTTTTTTCAGAATCAAGATCGGACTTTGATGGGTGAGTTTCTAGATGTATTTTGACCCGCTGAATCCGAAAATCCAAACTTTGATGAGCAAAAATATGCGTGGAAAAAAGTTATTTCGCATGGTACGAAAAAGAGATGATCGAAAATATCTGTCTCCAGAATCGAAATCGAACTTTGATGGGTGGGTTTATAGGCGTATTTTGACCCGCTGAATCCAAAAATCCAACCTTTGTTCAGCGAAAATACACCTGGAAAGAAGTTATTTCGCATGGTACGAACAAGAGATGATCGAAAATATTTTTTTTCAGAATCGAGATCGGACTTTAATGGGTGAGTCTCTAGGGGTATTTCGACCCGCTGAATCCAAGAATCCGACCTCGTATGACCAGAAATATGCTTGGAAAAAAATTATTTCGCATGGTACGAAAAAGAGATGATCGAAAATATTTTCTTTCAGAATCAAGATCGGACTTTGATGGGTGAGTTTCTAGGTGTATTTCGACCCGCTGAATCCAAAAATCCGACCTCTTATGACCAAAAATATGCTTGGAAAAAAATTATTTCGCATGGTACGGAAAAGAGATGATCGAAAATATTTTCTTTCAGAATCAAGATCGGACTTTGATGGGTGAGTTTCTAGGTGTATTTCGACCCGCTGAATCCAAAAATCCGACCTCTTATGACCAAAAATATGCTTGGAAAAAAGTTATTTCGCGTGGTACGAAAAAGAGATGATCGAAAATATCTGTCTCCAGAATCGAAATCGAACTTTGAAGGGTTGGTTTATAGGTGTATTTTGACCCGCTGAATCCAAAAATCCAACCTTTGTTACACGAAAATACACCTGGAATGAAGTTATTTCGCATGGTACGAAAAAGAGATGATCGAAAATATTTTTTTTCAGAATCAAGATCGGACTTTGATGGGTGAGTTTCTAGGTGTATTTCGACCCGCTGAATCCGGAAATCCAACCTTTGTTACACGAAAATACACCTGGAAAGAAGTTATATCGCATGGAACGAAAAAGAGATGATCGAAAATATTTTTTTTCAGAATCGAGATCGGACTTTAATGGGTGAGTTTCTAGGGGTATTTCGACCCGCTGAATCCAAAAATCCGACCTCTTATGAACAAAAATATGCTTGGAAAAAAGTTATTTCGCATGGTACGAAAAAGAGATGATCGAAAATATTTTTTTTCAGAATCAAAATCGGACTTTGATGGGTGAGTTTCTAGGTGTATTTCGACCCGCTGAATCCAAAAATCCGACCTCTTATGACCAAAAATATGCTTGGAAAAAAGTTATTTCGCATGGTACGAAAATGAGATGATCGAAAATATCTGTCTCCAGAATCGAAATCGAACTTTGAAGGGTGGGTTTATAGGTGTATTTTGACCCGCTGAATCCAAAAATCCAACCTTTGTTACACGAAAATATACCTGGAAAGAAGTTATTTCGCATGGTACGAAAAAGAGATGATCGAAAATATTTTTTTTCAGAATCAAGATGGGACTTTGATGGGTGAGTTTCTAGGTGTATTCCGACCCGCTGAATCCGAAAATCCAACCTTTGTTAAGCGAAAATACACCTGGAAAGAAGTTATTTCGCATGGAACGGAAAAGAGATGATCGAAAATATTTTTTTTCAGAATCAAAATCGGACTTTAATGGGTGAGTTTCTGGGTGTATTTCGACCCCGTGAATCCGAAAATCCAACCTCTGATGACCAAAAATATGCTTGGAAAAAAGTTATTTCGCATGGTACGAAAAAGAGATGATCGAAAATATTTTTTTTCAGAATCAAGATCGGACTTCGATGGGTGAGTTTCTAGGTGTATTTCGACCCGATGAATCCGAAAATCCAAACTTTGATGAGCAAAAATATGCTTGGAAAAAAGTTATTTCGCATGGTACGAAAAAGAGATGATCGAAAATATCTGTCTCCAGAATCGGAATCGAACTTTGATGGGTGGGTTTATAGGTGTATTTTGACCCGCTGAATCCAAAAATCAAACCTTTGTCAAACGAAAATACACCTGGAAAGAAGTTATTCCGCACGGTACGAAAAAGAGATGATCGAAAATATTTTTTTTCAGAATCGAGATCGGACTTTAATGGGTGAGTTTCTAGGGGTATTTCAACCCGCTGAATCCAAAAATCCGACCCCTTATGACCAAAAATATGCTTGGAAAAAAGTTATTTCGCATGGTACGAAAAAGAGATGATCGAAAATATTTTTTTTCAGAATCAAAATCGGACTTTGATGGGTGAGTTTCTAGGTGTATTTCGACCCGCTGAATCCAAAAATCCAACCTCTGATGACCAAAAATATGCTTGGAAAAAAGTTATTTCGCATGGTACGAAAAAGAGATGTTCGAAAATATTTTTTTTCAGAATCAAAATCGGACTTTAATGAGTGAGTTTCTAGGTGTATTTCGACCCCCAGAATCCGAAAATCCAACCTCTGATGACCAAAAATATGCTTGGAAAAAAGTTATTTCGCATGGTACGAAAAAGAGATGATCGAAAATATTTTTTTTCAGAATCAAGATCGGACTTTGATGGGTGAGTTTCTAGGTGTATTTTGACCCGCTGAATCCGAAAATCCAAACTTTGATGAGCAAAAATATGCTTGGAAAAAAGTTATTTCGCATGGTACGAAAAAGAGATGATCGAAAATATCTGTCTCCAGAATCGGAATCGAACTTTGATGGGTGGGTTTATAGGTGTATTTTGACCCGCTGAATCCAAAAATCCAACCTTTGTTACACGAAAATACACCTGGAAAGAAGTTATTTCGCATGGAACGAAAAAGAGATGATCGAAAATATTTTTTTTCAGAATCGAGATCGGACTTTAATGGGTGAGTTTCTAGGGGTATTTCGACCCGCTGAATCCAAAAATCCGACCTCTTATGACCAAAAATATGCTTGGAAAAAAGTTATTTCGCATGGTACGAAAATGAGATGATCGAAAATATCTGTCTCCAGAATCGAAATCGAACTTTGAAGGGTGTGTTTATAGGTGTATTTTGACCCGCTGAATCCAAAAATCCAACCTTTGTTACACGAAAATATACCTGGAAAGAAGTTATTTCGCATTGTACGAAAAAGAGATGATCGAAAATATTTTTTTTCAGAATCAAGATCGGACTTTGATGGGTGAGTTTCTAGGTGTATTCCGACCCGCTGAATCCGAAAATCCAACCTTTGTTACACGAAAATACACCTGGAAAGAAGTTATTTCGCATGGAACGAAAAAGAGATGATCGAAAATATTTTTTTTCAGAATCAAAATCGGACTCTAATGGGTGAGTTTCTGGGTGTATTTCGACCCCCTGAATCCGAAAATCCAACCTCTGATGACCAAAAATATGCTTGGAAAAAAGTTATTTCGCATGGTACGAAAAAGAGATGATCGAAAATATTTTTGTTCAGAATCAAGATCGGACTTCGATGGGTGAGTTTCTAGGTGTATTTCGACCCGCTGAATCCGAAAATCCGAACTTTGATGAGCAAAAATATGCTTGGAAAAAAGTTATTTCGCATGGTACGAAAAAGAGATGTTCGAAAATATTTTTTTTCAGAATCAAAATCGGACTTTAATGAGTGAGTTTCTAGGTGTATTTCGACCCCCAAAATCCGAAAATCCAACCTCTGATGACCAAAAATATGCTTGGAAAAAAGTTATTTCGCATGGTACGAAAAAGAGATGATCGAAAATATTTTTTTTCAGAATCAAGATCGGACTTTGATGGGTGAGTTTCTAGATGTATTTTGACCCGCTGAATCCGAAAATCCAAACTTTGATGAGCAAAAATATGCGTGGAAAAAAGTTATTTCGCATGGTACGAAAAAGAGATGATCGAAAATATCTGTCTCCAGAATCGAAATCGAACTTTGATGGGTGGGTTTATAGGTGTATTTTGACCCGCTGAATCAAAAAATCAAACCTTTGTCAAACGAAAATACACCTGGAAAGAAGTTATTCCGCACGGTACGAAAAAGAGATGATCGAAAATATTTTTTTTCAGAATCGAGATCGGACTTCAATGGGTGAGTTTCTAGGGGTATTTCGACCCGCTGAATCCAAAAATCCGACCTCTTATGACCAAAAATATGCTTGGAAAAAAATTATTTCGCATGGTACGGAAAAGAGATGATCGAAAATATTTTCTTTCAGAATCAAGATCGGACTTTGATGGGTGAGTTTCTAGGTGTATTTCGACCCGCTGAATCCAAAAATCCGACCTCTTATGACCAAAAATATGCTTGGAAAAAAGTTATTTCGCGTGGTACGAAAAAGAGATGATCGAAAATATCTGTCTCCAGAATCGAAATCGAACTTTGAAGGGCGGGTTTATAGGTGTATTTTGACCCGCTGAATCCAAAAATCCAACCTTTGTTACACGAAAATACACCTGGAATGAAGTTATTTCGCATGGTACGAAAAAGAGATGATCGAAAATATTTTTTTTCAGAATCAAGATCGGACTTTGATGGGTGAGTTTCTAGGTGTATTTCGACCCGCTGAATCCGAAAATCCAACCTTTGTTACACGAAAATACACCTGGAAAGAAGTTATTTCGCATGGTACGAAAAAGAGATGATCGAAAATATTTTTTTTCAGAATCAAGATCGGACTTTGATGGGTGAGTTTCTAGGTGTATTTCGACCCTCTGAATCCGAAAATCCAACCTTTGTTACACGAAAATACACCTGGAAAGAAGTTATTTCGCATGGAACGAAAATGAGATGATCGAAAATATTTTTTTTCAGAATCGAGATCGGACTTTAATGGGTGAGTTTCTAGGGGTATTTCGACCCGCTGAATCCAAAAATCCGACCTCTTAGGAACAAAAATATGCTTGGAAAAAAGTTATTTCGCATGGTACGAAAAAGAGATGATCGAAAATATTTTTTTTCAGAATCAAAATCGGACTTTGATGGGTGAGTTTCTAGGTGTATTTCGACCCGCTGAATCCAAAAATCCGACCTCTCATGACCAAAAATATGCTTGGAAAAAAGTTATTTCGCATGGTACGAAAATGAGATGATCGAAAATATCTGTCTCCAGAATCGAAATCGAACTTTGAAGGGTGGGTTTATAGGTGTATTTTGACCCGCTGAATCCAAAAATCCAACCTTTGTTACACGAAAATATACCTGGAAAGAAGTTATTTCGCATGGTACGAAAAAGAGATGATCGAAAATATTTTTTTTCAGAATCAAGATCGGACTTTGATGGGTGAGTTTCTAGGTGTATTCCGACCCGCTGAATCCGAAAATCCAACCTTTGTTAAACGAAAATACACCTGGAAAGAAGTTATTTCGCATGGAACGAAAAAGAGATGATCGAAAATATTTTTTTTCAGAATCAAAATCGGACTTTAATGGGTGAGTTTCTGGGTGTATTTCGACCCCGTGAATCCGAAAATCCAACCTCTGATGACCAAAAATATGCTTGGAAAAAAGTTATTTCGCATGGTACGAAAAAGAGATGATCGAAAATATTTTTTTTCAGAATCAAGATCGGACTTTGATGGGTGAGTTTCTAGGTGTATTTTGACCCGCTGAATCCGAAAATCCAAACTTTGATGAGCAAAAATATGCATGGAAAAAAGTTATTTCGCATGGTACGAAAAAGAGATGATCGAAAATATCTGTCTCCAGAATCGGAATCGAACTATGATGGGTGGGTATATAGGTGTATTTTGACCCGCTGAATCCAAAAATCCAACCTTTGTTACACGAAAATACACCTGGAATGAAGTTATTTCGCATGGTACGAAAAAGAGATGATCGAAAATATTTTTTTTCAGAATCAAGATCGGACTTTGATGGGTGAGTTTCTAGGTGTATTTCGACCCGCTGAATCCGAAAATCCAACCTTTGTTACACGAAAGAACACCTGGAAAGAAGTTATTTCGCATGGAACGAAAAAGAGATGATCGAAAATATTTTTTTTCAGAATCGAGATCGGACTTTAATGGGTGAGTTTCTAGGGGTATTTCGACCCGCTGAATCCAAAAATCCGACCTCTTATGAACAAAAATATGCTTGGAAAAAAGTTATTTCGCATGGTACGAAAAAGAGATGATCGAAAATATTTTTTTTCAGAATCAAAATCGGACTTTGATGGGTGAGTTTCTAGGTGTATTTCGACCCGCTGAATCCAAAAATCCGACCTCTTATGACCAAAAATATGCTTGGAAAAAAGTTATTTCGCATGGTACGAAAATGAGATGATCGAAAATATCTGTCTCCAGAATCGAAATCGAACTTTGAAGGGTGTGTTTATAGGTGTATTTTGACCCGCTGAATCCAAAAATCCAACCTTTGTTACACGAAAATATACCTGGAAAGAAGTTATTTCGCATTGTACGAAAAAGAGATGATCGAAAATATTTTTTTTCAGAATCAAGATCGGACATTGATGGGTGAGTTTCTAGGCGTATTCCGACCCGCTGAATCCGAAAATCCAACCTTTGTTACACGAAAATACACCTGGAAAGAAGTTATTTCGCATGGAACGAAAAAGAGATGATCGAAAATATTTTTTTTCAGAATCAAAATCGGACTCTAATGGGTGAGTTTCTGGGTGTATTTCGACCCCCTGAATCCGAAAATCCAACCTCTGATGACCAAAAATATGCTTGGAAAAAAGTTATTTCGCATGGTACGAAAAAGAGATGATCGAAAATATTTTTGTTCAGAATCAAGATCGGACTTCGATGGGTGAGTTTCTAGGTGTATTTCGACCCGCTGAATCCGAAAATCCAAACTTTGATGAGCAAAAATATGCTTGGAAAAAAGTTATTTCGCATGGTACGAAAAAGAGATGTTCGAAAATATTTTTTTTCAGAATCAAAATCGGACTTTAATGAGTGAGTTTCTATGTGTATTTCGACCCCCAAAATCCGAAAATCCAACCTCTGATGACCAAAAATATGCTTGGAAAAAAGTTATTTCGCATGGTACGAAAAAGAGATGATCGAAAATATTTTTTTTCAGAATCAAGATCGGACTTTGATGGGTGAGTTTCTAGATGTATTTTGACCCGCTGAATCCGAAAATCCAAACTTTGATGAGCAAAAATATGCGTGGAAAAAAGTTATTTCGCATGGTACGAAAAAGAGATGATCGAAAATATCTGTCTCCAGAATCGAAATCGAACTTTGATGGGTGGGTTTATAGGTGTATTTCGACCCGCTGAATCCAAAAATCCAACCTTTGTTCAGCGAAAATACACCTGGAAAGAAGTTATTTCGCATGGTACGAACAAGAGATGATCGAAAATATTTTTTTTCAGAATCGAGATCGGACTTTAATGGGTGAGTCTCTAGGGGTATTTCGACCCGCTGAATCCAAGAATCCGACCTCGTATGACCAGAAATATGCTTGGAAAAAAATTATTTCGCATGGTACGAAAAAGAGATGATCGAAAATATTTTCTTTCAGAATCAAGATCGGACTTTGATGGGTGAGTTTCTAGGTGTATTTCGACCCGCTGAATCCAAAAATCCGACCTCTTATGACCAAAAATATGCTTGGAAAAAAGTTATTTCGCATGGTACGAAAAAGAGATGATCGAAAATATCTGTCTCCAGAATCGGAATCGAACTTTGATGGGTGGGTTTATAGGTGTATTTTGACCCGCTGAATCCAAAAATCAAACCTTTGTCAAACGAAAATACACCTGGAAAGAAGTTATTCCGCACGGTACGAAAAAGAGATGATCGAAAATATTTTTTTTCAGAATCGAGATCGGACTTTCATGGGTGAGTTTCTAGGGGTATTTCGACCCGCTGAAGCCAAAAATCCGACCCCTTATGACCAAAAATATGCTTGGAAAAAAGTTATTTCGCATGGTACGAAAAAGAGATGATCGAAAATATTTTTTTTCAGAATCGAAATCGGACTTTGATGGGTGAGTTTCTAGGTGTATTTCGACCCGCTGAATCCAAAAATCCAACCTCTGATGACCAAAAATATGCTTGGAAAAAAGTTATTTCGCATGGTACGAAAAAGAGATGTTCGAAAATATTTTTTTTCAGAATCAAAATCGGACTTTAATGAGTGAGTTTCTAGGTGTATTTCGACCCCCAGAATCCGAAAATCCAACCTCTGATGACCAAAAATATGCTTGGAAAAAAGTTATTTCGCATGGTACGAAAAAGAGATGATCGAAAATATTTTTTTTCAGAATCAAGATCGGACTTTGATGGGTGAGTTTCTAGGTGTATTTTGACCCGCTGAATCCGAAAATCCAAACTTTGATGAGCAAAAATATGCTTGGAAAAAAGTTATTTCGCATGGTACGAAAAAGAGATGATCGAAAATATCTGTCTCCAGAATCGGAATCGAACTTTGATGGGTGGGTTTATAGGTGTATTTTGACCCGCTGAATCCAAAAATCCAACCTTTGTTACACGAAAATACACCTGGAATGAAGTTATTTCGCATGGTACGAAAAAGAGATGATCGAAAATATTTTTTTTCAGAATCAAGATCGGACTTTGATGGGTGAGTTTCTAGGTGTATTTCGACCCGCTGAATCCGAAAATCCAACCTTTGTTACACGAAAATACACCTGGAAAGAGGTTATTTCGCATGGTACGAAAAAGAGATGATCGAAAATATTTTTTTTCAGAATCAAGATCGGACTTTGATGGGTGAGTTTCTAGGTGTATTTCGACCCGCTGAATCCGAAAATCCAACCTTTGTTACACGAAAATACACCTGGAAAGAAGTTATTTCGCATGGTACGAAAAAGAGATGATCGAAAATATTTTTTTTCAGAATCAAGATCGGACTTTAATGGGTGAGTTTCTAGGGGTATTTCGACCCGCTGAATCCAAAAATCCGACCTCTTATGAACAAAAATATGCTTGGAAAAAAGTTATTTCGCATGGTACGAAAAAGAGATGATCGAAAATATTTTTTTTCAGAATCAAAATCGGACTTTGATGGGTGAGTTTCTAGGTGTATTTCGACCCGCTGAATCCAAAAATCCGACCTCTTATGACCAAAAATATGCTTGGAAAAAAGTTATTTCGCATGGTACGAAAATGAGATGATCGAAAATATCTGTCTCCAGAATCGAAATCGAACTTTGAAGGGTGTGTTTATAGGTGTATTTTGACCCGCTGAATCCAAAAATCCAACCTTTGTTACACGAAAATATACCTGGAAAGAAGTTATTTCGCATTGTACGAAAAAGAGATGATCGAAAATATTTTTTTTCAGAATCAAGATCGGACTTTGATGGGTGAGTTTCTAGGTGTATTCCGACCCGCTGAATCCGAAAATCCAACCTTTGTTACACGAAAATACACCTGGAAAGAAGTTATTTCGCATGGAACGAAAAAGAGATGATCGAAAATATTTTTTTTCAGAATCAAAATCGGACTCTAATGGGTGAGTTTCTGGGTGTATTTCGACCCCCTGAATCCGAAAATCCAACCTCTGATGACCAAAAATATGCTTGGAAAAAAGTTATTTCGCATGGTACGAAAAAGAGATGATCGAAAATATTTTTGTTCAGAATCAAGATCGGACTTCGATGGGTGAGTTTCTAGGTGTATTTCGACCCGCTGAATCCGAAAATCCAAACTTTGATGAGCAAAAATATGCTTGGAAAAAAGTTATTTCGCATGGTACGAAAAAGAGATGTTCGAAAATATTTTTTTTCAGAATCAAAATCGGACTTTAATGAGTGAGTTTCTATGTGTATTTCGACCCCCAAAATCCGAAAATCCAACCTCTGATGACCAAAAATATGCTTGGAAAAAAGTTATTTCGCATGGTACGAAAAAGAGATGATCGAAAATATTTTTTTTCAGAATCAAGATCGGACTTTGATGGGTGAGTTTCTAGATGTATTTTGACCCGCTGAATCCGAAAATCCAAACTTTGATGAGCAAAAATATGCGTGGAAAAAAGTTATTTCGCATGGTACGAAAAAGAGATGATCGAAAATATCTGTCTCCAGAATCGAAATCGAACTTTGATGGGTGGGTTTATAGGTGTATTTCGACCCGCTGAATCCAAAAATCCAACCTTTGTTCAGCGAAAATACACCTGGAAAGAAGTTATTTCGCATGGTACGAACAAGAGATGATCGAAAATATTTTTTTTCAGAATCGAGATCGGACTTTAATGGGTGAGTCTCTAGGGGTATTTCGACCCGCTGAATCCAAGAATCCGACCTCGTATGACCAGAAATATGCTTGGAAAAAAATTATTTCGCATGGTACGAAAAAGAGATGATCGAAAATATTTTCTTTCAGAATCAAGATCGGACTTTGATGGGTGAGTTTCTAGGTGTATTTCGACCCGCTGAATCCAAAAATCCGACCTCTTATGACCAAAAATATGCTTGGAAAAAAGTTATTTCGCATGGTACGAGAAAGAGATGATCGAAAATATCTGTCTCCAGAATCGGAATCGAACTTTGATGGGTGGGTTTATAGGTGTATTTTGACCCGCTGAATCCAAAAATCAAACCTTTGTCAAACGAAAATACACCTGGAAAGAAGTTATTCCGCACGGTACGAAAAAGAGATGATCGAAAATATTTTTTTTCAGAATCGAGATCGGACTTTCATGGGTGAGTTTCTAGGGGTATTCCGACCCGCTGAAGCCAAAAATCCGACCCCTTATGACCAAAAATATGCTTGGAAAAAAGTTATTTCGCATGGTACGAAAAAGAGATGATCGAAAATATTTTTTTTCAGAATCGAAATCGGACTTTGATGGGTGAGTTTCTAGGTGTATTTCGACCCGCTGAATCCAAAAATCCAACCTCTGATGACCAAAAATATGCTTGGAAAAAAGTTATTTCGCATGGTACGAAAAAGAGATGTTCGAAAATATTTTTTTTCAGAATCAAAATCGGACTTTAATGAGTGAGTTTCTAGGTGTATTTCGACCCCCAGAATCCGAAAATCCAACCTCTGATGACTAAAAATATGCTTGGAAAAAAGTTATTTCGCATGGTACGAAAAAGAGATGATCGAAAATATTTTTTTTCAGAATCAAGATCGGACTTTGATGGGTGAGTTTCTAGGTGTATTTTGATCCGCTGAATCCGAAAATCCAAACTTTGATGAGCAAAAATATGCTTGGAAAAAAGTTATTTCGCATGGTACGAAAAAGAGATGATCGAAAATATCTGTCTCCAGAATCGGAATCGAACTTTGATGGGTGGGTTTATAGGTGTATTTTGACCCGCTGAATCCAAAAATCCAACCTTTGTTACACGAAAATACACCTGGAATAAAGTTATTTCGCATGGTACGAAAAAGAGATGATCGAAAATATTTTTTTTCAGAATCAAGATCGGACTTTGATGGGTGAGTTTCTAGGTGTATTTCGACCCGCTGAATCCGAAAATCCAACCTTTGTTACACGAAAATACACCTGGAAAGAGGTTATTTCGCATGGTACGAAAAAGAGATGATCGAAAATATTTTTTTTCAGAATCAAGATCGGACTTTGATGGGTGAGTTTCTAGGTGTATTTCGACCCGCTGAATCCGAAAATCCAACCTTTGTTACACGAAAATACACCTGGAAAGAAGTTATTTCGCATGGTACGAAAAAGAGATGATCGAAAATATTTTTTTTCAGAATCAAGATCGGACTTTAATGGGTGAGTTTCTAGGGGTATTTCGACCCGCTGAATCCAAAAATCCGACCTCTTATGAACAAAAATATGCTTGGAAAAAAGTTATTTCGCATGGTACGAAAAAGAGATGATCGAAAATATTTTTTTTCAGAATCAAAATCGGACTTTGATGGGTGAGTTTCTAGGTGTATTTCGACCCGCTGAATCCAAAAATCCGACCTCTTATGACCAAAAATATGCGTGGAAAAAAGTTATTTCGCATGGTACGAAAAAGAGATGATCGAAAATATCTGTCTCCAGAATCGAAATCGAACTTTGATGGGTGGGTTTATAGGTGTATTTCGACCCGCTGAATCCAAAAATCCAACCTTTGTTCAGCGAAAATACACCTGGAAAGAAGTTATTTCGCATGGTACGAACAAGAGATGATCGAAAATATTTTTTTTCAGAATCGAGATCGGACTTTAATGGGTGAGTCTCTAGGGGTATTTCGACCCGCTGAATCCAAGAATCCGACCTCGTATGACCAGAAATATGCTTGGAAAAAAATTATTTCGCATGGTACGAAAAAGAGATGATCGAAAATATTTTCTTTCAGAATCAAGATCGGACTTTGATGGGTGAGTTTCTAGGTGTATTTCGACCCGCTGAATCCAAAAATCCGACCTCTTATGACCAAAAATATGCTTGGAAAAAAGTTATTTCGCATGGTACGAGAAAGAGATGATCGAAAATATCTGTCTCCAGAATCGGAATCGAACTTTGATGGCTGGGTTTATAGGTGTATTTTGACCCGCTGAATCCAAAAATCAAACCTTTGTCAAACGAAAATACACCTGGAAAGAAGTTATTCCGCACGGTACGAAAAAGAGATGATCGAAAATATTTTTTTTCAGAATCGAGATCGGACTTTCATGGGTGAGTTTCTAGGGGTATTTCGACCCGCTGAAGCCAAAAATCCGACCCCTTATGACCAAAAATATGCTTGGAAAAAAGTTATTTCGCATGGTACGAAAAAGAGATGATCGAAAATATTTTTTTTCAGAATCGAAATCGGACTTTGATGGGTGAGTTTCTAGGTGTATTTCGACCCGCTGAATCCAAAAATCCAACCTCTGATGACCAAAAATATGCTTGGAAAAAAGTTATTTCGCATGGTACGAAAAAGAGATGTTCGAAAATATTTTTTTTCAGAATCAAAATCGGACTTTAATGAGTGAGTTTCTAGGTGTATTTCGACCCCCAGAATCCGAAAATCCAACCTCTGATGACCAAAAATATGCTTGGAAAAAAGTTATTTCGCATGGTACGAAAAAGAGATGATCGAAAATATTTTTTTTCAGAATCAAGATCGGACTTTGATGGGTGAGTTTCTAGGTGTATTTTGATCCGCTGAATCCGAAAATCCAAACTTTGATGAGCAAAAATATGCTTGGAAAAAAGTTATTTCGCATGGTACGAAAAAGAGATGATCGAAAATATCTGTCTCCAGAATCGGAATCGAACTTTGATGGGTGGGTTTATAGGTGTATTTTGACCCGCTGAATCCAAAAATCCAACCTTTGTTACACGAAAATACACCTGGAATGAAGTTATTTCGCATGGTACGAAAAAGAGATGATCGAAAATATTTTTTTTCAGAATCAAGATCGGACTTTGATGGGTGAGTTTCTAGGTGTATTTCGACCCGCTGAATCCGAAAATCCAACCTTTGTTACACGAAAATACACCTGGAAAGAGGTTATTTCGCATGGTACGAAAAAGAGATGATCGAAAATATTTTTTTTCAGAATCAAGATCGGACTTTGATGGGTGAGTTTCTAGGTGTATTTCGACCCGCTGAATCCGAAAATCCAACCTTTGTTACACGAAAATACACCTGGAAAGAAGTTATTTCGCATGGTACGAAAAAGAGATGATCGAAAATATTTTTTTTCAGAATCAAGATCGGACTTTAATGGGTGAGTTTCTAGGGGTATTTCGACCCGCTGAATCCAAAAATCCGACCTCTTATGAACAAAAATATGCTTGGAAAAAAGTTATTTCGCATGGTACGAAAAAGAGATGATCGAAAATATTTTTTTTCAGAATCAAAATCGGACTTTGATGGGTGAGTTTCTAGGTGTATTTCGACCCGCTGAATCCAAAAATCCGACCTCTTATGACCAAAAATATGCTTGGAAAAAAGTTATTTCGCATGGTACGAAAATGAGATGATCGAAAATATCTGTCTCCAGAATCGAAATCGAACTTTGAAGGGTGTGTTTATAGGTGTATTTTGACCCGCTGAATCCAAAAATCCAACCTTTGTTACACGAAAATATACCTGGAAAGAAGTTATTTCGCATTGTACGAAAAAGAGATGATCGAAAATATTTTTTTTCAGAATCAAGATCGGACTTTGATGGGTGAGTTTCTAGGTGTATTCCGACCCGCTGAATCCGAAAATCCAACCTTTGTTACACGAAAATACACCTGGAAAGAAGTTATTTCGCATGGAACGAAAAAGAGATGATCGAAAATATTTTTTTTCAGAATCAAAATCGGACTCTAATGGGTGAGTTTCTGGGTGTATTTCGACCCCCTGGATCCGAAAATCCAATCTCTGATGACCAAAAATATGCTTGGAAAAAAGTTATTTCGCATGGTACGAAAAAGAGATGATCGAAAATATTTTTGTTCAGAATCAAGATCGGACTTCGATGGGTGAGTTTCTAGGTGTATTTCGACCCGCTGAATCCGAAAATCCAAACTTTGATGAGCAAAAATATGCTTGGAAAAAAGTTATTTCGCATGGTACGAAAAAGAGATGTTCGAAAATATTTTTTTTCAGAATCAAAATCGGACTTTAATGAGTGAGTTTCTAGGTGTATTTCGACCCCCAAAATCCGAAAATCCAACCTCTGATGACCAAAAATATGCTTGGAAAAAAGTTATTTCGCATGGTACGAAAAAGAGATGATCGAAAATATTTTTTTTCAGAATCAAGATCGGACTTTGATGGGTGAGTTTCTAGCTGTATTTTGACCCGCTGAATCCGAAAATCCAAACTTTGATGAGCAAAAATATGCGTGGAAAAAAGTTATTTCGCATGGTACGAAAAAGAGATGATCGAAAATATTTTTTTTCAGAATCAAGATCGGACTTTGATGGGTGAGTTTCTAGATGTATTTCGACCCGCTGAATCCGAAAATCCAAACTTTGATGAGCAAAAATACACCTGGAAAGAAGTTATTCCGCACGGTACGAAAAAGAGATGATCGAAAATATTTTTTTTCAGAATCGAGATCGGACTTTAATGGGTGAGTTTCTAGGGGTATTTCGACCCGCTGAATCCAAAAATCCGACCTCTTATGACCAAAAATATGCTTGGAAAAAAATTATTTCGCATGGTACGGAAAAGAGATGATCGAAAATATTTTCTTTCAGAATCAAGATCGGACTTTGATGGGTGAGTTTCTAGGTGTATTTCGACCCGCTGGATCCAAAAATCCGACCTCTTATGACCAAAAATATGCTTGGAAAAAAGTTATTTCGCGTGGTACGAAAAAGAGATGATCGAAAATATCTGTCTCCAGAATCGAAATCGAACTTTGAAGGGTGGGTTTATAGGTGTATTTTGACCCGCTGAATCCAAAAATCCAACCTTTGTTACACGAAAATACACCTGGAATGAAGTTATTTCGCATGGTAGGAAAAAGAGATGATCGAAAATATTTTTTTTCAGAATCAAGATCGGACTTTGATGGGTGAGTTTCTAGGTGTATTTCGACCCGCTGAATCCGAAAATCCAACCTTTGTTACACGAAAATACACCTGGAAAGAAGTTATTTCGCATGGTACGAAAAAGAGATGATCGAAAATATTTTTTTTCAGAATCAAGATCGGACTTTGATGGGTGAGTTTCTAGGTGTATTTCGACCCTCTGAATCCGGAAATCCAACCTTTGTTACACGAAAATACACCTGGAAAGAAGTTATTTCGCATGGAACGAAAAAGAGATGATCGAAAATATTTTTTTTCAGAATCGAGATCGGACTTCAATGGGTGAGTTTCTAGGGGTATTTCGACCCGCTGAATCCAAAAATCCGACCTCTTATGAACAAAAATATGCTTGGAAAAAAGTTATTTCGCATGGTACGAAAAAGAGATGATCGAAAATATTTTTTTTCAGAATCAAAATCGGACTTTGATGGGTGAGTTTCTAGGTGTATTTCGACCCGCTGAATCCAAAAATCCGACCTCTTATGACCAAAAATATGCTTGGAAAAAAGTTATTTCGCATGGTACGAAAATGAGATGATCGAAAATATCTGTCTCCAGAATCGAAATCGAACTTTGAAGGGTGGGTTTATAGGTGTATTTTGACCCGCTGAATCCAAAAATCCAACCTTTGTTACACGAAAATATACCTGGAAAGAAGTTATTTCGCATGGTACGAAAAAGAGATGATCGAAAATATTTTTTTTCAGAATCAAGATCGGACTTTGATGGGTGAGTTTCTAGGTGTATTCCGACCCGCTGAATCCGAAAATCCAACCTTTGTTAAACGAAAATACACCTGGAAAGAAGTTATTTCGCATGGAACGAAAAAGAGATGATCGAAAATATTTTTTTTCAGAATCAAAATCGGACTTTAATGGGTGAGTTTCTGGGTGTATTTCGACCCCGTGAATCCGAAAATCCAACCTCTGATGACCAAAAATATGCTTGGAAAAAAGTTATTTCGCATGGTACGAAAAAGAGATGATCGAAAATATTTTTTTTCAGAATCAAGATCGGACTTCGATGGGTGAGTTTCTAGGTGTATTTCGACCCGCTGAATCCGAAAATCCAAACTTTGATGAGCAAAAATATGCTTGGAAAAAAGTTATTTCGCATGGTACGAAAAAGAGATGATCGAAAATATCTGTCTCCAGAATCGGAATCGAACTTTGATGGGTGGGTTTATAGGTGTATTTTGACCCGCTGAATCCAAAAATCAAACCTTTGTCAAACGAAAATACACCTGGAAAGAAGTTATGCCGCACGGTACGAAAAAGAGATGATCGAAAATATTTTTTTTCAGAATCGAGATCGGACTTTAATGGGTGAGTTTCTAGGGGTATTTCAACCCGCTGAATCCAAAAATCCGACCCCTTATGACCAAAAATATGCTTGGAAAAAAGTTATTTCGCATGGTACGAAAAAGAGATGATCGAAAATATTTTTTTTCAGAATCAAGATCGGACTTTGATGGGTGAGTTTCTAGGTGTATTTCGACCCGCTGAATCCGAAAATCCAACCTTTGTTACACGAAAATACACCTGGAAAGAGGTTATTTCGCATGGTACGAAAAAGAAATGATCGAAAATATTTTTTTTCAGAATCAAGATCGGACTTTGGTGGGTGAGTTTCTAGGTGTATTTCGACCCGCTGAATCCGAAAATCCAACCTTTGTTACACGAAAATACACCTGGAAAGAAGTTATTTCGCATGGTACGAAAAAGAGATGATCGAAAATATTTTTTTTCAGAATCAAGATCGGACTTTAATGGGTGAGTTTCTAGGGGTATTTCGACCCGCTGAATCCGAAAATCCAACCTCTGATGACCAAAAATATGCTTGGAAAAAAGTTATTTCGCATGGTACGAAAAAGAGATGATCGAAAATATTTTTTTTCAGAATCAAGATCGGACTTTGATGGGTGAGTTTCTAGATGTATTTTGACCCGCTGAATCCGAAAATCCAAACTTTGATGAGCAAAAATATGCGTGGAAAAAAGTTATTTCGCATGGTACGAAAAAGAGATGATCGAAAATATCTGTCTCCAGAATCGAAATCGAACTTTGATGGGTGGGTTTATAGGTGTATTTCGACCCGCTGAATCCAAAAATCCAACCTTTGTTCAGCGAAAATACACCTGGAAAGAAGTTATTTCGCATGGTACGAACAAGAGATGATCGAAAATATTTTTTTTCAGAATCGAGATCGGACTTTAATGGGTGAGTCTCTAGGGGTATTTCGACCCGCTGAATCCAAGAATCCGACCTCGTATGACCAGAAATATGCTTGGAAAAAAATTATTTCGCATGGTACGAAAAAGAGATGATCGAAAATATTTTCTTTCAGAATCAAGATCGGACTTTGATGGGTGAGTTTCTAGGTGTATTTCGACCCGCTGAATCCAAAAATCCGACTTCTTATGACCAAAAATATGCTTGGAAAAAAGTTATTTCGCATGGTACGAAAAAGAGATGATCGAAAATATCTGTCTCCAGAATCGGAATCGAACTTTGATGGGTGGGTTTATAGGTGTATTTTGACCCGCTGAATCCGAAAATCCAACCTTTGTTACACGAAAATACACCTGGAAAGAAGTTATTTCGCATGGTACGAAAAAGAGATGATCGAAAATATTTTTTTTCAGAATCAAGATCGGACTTTGATGGGTGAGTTTCTAGGTGTATTTCGACCCTCTGAATCCGGAAATCCAACCTTTGTTACACGAAAATACACCTGGAAAGAAGTTATTTCGCATGGAACGAAAAAGAGATGATCGAAAATATTTTTTTCAGAATCGAGATCGGACTTTAATGGGTGAGTTTCTAGGGGTATTTCGACCCGCTGAATCCAAAAATCCGACCTCTTATGAACAAAAATATGCTTGGAAAAAAGTTATTTCGCATGGTACGAAAAAGAGATGATCGAAAATATTTTTTTTCAGAATCAAAATCGGACTTTGATGGGTGAGTTTCTAGGTGTATTTCGACCCGCTGAATCCAAAAATCCGACCTCTTATGACCAAAAATATGCTTGGAAAAAAGTTATTTCGCATGGTACGAAAATGAGATGATCGAAAATATCTGTCTCCAGAATCGAAATCGAACTTTGAAGGGTGGGTTTATAGGTGTATTTTGACCCGCTGAATCCAAAAATCCAACCTTTGTTACACGAAAATATACCTGGAAAGAAGTTATTTCGCATGGTACGAAAAAGAGATGATCGAAAATATTTTTTTTCAGAATCAAGATCGGACTTTGATGGGTGAGTTTCTAGGTGTATTCCGACCCGCTGAATCCGAAAATCCAACCTTTGTTAAACGAAAATACACCTGGAAAGAAGTTATTTCGCATGGAACGAAAAAGAGATGATCGAAAATATTTTTTTCAGAATCAAAATCGGACTTTAATGGGTGAGTTTCTGGGTGTATTTCGACCCCGTGAATCCGAAAATCCAACCTCTGATGACCAAAAATATGCTTGGAAAAAAGTTATTTCGCATGGTACGAAAAAGAGATGATCGAAAATATTTTTTTTCAGAATCAAGATCGGACTTCGATGGGTGAGTTTCTAGGTGTATTTCGACCCGCTGAATCCGAAAATCCAAACTTTGATGAGCAAAAATATGCTTGGAAAAAAGTTATTTCGCATGGTACGAAAAAGAGATGATCGAAAATATCTGTCTCCAGAATCGGAATCGAACTTTGATGGGTGGGTTTATAGGTGTATTTTGACCCGCTGAATCCAAAAATCAAACCTTTGTCAAACGAAAATACACCTGGAAAGAAGTTATGCCGCACGGTACGAAAAAGAGATGATCGAAAATATTTTTTTTCAGAATCGAGATCGGACTTTAATGGGTGAGTTTCTAGGGGTATTTCAACCCGCTGAATCCAAAAATCCGACCCCTTATGACCAAAAATATGCTTGGAAAAAAGTTATTTCGCATGGTACGAAAATGAGATGATCGAAAATATCTGTCTCCAGAATCGAAATCGAACTTTGAAGGGTGTGTTTATAGGTGTATTTTGACCCGCTGAATCCAAAAATCCAACCTTTGTTACACGAAAATATACCTGGAAAGAAGTTATTTCGCATTGTACGAAAAAGAGATGATCGAAAATATTTTTTTTCAGAATCAAGATCGGA
>CAUJGY010000164.1:0-41000 GCA_963170745.1 Phymatocera aterrima | reverse complement strand
ACGGATAGCCTCCAGAGTCTATAAAGGCGCTTGCAAATGTCTCTTGTACCTTAAGTTTCGTTTGTAGATGCTCGAAGATTCATACGAAGACGGATCTTCAACTCCAGAGTCCATAAAGGCGCTTGCAATTGTCTCTTGTACCTTTAGTTTCGTTTGGAGTTGCTCGAAAATTCATACGAAGACGGATCTTCAACTCCAGAGTCCACAAAGGCGCTAGCGAATGTCTCTTGTACGTTCAGTTTCGTTTGTAGTTGCTCGAAAATTCATACGAAGACGGATCTTCAACTTCAGATTCCATAAAATCGTTCGCAAATGTCTCTCGTACCCTCAGTTTCGTTCGTGGATGCTCGAAAATTCATACGAAGACGGATCTTCGACTCCAGAGTCCATAAAGGCGCTTGCAAATGTCTCTTGTACCTTCAGTTTCGTTCGTGGATGCTCAAAAATTCATACGTAGACGGATCTTCAACTCCAGAGTCCATAAAGGCGCTTGCAAATGTCTCTTGTACATTCAGTTTCGTTTGTCGTTGCTCGAAAATTCATACGAAGACGGATAGCCTCCAGAGTCTATAAAGGCGCTTGCAAATGTCTCTCGTACCCTCAGTTTGGTTCGTGGATGCTCGAAAATTCATACGAAGACGGATCTTCAACTCCAGAGTCCATAAAGGCGCTTGCAATTGTCTCTTGTACCTTCAGTTTCGTTTGTAGTTGCTCGAAAATTCATACGAAGACGGATCTTCAACTCCAGAGTCCATAAAATCGCTTGCAAATGTTTGTGTTACCCTCAGTTTCGTTCGTGGATGCTCGAAAATTCATACGAAGACGGATCTTCAACTCCAGAGTCCATAAAGGCGCTAGCAAATGTCTCTTGTACCTTCAGTTTCGTTTGTAGTTGCTCGAAAATTCATACGAAGACGGATCTTCAACTTCAGATTCCATAAAATCGTTCGCAAATGTCTCTCGTACCCTCAGTTTCGTTCGTGGATGCTCGAAAATTAGTACGAAGACGGATCTTCAACTCCAGAGTCCATAAAGGCGCTTGCAATTGTCTCTTGTACCTTCAGTTTCGTTTGTAGATGCTCGAAAATTCATACGAAGACGGATCTGCAACTCCAGAGTCCATAAAGGCGCTTGCAAATGTCTCTTGTACCTTCAGTTTCGTTCGTGGATGCTCGAAAATTCATACGAAGACGGATAGCCTCCAGAGTCTATAAAGGCGATTGCAAATGTCTCTCGTACCCTCAGTTTGGTTCGTGGATGCTCGAAAATTCATACGAAGACGGATCTTCAACTCCAGAGTCCATAAAATCGCTTGCAAATGTTTGTGTTACCCTCAGTTTCGTTCGTGGATGCTCGAAAATTCATACGAAGACGGATCTTCAACTCCAGAGTCCATAAAGGCGCTTGCAAATGTCTCTTGTACCTTCAGTTTCGTTTGTCGTTGCTCGTAAATTCATACGAAGACGGATCTTCAACTCCAGAGTCCATAAGGGCGCTTGCAAATGTCTCTTGTACCTTCCGTTTCGTTTGGAGTTGCTCGAAAATTCATACGAAGACGGATCTTCAACTTCAGATTCCATAAAATCGTTCGCAAATGTCTCTCGTACCCTCAGTTTGGTTCGTGGATGCTCGAAAATTCATACGAAGACGGATCTTCAACTCCAGAGTCCATAAAATCGCTTGCAAATGTTTGTGTTACCCTCAGTTTCGTTCGTGGATGCTCGAAAATTCATACGAAGACGGATCTTCAACTCCAGAGTCCATAAAGGCGCTTGCAAATGTCTCTTGTACGTTCAGTTTCGTTTGGAGTTGCTCGAAAATTCATACGAAGACGGATATTCAACTCCAGAGTCCATGAAGGCGCTTGCAAATGTCTCTTGTACCTTCAGTTTTGTTTGTAGATGCTCGAAAATTCATACGATGACGGATCTTCAACTCCAGAGTCCATAAGGGCGCTTGCGAATGTCTCTTGTACCTTCAGTTTCGTTCGTGGATGCTCGAAAATTCATACGAAGACGGATCTTCAACTCCAGAGTCCATAAAGGCGCTCGCAAATGTCTCTTGTACCTTCAGTTTCGTTCGTGGATGCTCGAAAATTCATACGCAGACGGATCTTCAACTCCAGAGTCCATAAAGGCGCTCGCAAATGTCTCTTGTACCTTCAGTTTCGTTCGTGGATGCTCGAAAATTCATACGAAGACGGATCTTCAACTCCAGAGTCCATAAAGGCGCTCGCAAATGTCTCTTGTACCTTCAGTTTCGTTCGTGGATGCTCGAAAATTCATACGTAGACGGATCTTCAACTCCAGAGTCCATAAAGGCGCTTGCAAATGTCTGTTGTACCTTCAGTTTCGTTTGTAGTTAATCGAAAATTCATACGAAGACGGATCTTCAACTCCAGAGTCCATAAAATCGCTTGCGAATGTTTGTGTTACCCTCAGTTTCGTTCGTGGATGCTCGAAAATTCATACGAAGACGGATCTGCAACTCCAGAGTCCATGAAGGCGCTTGCAAATGTCTGTTGTACCTTCAGTTTTGTTTGTAGATGCTCGAAAATTCATACGATGACGGATCTTCAACTCCAGAGTCCATAAAGGCGCTTGCAAATGTCTCTCGTACCCTCAGTTTGGTTCGTGGATGCTCGAAAATTCATACGAAGACGGATCTTCAACTCCAGAGTCCATAAAGGCGCTTGCAAATGTCTCTCGTACCCTCAGTTTCGTTCGTGGATGCTCGAAAATACATTCGAAGACGGATCTTCAACTCCAGAGTCCATAAAGGCGCTTGCAAATGTCTCTTGTACCTTCAGTTTCGTTTGTAGTTGCTCGAAAAATCATACGAAGACGGATCTTCAACTCCAGAGTCCATAAAATCGCTTGCAAATGTTTGTGTTACCCTCAGTTTCGTTTGTCGTTGCTCGGAAATTCATTCGAAGACGGATCTTCAACTCCAGAGTCCATAAAATCGCTTGCAAATGTTTGTGTTACCCTCAGTTTCGTTCGTGGATGCTCGAAAATTCATACGAAGACGGATCTGCAGCTCCAGAGTCCATAAAGGCGCTCGCAAATATCTCTTGTACCTTCAGTTTCGTTCGTGGATGCTCGAAAATTCATACGAAGACGGATCTACAACTCCAGAGTCCATAAAGGCGCTCGCAAATGTCTCTTGTACCTTCAGTTTCGTTCGTGGATGCTCGAAAATTCATACGAAGACGGATCTTCAACTCCAGAGTCCATAAAGGCGCTCGCAAATGTCTCTTGTACCTTCAGTTTCGTTCGTGGATGCTCGAAAATTCATACGAAGACGGATCTTCAACTCCAGAGTCCATAAAGGCGCTTGCAAATGTCTCTTGTACCTTCAGTTTCGTTTGGAGTTGCTCGAAAATTCATACGTAGACGGATCTTCAACTCCAGAGTCCATAAAGGCGCTTGCAAATGTCTCTTGTACCTTCAGTTTCGTTTGGAGTTGCTCGAAAATTCATACGGAGACGGATCTTCAACTCCAGAGTCCATAAAGGCGCTTGCAAATGTCTCTTGTACCTTCAGTTTCGTTTGGAGTTGCTCGAAAATTCATACGAAGACGGATTTTCAATTCCAGAGTCCATGAAGGCGCTTGCAAATGTCTCTTGTACCTCCAGTTTCGTTTGTAGATGCTCGAAAATTCATACGAAGACGGATCTTCAACTACAGAGTCCATGAAGGCGCTTGCAAATGCCTCTCGTACCCTCAGTTTGGTTCGTGGATGCTCGAAAATTCATACGAAGACGGATCTTCAACTTCAGATTCCATAAAATCGTTTGCAAATGTCTCTCGTACCCTCAGTTTCGTTCGTGGATGCTCGAAAATACATTCGAAGACGGATCTTCAACTCCAGAGTTCATAAAGGTGCTTACAAATGTCTCTTGTACCTTCAGTTTCGTTTGGAGTTGCTCGAAAATTCATACGAAGACGGATCTTCAACTACAGAGTCCATGAAGGCGCTTGCAAATGTCTCTCGTACCCTCAGTTTGGTTCGTGGATGCTCGAAAATTCATACGAAGACGGATCTTCAACTTCAGATTCCATAAAATCGTTTGCAAATGTCTCTCGTACCCTCAGTTTCGTTTGTAGTTGCTCGAAAATTCATACGAAGACGGATCTGCAACTCCAGAGTCCATGAAGGCGCTTGCAAATGTCTCTTGTACCATCAGTTTCGTTTGTCGTTGCTCGGAAATTCATTCGAAGACGGATCTTCAACTCCAGAGTCCATAAAGGCGCTTGCAAATGTCTCTGGTACCTTCAGTTTCGTTTGTATTTGCTCGAAAATTCATACGAAGACGGATCTTCAACTTCAGAGTCCATAAAATCGCTTGCAAATGTTTGTGTTACCCTCAGTATCGTTCGTGGATGCTCGAAAATTCATACGAAGACGGATCTTCAACTCCAGAGTCCATGAAGGCGCTTGCAAATGTCTCTTGTACCATCAGTTTCGTTTGTCGTTGCTCGGAAATTCATTCGAAGACGGATCTTCAACTCCAGAGTCCATAAAGGCGCTTGCAAATGTCTCTGGTACCTTCAGTTTCGTTTGTATTTGCTCGAAAATTCATACGAAGACGGATCTTCAACTTCAGAGTCCATAAAATCGCTTGCAAATGTTTGTGTTACCCTCAGTATCGTTCGTGGATGCTCGAAAATTCATACGAAGACGGATCTTCAACTCCAGAGTCCATGAAGGCGCTTGCAAATGTCTCTCGTACCCTCAGTTTCGTTTGTAGTTGCTCGAAAATTCATACGAAGACGGATCTTCAACTCCGTAGTCCATGAAGGCGCTTGCAAATGTCTCTTGTACCTTCAGTTTTGTTTGTATTTGCTCGAAAATTCATACGAAGACGGATCTTCAACTCCAGAGTCCATGCAGGCGCTTGCAAATGTCTCTCGTACCCTCAGTTTGGTTTGTAGTTGCTCGAAAATTCATACGAAGACGGATCTTCAACTCCAGAGTCCAGAAAAGCGCTTGCAAATGTCTCTTGTACCTTCAGTTTCGTTTGTAGTTGCTCGAAAATTCATACGAAGACGGATCTTCAACTCCAGAGTCCATAAAGGCGCTTGCAAATGTCTCTTGTACCTTCAGTTTCGTTTGTATTTGCTCGAAAATTCATACGAAGACGGATTTTCAAGTCCAGAGTCCATGAAGGCGCTTGCAAATGTCTCTTGTACCTCCAGTTTCGTTTGTAGATGTTCGAAAATTCATACGATGACGGATCTTCAACTCCAGAGTCCATAAGGGCGCTTGCGAATGTCTCTTGTACCTTCAGTTTCGTTTGGAGTTGCTCGAAAATTCATACGAAGACGGATCTTCAACTTCAGAGTCCATAAAATCGCTTGCAAATGTTTGTGTTACCCTCAGTATCGTTCGTGGATGCTCGAAAATTCATACGAAGACGGATCTTCAACTCCAGAGTCCATGAAGGCGCTTGCAAATGTCTCTCGTACCCTCAGTTTCGTTTGTAGTTGCTCGAAAATTCATACGAAGACGGATCTTCAACTCCGTAGTCCATGAAGGCGCTTGCAAATGTCTCTTGTACCTTCAGTTTTGTTTGTATTTGCTCGAAAATTCATACGAAGACGGATCTTCAACTCCAGAGTCCAGAAAAGCGCTTGCAAATGTCTCTTGTACCTTCAGTTTCGTTTGTAGTTGTTCGAAAATTCATACGAAGACGGATCTTCAACTCCAGAGTCCATAAAGGCGCTTGCAATTGTCTCTCGTACCATCAGTTTCGTTTGTAGTTGCTCGAAAATTCATACGAAGACGGATCTTCAACTCCAGAGTCCGTAAAGGCGCTTGCAATTGTCTCTCGTACCTTCAGTTTCGTTTGTAGTTGCTCGAAAATTCATACGAAGACGGATCTTCAACTCCAGAGTCCATAAAGGCGCTTGCAATTGTCTCTCGTACCTTCAGTTTCGTTTGTAGTTGCTCGAAAATTCATACGAAGACGGATCTTCAACTCCAGAGTCCATAAAATCGCTTGCAAATGTTTGTGTTACCCTCAGTTTCGTTCGTGGCTGCTCGAAAATTCATACGAAGACGGATCTTCAACTCCAGAGTCCGTAAAGGCGCTTGCAATTGTCTCTCGTACCTTCAGTTTCGTTTGTAGTTGCTCGAAAATTCATACGAAGACGGATCTTCAACTCCAGAGTCCATATAATCGCTTGCAAATGTTTGTGTTACCCTCAGTTTCGTTCGTGGATGCTCGAAAATTCATACGAAGACGGATCTTCAACTCCAGAGTCCGTAAAGGCGCTTGCAATTGTCTCTCGTACCTTCAGTTTCGTTTGTAGTTGCTCGAAAATTCATACGAAGACGGATCTTCAACTCCAGAGTCCATAAAGGCGCTTGCAATTGTCTCTCGTACCTTCAGTTTCGTTTGTAGTTGCTCGAAAATTCATACGAAGATGGATCTTCAACTCCAGAGTCCATAAAATCGCTTGCAAATGTTTGTGTTACCCTCAGTTTCGTTCGTGGATGCTCGAAAATTCATACGAAGACGGATCTTCAACTCCAGAGTCCATAAAGGCGCTCGCAAATGTCTCTCGTACCTTCAGTTTCGTTTGTGGATGCTCGAAAATTCATACGAAGACGGATCTTCAACTCCAGAGTCCATAAAGGCGCTCGCAAATGTCTCGTGTACCTTCAGTTTCGTTCGTGGATGCTCGAAAATTCATACGAAGACGGATCTTCAACTCCAGAGTCCATAAAGGCGCTTGCAAATGTCTCTTGTACCTCCAGTTTCGTTTGGAGTTGCTCGAAAATTCATACGTAGACGGATCTTCAACTCCAGAGTCCATAAAGGCGCTTGCAAATGTCTCTTGTACCTTCAGTTTCGTTTGGAGTTGCTCGAAAATTCATACGAAGACGGATCTTCAACTCCGTAGTCCATAAAGGCGCTTGCAAATGTCTCTTGTACCTTCAGTTTCGTTTGTGGATGCTCGAAAATTCATACGAAGACGGATCTTCAACTCCAGAGTCCATAAAGGCGCTCGCAAATGTCTCGTGTACCTTCAGTTTCGTTCGTGGATGCTCGAAAATTCATACGAAGACGGATCTTCAACTCCAGAGTCCATAAAGGCGCTCGCAAATGTCTCTTGTACCTTCAGTTTCATTCGTGGATGCTCGAAAATTCATACGAAGACGGATCTTCAACTCCAGAGTCCATAAAGGCGCTTGCAAATGTCTCTTGTACCTCCAGTTTCGTTTGGAGTTGCTCGAAAATTCATACGTAGACGGATCTTCAACTCCAGAGTCCATAAAGGCCCTTGCAAATGTCTCTTGTACCTTCAGTTTGGTTTGTAGTTGCTCGAAAATTCATACGAAGACGGATCTTCACCTCCAGAGTCCAGAAAAGCGCTTGCAAATGTCTCTGGTACCTTCAGTTTCGTTTGTAGTTGCTCGAAAATTCATACGAAGACGGATCTTCAACTCCAGAGTCCATAAAGGCGCTTGCAAATGTCTCTCGTACCCTCAGTTTGGTTTGTAGTTGCTCGAAAATTCATACGAAGACGGATCTTCAACTCCAGAGTCCATAAAGGCGCTTGCAAATGTCTCTTGTACCTTCAGTTTCGTTTGTATTTGCTCGAAAATTCATACGAAGACGGATCTTCAACTCCAGAGTCCATAGAAGCGCTTGCAAATGTCTCTTGTCCCTTCAGTTTCGTTTGTATTTGCTCGAAAATTCATACGAAGACGGATCTTCAACTCCAGAGTCCATAAAGGCGCTTGCAAATGTCTCTTGTACCTTCAGTTTCGTTTGTATTTGCTCGAAAATTCATACGAAGACGGATCTTCAACTCCAGAGTCCATAAAGGCGCTTGCAAATGTCTCTCGTACCCTCAGTTTGGTTTGTTGTTGTTCGAAAATTCATACGAAGACGGATCTTCAACTCCAGAGTCCATAAAGGCGCTCGCAAATGTCTCTTGTACCTTCAGTTTCGTTCGTGGATGCTCGAAAATTCATACGAAGACGGATCTTCAACTCCAGAGTCCGTAAAGGCGCTCGCAAATGTCTCTTGTACCTTCAGTTTCGTTCGTGGATGCTCGAAAATTCATACGAAGACGGATCTTCAACTCCAGAGTCCATAAAGGCGCTTGCAAATGTCTCTTGTACCTTTAGTTTCGTTTGGAGTTGCTCGAAAATTCATACGTAGACGGATCTTCAACTCCAGAGTCCATAAAGGCGCTTGCAAATGTCTCTTGTACCTTCAGTTTCGTTCGTGGATGCTCGAAAATTCATACGAAGACGGATCTTCAACTCCAGAGTCCATAAAGGCGCTTGCAAATGTCTCTTGTACCTTCAGTTTCGTTTGGAGTTGCTCGAAAATTCATACGTAGACGGATCTTCAACTCCAGAGTCCATAAAGGCGCTTGCAAATGTCTCTTGTACCTTCAGTTTCGCTTGTAGTTGCTCGAAAATTCATACGAAGACGGATCTTCAACTCCAGAGTCCATAAAGGCGCTTGCAAATGTCTCTCGTACCCTCAGTTTGGTTTGTAGTTGTTCGAAAATTCATACGAAGACGGATCTTCAACTCCAGAGTCCATAAAGGCGCTCGCAAATGTCTCTTGTACCTTCAGTTTCGTTTGTGGATGCTCGAAAATTCATACGAAGACGGATCTTCAACTCCAGAGTCCATAAAGGCGCTCGCAAATGTCTCGTGTACCTTCAGTTTCGTTCGTGGATGCTCGAAAATTCATACGAAGACGGATCTTCAACTCCAGAGTCCGTAAAGGCGCTCGCAAATGTCTTTTGTACCTTCAGTTTCGTTCGTGGATGCTCGAAAATTCATACGAAGACGGATCTTCAACTCCAGAGTCCATAAAGGCGCTCGCAAATGTCTCTTGTACCTTCAGTTTCGTTCGTGGATGCTCGAAAATTCATACGAAGACGGATCTTCAACTCCAGAGTCCATAAAGGCGCTCGCAAATGTCTCTTGTACCTTCAGTTTCGTTCGTGGATGCTCGAAAATTCATACGAAGACGGATCTTCAACTCCAGAGTCCATGAAGGCGCTTGCAAATGTCTCTTGTACCTTCAGTTTCGTTTGGAGTTGCTCGAAAATTCATACGTAGACGGATCTTCAACTCCAGAGTCCATAAAGGCGCTTGCAAATGTCTCTTGTACCTTCAGTTTCGTTTGGAGTTGCTCGAAAATTCATACGAAGACGGATCTTCAACTCCAGAGTCCATAAAATCGCTTGCAAATGTTTGTGTTACCCTCAGTTTCGTTCGTGGATGCTCGAAAATTCATACGAAGACGGATCTGCAACTCCAGAGTCCATAAAGGCGCTTGCAAATGTCTCTTGTACCTTCAGTTTCGTTTGGAGTTGCTCGAAAATTCATACGAAGACGGATCTTCAACTACAGAGTCCATAAAGGCGCTTGCAAATGTCTCTCGTACCCTCAGTTTGGTTCGTGGATGCTCGAAAATTCATACGAAGACGGATCTTCAACTTCAGATTCCATAAAATCGTTTGCAAATGTCTCTCGTACCCTCAGTTTCGTTCGTGGATGCTCGAAAATACATTCGAAGACGGATCTTCAACTCCCGAGTCCATAAAGGCGCTTGCAAATGTCTCTCGTACCTTCAGTTTCGTTTGTAGTTGCTCGAAAAATCATACGAAGACGGATCTTCAACTCCAGAGTCCATAAAATCGCTTGCAAATGTTTGTGTTACCCTCAGTTTCGTTCGTGGTTGCTCGAAAATTCATACGAAGACGGATCTGCAACTCCAGAGTCCATGAAGGCGCTTGCAAATGTCTCTTGTACCATCAGTTTCGTTTGTCGTTGCTCGGAAATTCATTCGAAGACGGATCTTCAACTCCAGAGTCCATAAAGGCGCTTGCAAATGTCTCTGGTACCTTCAGTTTCGTTTGTATTTGCTCGAAAATTCATACGAAGACGGATCTTCAACTTCAGAGTGCATAAAATCGCTTGCAAATGTTTGTGTTACCCTCAGTATCGTTCGTGGATGCTCGAAAATTCATACGAAGACGGATCTTCAACTCCGTAGTCCATAAAGGCGCGTGCAAATGTCTCTTGTACCTTCAGTTTTGTTTGTATTTGCTCGAAAATTCATACGAAGACGGATCTTCAACTCCAGAGTCCATAAAGGCGCTTGCAAATGTCTCTCGTACCCTCAGTTTGGTTTGTAGTTGCTCGAAAATTCATACGAAGACGGATCTTCAACTCCAGAGTCCAGAAAAGCGCTTGCAAATGTCTCTGGTACCTTCAGTTTCGTTTGTAGTTGCTCGAAAATTCATACGAAGACGGATCTTCAACTCCAGAGTCCATAAAGGCGCTTGCAAATGTCTCTCGTACCCTCAGTTTGGTTTGTAGTTGCTCGAAAATTCATACGAAGACGGATCCTCAACTCCAGAGTCCATAAAGGCGCTTGCAAATGTCTCTTGTACCTTCAGTTTCGTTTGTAGTTGTTCGAAAATCCATACGAAGACGGATCTTCAACTCCAGAGTCCATAAAGGCGCTTGCAAATGTCTCTCGTACCCTCAGTTCCGTTTGTAGTTGCTCGAAAATTCATACGAAGACGGATCTTCAACTTCAGAGTCCATAAAGGCGCTTGCAAATGTCTCTTGTACCTTCAGTTTCGTTTGTATTTGCTCGAAAATTCATACGAAGACGGATCTTTAACTCCAGAGTCCATAAAGGCGCTTGCAAATGTCTCTCGTACCCTCAGTTTGGTTTGTAGTCGTTCGAAAATTCATACGAAGACGGATCTTCAACTCCAGAGTCCATAAAGGCGCTTGCAAATGTCTCTTGTACCTTCAGTTTCGTTTGTAGTTGTTCGAAAATTCATACGAAGACGGATCTTCAACTCCAGAGTCCATAAAGGCGCTTGCAAATGTCTCTCGTACCCTCAGTTTGGTTTGTAGTTGCTCGAAAATTCATACGAAGACGGATCTTCAACTCCATAGTCCATAAAGGCGCTTGCAGACGTCTCTTCTACCTTCAGTTTCGTTTGTAGTCGCTCGAAAATTCATACGAAGACGGATCTTCAACTCCAGAGTCCATAAAGGCGCTTGCAAATGTCTCTTGTACCTTCAGTTTCGTTTGTATTTTCTCGAAAATTCATACGAAGACGGATCTTCAACTCCAGAGTCCATAAAGGCGCTTGCAAATGTCTCTCGTACCCTCAGTTTGGTTTGTAGTCGTTCGAAAATTCATACGAAGACGGATCTTCAACTCCAGAGTCCAGAAAAGCGCTTGCAAATGTCTCTTGTACCTTCAGTTTCGTTTGTAGTTGTTCGAAAATTCATACGAAGACGGATCTTCAACTCCATAGTCCAGAAAAGCGCTTGCAAATGTCTCTTGTACCTTCAGTTTCGTTTGTAGTTGCTCGAAAATTCATGAGAAGACGGATCTTCAACTCCAGAGTCCATAAAGGCGCTTGCAAATGTCTCTGGTACCTTCAGTTTCGTTTGTATTTGCTCGAAAATTCATACGGAGACGGATCTTCAACTTCAGAGTCCGTAAAATCGCTTGCAAATGTTTGTGTTACCCTCAGTATCGTTCGTGGCTGCTCGAAAATTCATACGAAGACGGATCTTCAACTCCGTAGTCCATAAAGGCGCTTGCAAATGTCTCTCGTACCCTCAGTTTGGTTTGTAGTTGCTCGAAAATTCATACGAAGACGGATCTTCAACTCCAGAGTCCAGAAAAGCGCTTGCAAATGTCTCTGGTACCTTCAGTTTCGTTTGTATTTGCTCGAAAATTCATACGAAGACGGATCTTCAACTTCAGAGTCCATAAAATCGCTTGGAAATGTCTCTCGTACCCTCAGTATCGTTCGTGGATGCTCGAAAATTCATACGAAGACGGATCCCCAACTCCAGAGTCCATAAAGGCGCTTGCAAATGTCTCTTGTACCTTCAGTTTCGTTTGTATTTGCTCGAAAATTCATACGACGACGGATCTTCAACTCCAGAGTCCATAAAAGCGCTTGCAAATGTCTCTTGTACCTTCAGTTTCGTTTGTATTTGCTCGAAAATTCATACGAAGACGGATCTTCAACTTCAGAGTCCATAAAATCGCTTGCAAATGTTTGTGTTACCCTCAGTATCGTTCGTGGATGCTCGAAAATTCATACGAAGACGGATCTTCAACTCCGTAGTCCATGAAGGCGCTTGCAAATGTCTCTTGTACCTTCAGTTTTGTTTGTATTTGCTCGAAAATTCATACGAAGACGGATCTTCAACTCCAGAGTCCATAAAGGCGCTTGCAAATGTCTCTCGTACCCTCAGTTTGGTTTGTAGTTGCTCGAAAATTCATACGAAGACGGATCTTCAACTCCAGAATCCATAAAGGCGCTTGCAAATGTCTCTTGTACCTTCAGTTTCGTTTGTATTTGCTCGAAAATTCATACGAAGACGGATCTTCAACTTCAGAGTCCATAAAATCGCTTGCAAATGTTTGTGTTACCCTCAGTATCGTTCGTGGATGCTCGAAAATTCATACGAAGACGGATCTTCAACTCCGTAGTCCATGAAGGCGCTTGCAAATGTCTCTTGTACCTTCAGTTTTGTTTGTATTTGCTCGAAAATTCATACGAAGACGGATCTTCAACTCCAGAGTCCATAAAGGCGCTCGCAAATGTCTCGTGTACCTTCAGTTTCGTTCGTGGATGCTCGAAAATTCATACGAAGACGGATCTTCAACTCCAGAGTCCGTAAAGGCGCTCGCAAATGTCTTTTGTACCTTCAGTTTCGTTCGTGGATGCTCGAAAATTCATACGAAGACGGATCTTCAACTCCAGAGTCCATAAAGGCGCTCGCAAATGTCTCTTGTACCTTCAGTTTCGTTCGTGGATGCTCGAAAATTCATACGAAGACGGATCTTCAACTCCAGAGTCCATAAAGGCGCTCGCAAATGTCTCTTGTACCTTCAGTTTCGTTCGTGGATGCTCGAAAATTCATACGAAGACGGATCTTCAACTCCAGAGTCCATGAAGGCGCTTGCAAATGTCTCTTGTACCTTCAGTTTCGTTTGGAGTTGCTCGAAAATTCATACGTAGACGGATCTTCAACTCCAGAGTCCATAAAGGCGCTTGCAAATGTCTCTTGTACCTTCAGTTTCGTTTGGAGTTGCTCGAAAATTCATACGAAGACGGATCTTCAACTCCAGAGTCCATAAAATCGCTTGCAAATGTTTGTGTTACCCTCAGTTTCGTTCGTGGATGCTCGAAAATTCATACGAAGACGGATCTGCAACTCCAGAGTCCATAAAGGCGCTTGCAAATGTCTCTTGTACCTTCAGTTTCGTTTGGAGTTGCTCGAAAATTCATACGAAGACGGATCTTCAACTACAGAGTCCATAAAGGCGCTTGCAAATGTCTCTCGTACCCTCAGTTTGGTTCGTGGATGCTCGAAAATTCATACGAAGACGGATCTTCAACTTCAGATTCCATAAA
This sequence comes from Phymatocera aterrima, assembly GCA_963170745.1. Taxonomy (NCBI): domain Eukaryota; kingdom Metazoa; phylum Arthropoda; class Insecta; order Hymenoptera; family Tenthredinidae; genus Phymatocera; species Phymatocera aterrima. Next base: position 27,549 of record CAUJGY010000164.1, on the reverse strand, counting down.
ATCGTTTGCAAATGTCTCTCGTACCCTCAGTTTCGTTCGTGGATGCTCGAAAATACATTCGAAGACGGATCTTCAACTCCCGAGTCCATAAAGGCGCTTGCAAATGTCTCTCGTACCTTCAGTTTCGTTTGTAGTTGCTCGAAAAATCATACGAAGACGGATCTTCAACTCCAGAGTCCATAAAATCGCTTGCAAATGTTTGTGTTACCCTCAGTTTCGTTCGTGGTTGCTCGAAAATTCATACGAAGACGGATCTGCAACTCCAGAGTCCATGAAGGCGCTTGCAAATGTCTCTTGTACCATCAGTTTCGTTTGTCGTTGCTCGGAAATTCATTCGAAGACGGATCTTCAACTCCAGAGTCCATAAAGGCGCTTGCAAATGTCTCTGGTACCTTCAGTTTCGTTTGTATTTGCTCGAAAATTCATACGAAGACGGATCTTCAACTTCAGAGTGCATAAAATCGCTTGCAAATGTTTGTGTTACCCTCAGTATCGTTCGTGGATGCTCGAAAATTCATACGAAGACGGATCTTCAACTCCGTAGTCCATAAAGGCGCGTGCAAATGTCTCTTGTACCTTCAGTTTTGTTTGTATTTGCTCGAAAATTCATACGAAGACGGATCTTCAACTCCAGAGTCCATAAAGGCGCTTGCAAATGTCTCTCGTACCCTCAGTTTGGTTTGTAGTTGCTCGAAAATTCATACGAAGACGGATCTTCAACTCCAGAGTCCAGAAAAGCGCTTGCAAATGTCTCTGGTACCTTCAGTTTCGTTTGTAGTTGCTCGAAAATTCATACGAAGACGGATCTTCAACTCCAGAGTCCATAAAGGCGCTTGCAAATGTCTCTCGTACCCTCAGTTTGGTTTGTAGTTGCTCGAAAATTCATACGAAGACGGATCCTCAACTCCAGAGTCCATAAAGGCGCTTGCAAATGTCTCTTGTACCTTCAGTTTCGTTTGTAGTTGTTCGAAAATCCATACGAAGACGGATCTTCAACTCCAGAGTCCATAAAGGCGCTTGCAAATGTCTCTCGTACCCTCAGTTCCGTTTGTAGTTGCTCGAAAATTCATACGAAGACGGATCTTCAACTTCAGAGTCCATAAAGGCGCTTGCAAATGTCTCTTGTACCTTCAGTTTCGTTTGTATTTGCTCGAAAATTCATACGAAGACGGATCTTTAACTCCAGAGTCCATAAAGGCGCTTGCAAATGTCTCTCGTACCCTCAGTTTGGTTTGTAGTCGTTCGAAAATTCATACGAAGACGGATCTTCAACTCCAGAGTCCATAAAGGCGCTTGCAAATGTCTCTTGTACCTTCAGTTTCGTTTGTAGTTGTTCGAAAATTCATACGAAGACGGATCTTCAACTCCAGAGTCCATAAAGGCGCTTGCAAATGTCTCTCGTACCCTCAGTTTGGTTTGTAGTTGCTCGAAAATTCATACGAAGACGGATCTTCAACTCCATAGTCCATAAAGGCGCTTGCAGACGTCTCTTCTACCTTCAGTTTCGTTTGTAGTCGCTCGAAAATTCATACGAAGACGGATCTTCAACTCCAGAGTCCATAAAGGCGCTTGCAAATGTCTCTTGTACCTTCAGTTTCGTTTGTATTTTCTCGAAAATTCATACGAAGACGGATCTTCAACTCCAGAGTCCATAAAGGCGCTTGCAAATGTCTCTCGTACCCTCAGTTTGGTTTGTAGTCGTTCGAAAATTCATACGAAGACGGATCTTCAACTCCAGAGTCCAGAAAAGCGCTTGCAAATGTCTCTTGTACCTTCAGTTTCGTTTGTAGTTGTTCGAAAATTCATACGAAGACGGATCTTCAACTCCATAGTCCAGAAAAGCGCTTGCAAATGTCTCTTGTACCTTCAGTTTCGTTTGTAGTTGCTCGAAAATTCATGAGAAGACGGATCTTCAACTCCAGAGTCCATAAAGGCGCTTGCAAATGTCTCTGGTACCTTCAGTTTCGTTTGTATTTGCTCGAAAATTCATACGGAGACGGATCTTCAACTTCAGAGTCCGTAAAATCGCTTGCAAATGTTTGTGTTACCCTCAGTATCGTTCGTGGCTGCTCGAAAATTCATACGAAGACGGATCTTCAACTCCGTAGTCCATAAAGGCGCTTGCAAATGTCTCTCGTACCCTCAGTTTGGTTTGTAGTTGCTCGAAAATTCATACGAAGACGGATCTTCAACTCCAGAGTCCAGAAAAGCGCTTGCAAATGTCTCTGGTACCTTCAGTTTCGTTTGTATTTGCTCGAAAATTCATACGAAGACGGATCTTCAACTTCAGAGTCCATAAAATCGCTTGGAAATGTCTCTCGTACCCTCAGTATCGTTCGTGGATGCTCGAAAATTCATACGAAGACGGATCCCCAACTCCAGAGTCCATAAAGGCGCTTGCAAATGTCTCTTGTACCTTCAGTTTCGTTTGTATTTGCTCGAAAATTCATACGACGACGGATCTTCAACTCCAGAGTCCATAAAAGCGCTTGCAAATGTCTCTTGTACCTTCAGTTTCGTTTGTATTTGCTCGAAAATTCATACGAAGACGGATCTTCAACTTCAGAGTCCATAAAATCGCTTGCAAATGTTTGTGTTACCCTCAGTATCGTTCGTGGATGCTCGAAAATTCATACGAAGACGGATCTTCAACTCCGTAGTCCATGAAGGCGCTTGCAAATGTCTCTTGTACCTTCAGTTTTGTTTGTATTTGCTCGAAAATTCATACGAAGACGGATCTTCAACTCCAGAGTCCATAAAGGCGCTTGCAAATGTCTCTCGTACCCTCAGTTTGGTTTGTAGTTGCTCGAAAATTCATACGAAGACGGATCTTCAACTCCAGAATCCATAAAGGCGCTTGCAAATGTCTCTTGTACCTTCAGTTTCGTTTGTATTTGCTCGAAAATTCATACGAAGACGGATCTTCAACTTCAGAGTCCATAAAATCGCTTGCAAATGTTTGTGTTACCCTCAGTATCGTTCGTGGATGCTCGAAAATTCATACGAAGACGGATCTTCAACTCCGTAGTCCATGAAGGCGCTTGCAAATGTCTCTTGTACCTTCAGTTTTGTTTGTATTTGCTCGAAAATTCATACGAAGACGGATCTTCAACTCCAGAGTCCATAAAGGCGCTTGCAAATGTCTCTCGTACCCTCAGTTTGGTTTGTAGTTGCTCGAAAATTCATACGAAGACGGATCTTCAACTCCAGAGTCCAGAAAAGCGCTTGCAAATGTCTCTGGTACCTTCAGTTTCGTTTGTAGTTGCTCGAAAATTCATACGAAGACGGATCTTCAACTCCAGAGTCCATAAACGCGCTTGCACATGTCTCTTGTACCTTCAGTTTCGTTTGTAGTTGCTCGAAAATTCATACGAAGACGGATCTTCAACTCCAGAGTCCAGAAAAGCGCTTGCAAATGTCTCTTGTACCTTCAGTTTCGTTTGTATTTGCTCGAAAATTCATACGAAGACGGATCTTCAACTCCAGAGTCCATAAACGCGCTTGCAAATGTCTCTTGTACCTTCAGTTTCGTTTGTAGTTGCTCGAAAATTCATACGAAGACGGATCTTCAACTCCAGAGTCCATAAAGGCGCTTGCAAATGTCTCTGGTACCTTCAGTTTCGTTTGTATTTGCTCGAAAATTCATACGAAGACGGATCTTCAACTTCAGAGTCCATAAGCGCGCTTGCAAATGTCTCTTGTACCTTCAGTTTCGTTTGTAGTTGCTCGAAAATTCATACGAAGACGGATCTTCAACTCCAGAGTCCATAAAGGCGCTTGCAAATGTCTCTGGTACCTTCAGTTTCGTTTGTATTTGCTCGAAAATTCATACGAAGACGGATCTTCAACTTCAGAGTCCATAAACGCGCTTGCAAATGTCTCTCGTACCCTCAGTTTGGTTTGTAGTTGCTCGAAAATTCATACGAAGACGGATCCCCAACTCCAGAGTCCATAAAGGCGCTTGCAAATGTCTCGTGTACCTTCAGTTTCGTTTGTATTTGCTCGAAAATTCATACGAAGACGGATCTTCAACTCCAGAGTCCATAAAGGCGCTTGCAAATGTCTCGTGTACCTTCAGTTTCGTTTGTAGTTGCTCGAAAATTCATGAGAAGACGGATCTTCAACTCCAGAGTCCATAAAGGCGCTTGCAAATGTCTCTGGTACCTTCAGTTTCCTTTGTATTTGCTCGAAAATTCATACGAAGACGGATCTTCAACTCCAGAGTCCATAAAGGCGCTTGCAAATGTCTCTTGTACCTTCAGTTTTGTTTGTATTTGTTCGAAAATTCATACGAAGACGGATCTTCAACTCCAGAGTCCATAGAGGCGCTTGCAAATGTCTCTTGTACCTTCAGTTTCGTTTGTATTTGCTCGAAAATTCATACGAAGACGGATCTTCAACTCCAGAGTCCAGAAAAGCGCTTGCAAATGTCTCTTGTACTTTCAGTTTCGTTTGTAGTTGTTCGAAAATTCATACGAAGACGGATCTTCAACTCCAGAGTCCATAAAATCGCTTGCAAATGTTTGTGTTACCCTCAGTATCGTTCGTGGATGCTCGAAAATTCATACGAAGACGGATCCCCAACTCCAGAGTCCATAAAGGCGCTTGCAAATGTCTCTTGTACCTTCAGTTTCGTTTGTATTTGCTCGAAAATTCATACGAAGACGGATCTTCAACCCCAGAGTCCATAAAGACGCTCGCAAATGTCTCTTGTACCCTCAGTTTCGTTCGTGGATGCTCGAAAATTCATACGAAGACGGATCTTCAACTCCAGAGTCCATAAAGGCGCTCGCAAATGTCTCTTGTACCTTCAGTTTCGTTCGTGGATGCTCGAAAATTCATACGAAGACGGATTTTCAACTCCAGAGTCCATGAAGGCGCTTGCAAATGTCTCTTGTACCTTCAGTTTCGTTTGTAGATGCTCGAAAATTCATACGATGACGGATCTTCAACTCCAGAGTCCATAAGGGCGCTTGCGAATGTCTCTTGTACCTTCAGTTTCGTTTGGAGTTGCTCGAAAATTCATACGAAGACGGATCTTCAACTACAGAGTCCATAAAGGCGCTTGCAAATGTCTCTCGTACCCTCAGTTTGGTTCGTGGATGCTCGAAAATTCATACGAAGACGGATCTTCAACTTCAGATTCCATAAAATCGTTTGCAAATGTCTCTCGTACCCTCAGTTTCGTTCGTGGATGCTCGAAAATACATTCGAAGACGGATCTTCAACTCCAGAGTCCATAAAGGCGCTTGCAAATGTCTCTTGTACCTTCAGTTTCGTTTGTAGTTGCTCGAAAAATCATACGAAGACGGATCTTCAACTCCAGAGTCCATAAAATCGCTTGCAAATGTTTGTGTTACCCTCAGTTTCGTTCGTGGTTGCTCGAAAATTCATACGAAGACGGATCTGCAACTCCAGAGTCCATGAAGGCGCTTGCAAATGTCTCTCGTACCCTCAGTTTGGTTTGTAGTTGCTCGAGAATTCATACGAAGACGGATCTTCAATTCCAGAGTCCAGAAAAGCGCTTGCAAATGTCTCTGGTACCTTCAGTTTCGTTTGTAGTTGCTCGAAAATTCATACGAAGACGGATCTTCAACTCCAGAGTCCATAAAGGCGCTTGCAAATGTCTCTCGTACCCTCAGTTTGGTTTGTAGTTGCTCGAAAATTCATACGAAGACGGATCCTCAACTCCAGAGTCCATAAAGGCGCTTGCAAATGTCTCTTGTACCTTCAGTTTCGTTTGTATTTGCTCGAAAATTCATACGAAGACGGATCTTCAACTTCAGAGTCCATAAAATCGCTTGCAAATGTTTGTGTTACCCTCAGTATCGTTCGTGGATGCTCGAAAATTCATACGAAGACGGATCTTCAACTCCGTAGTCCATGAAGGCGCTTGCAAATGTCTCTTGTACCTTCAGTTTTGTTTGTATTTGCTCGAAAATTCATACGAAGACGGATCTTCAACTCCAGAGTCCATAAAGGCGCTTGCAAATGTCTCTCGTACCCTCAGTTTGGTTTGTAGTTGCTCGAAAATTCATACGAAGACGGATCTTCAACTCCAGAGTCCAGAAAAGCGCTTGCAAATGTCTCTGGTACCTTCAGTTTCGTTTGTAGTTGCTCGAAAATTCATACGAAGACGGATCTTCAACTCCAGAGTCCATAAACGCGCTTGCACATGTCTCTTGTACCTTCAGTTTCGTTTGTAGTTGCTCGAAAATTCATACGAAGACGGATCTTCAACTCCAGAGTCCAGAAAAGCGCTTGCAAATGTCTCTTGTACCTTCAGTTTCGTTTGTATTTGCTCGAAAATTCATACGAAGACGGATCTTCAACTCCAGAGTCCATAAACGCGCTTGCAAATGTCTCTTGTACCTTCAGTTTCGTTTGTAGTTGCTCGAAAATTCATACGAAGACGGATCTTCAACTCCAGAGTCCATAAAGGCGCTTGCAAATGTCTCTGGTACCTTCAGTTTCGTTTGTATTTGGTCGAAAATTCATACGAAGACGGATCTTCAACTTCAGAGTCCATAAACGCGCTTGCAAATGTCTCTTGTACCTTCAGTTTCGTTTGTAGTTGCTCGAAAATTCATACGAAGACGGATCTTCAACTCCAGAGTCCATAAAGGCGCTTGCAAATGTCTCTTGTACCTTCAGTTTTGTTTGTATTTGTTCGAAAATTCATACGAAGACGGATCTTCAACTCCAGAGTCCATAAAGGCGCTTGCAAATGTCTCTCGTACCCTCAGTTCCGTTTGTAGTTGCTCGAAAATTCATACGAAGACGGATCTTCAACTCCAGAGTCCATAGAGGCGCTTGCAAATGTCTCTTGTACCTTCAGTTTCGTTTGTATTTGCTCGAAAATTCATACGAAGACGGATCTTCAACTCCAGAGTCCAGAAAAGCGCTTGCAAATGTCTCTTGTACTTTCAGTTTCGTTTGTAGTTGTTCGAAAATTCATACGAAGACGGATCTTCAACTCCAGAGTCCATAAAATCGCTTGCAAATGTTTGTGTTACCCTCAGTATCGTTCGTGGATGCTCGAAAATTCATACGAAGACGGATCCCCAACTCCAGAGTCCATAAAGGCGCTTGCAAATGTCTCTTGTACCTTCAGTTTCGTTTGTATTTGCTCGAAAATTCATACGAAGACGGATCTTCAACCCCAGAGTCCATACAGACGCTCGCAAATGTCTCTTGTACCTTCAGTTTCGTTCGTGGATGCTCGAAAATTCATACGAAGACGGATCTTCAACTCCAGAGTCCATAAAGGCGCTCGCAAATGTCTCTTGTACCTTCAGTTTCGTTCGTGGATGCTCGAAAATTCATACGAAGACGGATTTTCAACTCCAGAGTCCATGAAGGCGCTTGCAAATGTCTCTTGTACCTTCAGTTTCGTTTGTAGATGCTCGAAAATTCATACGATGACGGATCTTCAACTCCAGAGTCCATAAGGGCGCTTGCGAATGTCTCTTGTACCTTCAGTTTCGTTTGGAGTTGCTCGAAAATTCATACGAAGACGGATCTTCAACTACAGAGTCCATAAAGGCGCTTGCAAATGTCTCTCGTACCCTCAGTTTGGTTCGTGGATGCTCGAAAATTCATACGAAGACGGATCTTCAACTTCAGATTCCATAAAATCGTTTGCAAATGTCTCTCGTACCCTCAGTTTCGTTCGTGGATGCTCGAAAATACATTCGAAGACGGATCTTCAACTCCAGAGTCCATAAAGGCGCTTGCAAATGTCTCTTGTACCTTCAGTTTCGTTTGTAGTTGCTCGAAAAATCATACGAAGACGGATCTTCAACTCCAGAGTCCATAAAATCGCTTGCAAATGTTTGTGTTACCCTCAGTTTCGTTCGTGGTTGCTCGAAAATTCATACGAAGACGGATCTGCAACTCCAGAGTCCATGAAGGCGCTTGCAAATGTCTCTCGTACCCTCAGTTTGGTTTGTAGTTGCTCGAGGATTCATACGAAGACGGATCTTCAATTCCAGAGTCCAGAAAAGCGCTTGCAAATGTCTCTGGTACCTTCAGTTTCGTTTGTAGTTGCTCGAAAATTCATACGAAGACGGATCTTCAACTCCAGAGTCCATAAAGGCGCTTGCAAATGTCTCTCGTACCCTCAGTTTGGTTTGTAGTTGCTCGAAAATTCATACGAAGACGGATCCTCAACTCCAGAGTCCATAAAGGCGCTTGCAAATGTCTCTTGTACCTTCAGTTTCGTTTGTATTTGCTCGAAAATTCATACGAAGACGGATCTTCAACTTCAGAGTCCATAAAATCGCTTGCAAATGTTTGTGTTACCCTCAGTATCGTTCGTGGATGCTCGAAAATTCATACGAAGACGGATCCCCAACTCCAGAGTCCATAAAGGCGCTTGCAAATGTCTCTTGTACCTTCAGTTTCGTTTGTATTTGCTCGAAAATTCATACGACGACGGATCTTCAACTCCAGAGTCCATAAAAGCGCTTGCAAATGTCTCTTGTCCCTTCAGTTTCGTTTGTATTTGCTCGAAAATTCATACGAAGACGGATCTTCAACTCCAGAATCCATAAAGGCGCTTGCAAATGTCTCTTGTACCTTCAGTTTCGTTTGTATTTGCTCGAAAATTCATACGAAGACGGATCTTCAACTCCAGAGTCCATAAACGCGCTTGCAAATGTCTCTTGTACCTTCAGTTTCGTTTGTAGTTGCTCGAAAATTCATACGAAGACGGATCTTCAACTCCAGAGTCCATAAAGGCGCTTGCAAATGTCTCTGGTACCTTCAGTTTCGTTTGTATTTGCTCGAAAATTCATACGAAGACGGATCTTCAACTTCAGAGTCCATAAACGCGCTTGCAAATGTCTCTTGTACCTTCAGTTTCGTTTGTAGTTGCTCGAAAATTCATACGAAGACGGATCTTCAACTCCAGAGTCCATAAAGGCGCTTGCAAATGTCTCTGGTACCTTCAGTTTCGTTTGTATTTGCTCGAAAATTCATACGAAGACGGATCTTCAACTTCAGAGTCCATAAACGCGCTTGCAAATGTCTCTCGTACCCTCAGTTTGGTTTGTAGTTGCTCGAAAATTCATACGAAGACGGATCCCCAACTCCAGAGTCCATAAAGGCGCTTGCAAATGTCTCGTGTACCTTCAGTTTCGTTTGTATTTGCTCGAAAATTCATACGAAGACGGATCTTCAACTCCAGAGTCCATAAAGGCGCTTGCAAATGTCTCTGGTACCTTCAGTTTCGTTTGTAGTTGCTCGAAAATTCATGAGAAGACGGATCTTCAACTCCAGAGTCCATAAAGGCGCTTGCAAATGTCTCTGGTACCTTCAGTTTCCTTTGTATTTGCTCGAAAATTCATACGAAGACGGATCTTCAACTCCAGAGTCCATAAAGGCGCTTGCAAATGTCTCTTGTACCTTCAGTTTTGTTTGTATTTGTTCGAAAATTCATACGAAGACGGATCTTCAACTCCAGAGTCCATAGAGGCGCTTGCAAATGTCTCTTGTACCTTCAGTTTCGTTTGTATTTGCTCGAAAATTCATACGAAGACGGATCTTCAACTCCAGAGTCCAGAAAAGCGCTTGCAAATGTCTCTTGTACTTTCAGTTTCGTTTGTAGTTGTTCGAAAATTCATACGAAGACGGATCTTCAACTCCAGAGTCCATAAAATCGCTTGCAAATGTTTGTGTTACCCTCAGTATCGTTCGTGGATGCTCGAAAATTCATACGAAGACGGATCCCCAACTCCAGAGTCCATAAAGGCGCTTGCAAATGTCTCTTGTACCTTCAGTTTCGTTTGTATTTGCTCGAAAATTCATACGAAGACGGATCTTCAACCCCAGAGTCCATAAAGACGCTCGCAAATGTCTCTTGTACCCTCAGTTCCGTTCGTGGATGCTCGAAAATTCATACGAAGACGGATCTTCAACCCCAGAGTCCATAAAGGCGCTTGCAAATGTCTCTTGTACCTTCAGTTTCGTTCGTGGATGCTCGAAAATTCATACGAAGACGGATTTTCAACTCCAGAGTCCATGAAGGCGCTTGCAAATGTCTCTTGTACCTTCAGTTTCGTTTGTAGATGCTCGAAAATTCATACGATGACGGATCTTCAACTCCAGAGTCCATAAGGGCGCTTGCAAATGTCTCTTGTACCTTCAGTTTCGTTTGGAGTTGCTCGAAAATTCATACGAAGACGGATCTTCAACTACAGAGTCCATAAAGGCGCTTGCAAATGTCTCTCGTACCCTCAGTTTGGTTCGTGGATGCTCGAAAATTCATACGAAGACGGATCTTCAACTTCAGATTCCATAAAATCGTTTGCAAATGTCTCTCGTACCCTCAGTTTGGTTCGTGGATGCTCGAAAATTCATACGAAGACGGATCTTCAACTTCAGATTCCATAAAATCGTTTGCAAATGTCTCTCGTACCCTCAGTTTCGTTCGTGGATGCTCGAAAATACATTCGAAGACGGATCTTCAACTCCAGAGTCCATAAAGGCGCTTGCAAATGTCTCTTGTACCTTCAGTTTCGTTTGTAGTTGCTCGAAAAATCATACGAAGACGGATCTTCAACTCCAGAGTCCATAAAATCGCTTGCAAATGTTTGTGTTACCCTCAGTTTCGTTCGTGGTTGCTCGAAAATTCATACGAAGACGGATCTGCAACTCCAGAGTCCATGAAGGCGCTTGCAAATGTCTCTCGTACCCTCAGTTTGGTTTGTAGTTGCTCGAAAATTCATACGAAGACGGATCTGCAACTCCGGAGTCCATAAAGGCGCTCGCAAATGTCTCTTGTACCTTCAGTTTCGTTTGTAGATGCTCGAAAATTCATACGAAGACGGATCTTCAACTCCAGAGTCCATAAAATCGTTCGCAAATGTCTCTCGTACCCTCAGTTTCGTTCGTGGATGCTCGAAAATTCATACGAAGACGGATCTTCAACTCCAGAGTCCATAAAGGCGCTTGCAAATGGCTCTTGTACCTTCAGTTTCGTTTGTAGATGCTCGAAAATTCATACGAAGACGGATCTTCAACTCCAGAGTCCATAAAGGCGCTTGCAATTGTCTCTTGTACCTTCAGTTTCGTTTGTAGTTGCTCGAAAATTCATACGAAGACGGATCTTCAACTCCAGAGTCCATAAAATCGCTTGCAAATGTTTGTGTTACCCTCAGTTTCGTTCGTGGATGCTCGAAAATTCATACGAAGACGGATCTTCAACTCCAGAGTCCATAAAGGCGCTTGCAAATGTCTCTTGTACCTTCAGTTTCGTTCGCGGATGCTCGAAAATTCATACGTAGACGGATCTTCAACTCCAGAGTCCATAAAGGCGCTTGCAAATGTCTCTTGTACCTTCAGTTTCGTTTGTCGTTGCTCGAAAATTCATACGAAGATGGATAGCCTCCAGAGTCTATAAAGGCGCTTGCAAATGTCTCTCGTACCCTCAGTTTGGTTCGTGGATGCTCGAAAATTCATACGAAGACGGATCTTCAACTCCAGAGTCCATAAAGGCGCTTGCAATTGTCTCTTGTACCTTCAGTTTCGTTTGTAGTTGCTCGAAAATTCATACGAAGACGGATCTTCAACTCCAGAGTCCATAAAGGCGCTTGCAATTGTCTCTTGTACCTTCAGTTTCGTTTGTAGTTGCTCGAAAATTCATACGAAGACGGATCTTCAACTCCAGAGTCCATAAAATCGCTTGCAAATGTTTGTGTTACCCTCAGTTTCGTTCGTGGATGCTCGAAAATTCATACGAAGACGGATCTGCAACTCCAGAGTCCATAAAGGCGCTTGCAAATGTCTCTTGTACCTTCAGTTTCGTTTGGAGTTGCTCGAAAATTCATACGAAGACGGATCTGCAACTCCGGAGTCCATAAAGGCGCTTGCAAATGTCTCTTGTACCTTCAGTTTCGTTTGTCGTTGCTCGAAAATTCATACGAAGACGGATAGCCTCCAGAGTCTATAAAGGCGCTTGCAAATGTCTCTTGTACCTTCAGTTTCGTTTGTAGATGCTCGAAAATTCATACGAAGACGGATCTTCAACTCCAGAGTCCATGAAGGCGCTCGCAAATGTCTCTTGTACCTTCAGTTTCGTTTGTAGATGCTCGAAAATTCATACGAAGACGGATCTTCAACTCCAGAGTCCATAAAGGCGCTTGCAATTGTCTCTTGTACCTTCAGTTTCGTTTGTAGTTGCTCGAAAAGTCATACGAAGACGGATCTTCAACTCCGGAGTCCATAAAGGCGCTTGCAAATGTCTCTTGTACCTTCAGTTTCGTTTGTCGTTGCTCGAAAATCCATACGAAGACGGATCTGCAACTCCAGAGTCCATAAAGGCGCTTGCAAATGTCTCTTGTACCTTCAGTTTCGTTTGGAGTTGCTTGAAAATTCATACGACGACGGATCTTCAACTCCAGAGTCCATAAAGGCGCTTGCAAATGTCTCTTGTACCTTCAGTTTCGTTTGTAGTTGCTCGAAAATTCATACGAAGACGGATCTTCAACTTCAGATTCCATAAAATCATTCGCAAATGTCTCTCGTACCCTCAGTTTCGTTCGTGGATGCTCGAAAATTCATACGAAGACGGATCTCCAACTCCAGAGTCCATAAAGGCGCTTGCAAATGTCTCTTGTACCTTCAGTTTCGTTTGTAGATGCTCGAAAATTCATACGAAGACGGATCTTCAACTCCAGAGTCCATGAAGGCGCTCGCAAATGTCTCTTGTACCTTCAGTTTCGTTTGTAGATGCTCGAAAATTCATACGAAGACGGATCTTCAACTTCAGATTCCATAAAATCATTCGCAAATGTCTCTCGTACCCTCAGTTTCGTTCGTGGATGCTCGAACATTCATACGAAGACGGATCTTCAACTCCAGAGTCCATGAAATCGCTTGCAAATGTTTGTGTTACCCTCAGTTTCGTTCGTGGATGCTCGAAAATTCATACGAAGACGGATCTTCAACTCCAGAGTCCATAAAGGCGCTTGCAATTGTCTCTTGTACCTTCAGTTTCGTTTGTAGTTGCTCGAAAAGTCATACGAAGACGGATCTTCAACTCCGGAGTCCATAAAGGCGCTTGCAAATGTCTCTTGTACCTTCAGTTTCGTTTGTCGTTGCTCGAAAATCCATACGAAGACGGATCTGCAACTCCAGAGTCCATAAAGGCGCTTGCAAATGTCTCTTGTACCTTCAGTTTCGTTTGGAGTTGCTTGAAAATTCATACGACGACGGATCTTCAACTCCAGAGTCCATAAAGGCGCTTGCAAATGTCTCTTGTACCTTCAGTTTCGTTTGTAGTTGCTCGAAAATTCATACGAAGACGGATCTTCAACTTCAGATTCCATAAAATCATTCGCAAATGTCTCTCGTACCCTCAGTTTCGTTCGTGGATGCTCGAAAATTCATACGAAGACGGATCTCCAACTCCAGAGTCCATAAAGGCGCTTGCAAATGTCTCTTGTACCTTCAGTTTCGTTTGTAGATGCTTGAAAATTCATACGACGACGGATCTTCAACTCCAGAGTCCATAAAGGCGCTTGCAAATGTCTCTTGTACCTTCAGTTTCGTTTGTAGTTGCTCGAAAATTCATACGAAGACGGATCTTCAACTTCAGATTCCATAAAATCATTCGCAAATGTCTCTCGTACCCTCAGTTTCGTTCGTGGATGCTCGAACATTCATACGAAGACGGATCTTCAACTCCAGAGTCCATGAAATCGCTTGCAAATGTTTGTGTTACCCTCAGTTTCGTTCGTGGATGCTCGAAAATTCATACGAAGACGGATCTGCAACTCCAGAGTCCATAAAGGCGCTTGCAAATGTCTCTTGTACCTTCAGTTTCGTTCGTGGATGCTCGAAAATTCATACGTAGACGGATCTTCAACTCCAGAGTCCATAAAGGCGCTTGCAAATGTCTCTTGTACCTTCAGTTTCGTTTGTAGATGCTCGAAAATTCATACGAAGACGGATCTTCAACTCCAGAGTCCATAAAGGCGCTTGCAATTGTCTCTTGTACCTTCAGTTTCGTTTGTAGTTGCTCGAAAATTCATACGAAGACGGATCTTCAACTCCAGAGTCCATAAAATCGCTTGCAAATGTTTGTGTTACCCTCAGTATCGTTCGTGGATGCTCGAAAATTCATACGAAGACGGATAGCCTCCAGAGTCTATAAAGGCGCTTGCAAATGTCTCTCGTACCTTCAGTTTCGTTTGTAGATGCTCGAAAATTCATACGAAGACGGATCTTCAACTCCAGAGTCCATAAAGGCGCTCGCAAATGTCTCTTGTACCTTCAGTTTCGTTTGTAGTTGCTCGAAAATTCATACGAAGACGGATCTTCAACTCCAGAGTCCATAAAATCGTTCGCAAATGTCTCTCGTACCCTCACTTTCGTTCGTGGATGCTCGAAAATTCATACGAAGACGGATCTTCAACTTCAGATTCCATAAAATCGTTCGCAAATGTCTCTCGTACCCTCACTTTCGTTCGTGGATGCTCGAAAATTCATACGAAGACGGAAAGCCTCCAGAGTCTATAAAGGCGCTTGCAAATGTCTCTCGTACCCTCAGTTTGGTTCGTGGATGCTCGAAAATTCATACGAAGACGGATCTTCAACTCCAGAGTCCATGAAGGCGCTTGCAAATGTCTCTTGTACCTTCGGTTTCGTTTGTCGTTGCTCGGAAATTCATACGAAGACGGATAGCCTCCAGAGTCTATAAAGGCGCTTGCAAATGTCTCTCGTACCTTCAGTTTCGTTTGTAGATGCTCGAAAATTCATACGAAGACGGATCTTCAACTCCAGAGTCCATAAAGGCGCTCGCAAATGTCTCTTGTACCTTCAGTTTCGTTTGTAGTTGCTCGAAAATTCATACGAAGACGGATCTTCAACTCCAGAGTCCATAAAATCGCTTGCAAATGTTTGTGTTACCCTCAGTATCGTTCGTGGATGCTCGAAAATTCATACGAAGACGGATAGCCTCCAGAGTCTATAAAGGCGCTTGCAAATGTCTCTCGTACCTTCAGTTTCGTTTGTAGATGCTCGAAAATTCATACGAAGACGGATCTTCAACTCCAGAGTCCATAAAGGCGCTCGCAAATGTCTCTTGTACCTTCAGTTTCGTTTGTAGTTGCTCGAAAATTCATACGAAGACGGATCTTCAACTCCAGAGTCCATAAAGGCGCTTGCAAATGTCTCTTGTACCTTCAGTTCCGTTTGTAGTTGCTCGAAAATTCATACGAAGACGGATCTTCAACTTCAGATTCCATAAAATCGTTCGCAAATGTCTCTCGTACCCTCACTTTCGTTCGTGGATGCTCGAAAATTCATACGAAGACGGAAAGCCTCCAGAGTCTATAAAGGCGCTTGCAAATGTCTCTCGTACCCTCAGTTTGGTTCGTGGATGCTCGAAAATTCATACGAAGACGGATCTTCAACTCCAGAGTCCATGAAGGCGCTTGCAAATGTCTCTTGTACCTTCGGTTTCGTTTGTCGTTGCTCGGAAATTCATACGAAGACGGATAGCCTCCAGAGTCTATAAAGGCGCTTGCAAATGTCTCTCGTACCCTCAGTTTGGTTCGTGGATGCTCGAAAATTCATACGAAGACGGATCTTCAACTCCAGAGTCCATAAAATCGCTTGCAAATGTTTGTGTTACCCTCAGTTTCGTTCGCGGATGCTCGAAAATTCATACGAAGACGGATAGCCTCCAGAGTCTATAAAGGCGCTTGCGAATGTCTCTTGTACCTTCAGTGTCGTTTGTAGTTGCTCGAAAATTCATACGAAGACGGATCTTCAACTCCAGAGTCCATAAAATCGCTTGCAAATGTTTGTGTTACCCTCAGTTTCGTTCGTGGATGCTCGAAAATTCATACGAAGACGGATCTGCAACTCCAGAGTCCATAAAGGCGCTTGCAAATGTCTCTGGTACCTTCAGTTTCGTTCGTGGATGCTCGAAAATTCATACGAAGACGGATCTTCAACTCCAGAGTCCATAAAGGCGCTTGCAAATGTCTCTTGTACCTTCAGTTTCGTTTGTAGATGCTCGAAAATTCATACGAAGACGGATCTTCAACTCCAGAGTCCATAAAGGCGCTTGCAATTGTCTGTTGTACCTTCAGTTTCGTTTGTAGTTGCTCGAAAATTCATACGAAGACGGATCTTCAACTCCAGAGTCCATAAAGGCGCTTGCAAATGTCTCTTGTACCGTCAGTTTCGTTTGTAGTTGCTCGAAAATTCATACGAAGACGGATCTTCAACTCCAGAGTCCATAAAATCGCTTGCAAATGTTTGTGTTACCCTCAGTTTCGTTCGTGGATGCTCGAAAATTCATACGAAGACGGATAGCCTCCAGAGTCTATAAAGGCGCTTGCAAATGTCTCTCGTACCCTCAGTTTGGTTCGTGGATGCTCGAAAATTCATACGAAGACGGATCTTCAACTCCAGAGTCCATAAAGGCGCTTGCAAACGTCTCTTGTACCTTCAGTTTCATTTGTCGTTGCTCGAAAATTCATACGAAGACGGATAGCCTCCAGAGTCTATAAAGGCGCTTGCAAATGTCTCTCGTACCTTCAGTTTCGTTCGTGGATGCTCGAAAATTCATACGAAGACGGATCTTCAACTCCAGAGTCCATAAAGGCGCTTGCAAACGTCTCTTGTACCTTCAGTTTCGTTTGTCGTTGCTCGAAAATTCATACGAAGACGGATCTGCAACTCCAGAGTCCATAAAGGCGCTTGCAAATGTCTCTTGTGACTTCAGTTTCGTTTGGAATTGCTCGAAAATTCATACGAAGACGGATCTTCAACTCCAGAGTCCATAAAGGCGCTTGCAAATGTCTCTTGTACCTTCAGTTTCGTTTGTAGTTGCTCGAAAATTCATACGAAGACGGATCTTCAACTTCAGATTCCATAAAATCGTTCGCAAATGTCTCTCGTACCCTCAGTTTCGATCGTGGATGCTCGAAAATTCATACGAAGACGGATCTTCAACTCCAGAGTCCATAAAGGCGCTTGCAATTGTCTCTTGTACCTTCAGTTTCGTTTGTAGTTGCTCGAAAATTCATACGAAGACGGATCTTCAACTCCAGAGTCCATAAAATCGCTTGCAAATGTTTGTGTTACCCTCAGTTTCGTTCGTGGATGCTCGAAAATTCATACGAAGACGGATCTGCAACTCCAGAGTCCATAAAGGCGCTTGCAAATGTCTCTTGTACCTTCAGTTTCGTTTGGAGTTGCTCGAAAATTCATACGAAGACGGATCTTCAACTCCAGAGTCCATAAAGGCGCTTGCAATTGTCTCTTGTACCTTCAGTTTCGTTTGTAGTTGCTCGAAAATTCATACGAAGACGGATCTTCAACTCCAGAGTCCATAAAATCGCTTGCAAATGTTTGTGTTACCCTCAGTATCGTTCGTGGATGCTCGAAAATTCATACGAAGACGGATCTGCAACTCCAGAGTCCATAAAGGCGCTTGCAAATGTCTCTTGTACCTTCAGTTTCGTTTGGAGTTGCTCGAAAATTCATACGAAGACGGATCTTCAACTCCAGAGTCCATAAAGGCGCTTGCAAATGTCTCTTGTACCTTCAGTTTCGTTTGTAGTTGCTCGAAAATTCATACGAAGACGGATCTTCAACTTCAGATTCCATAAAATCGTTCGCAAATGTCTCTCGTACCCTCACTTTCGTTCGTGGATGCTCGAAAATTCATACGAAGACGGATCTTCAACTCCAGAGTCCATAAGGGCGCTTGCAAATGTCTCTTGTACCTTCAGTTTCGTTCGTGGATGCTCGAAAATTCATACGTAGACGGATCTTCAACTCCAGATTCCATAAAGGTGCTTGCAAATGTCTCTTGTACCTTCAGTTTCGTTTGTCGTTGCTCGAAAATTCATACGAAGACGGATAGCCTCCAGAGTCTATAAAGGCGCTTGCAAATGTCTCTTGTACCTTCAGTTTCGTTTGGAGTTGCTCGAAAATTCATACGAAGACGGATCTTCAACTCCAGAGTCCACAAAGGCGCTAGCAAATGTCTCTTGTACCTTCAGTTTCGTTTGTAGTTGCTCGAAAATTCATACGAAGACGGATCTTCAACTCCAGAGTCCATAAAATCGCTTGCAAATGTTTGTGTTACCCTCAGTTTCGTTCGTGGATGCTCGAAAATTCATACGAAGACGGATCTGCAACTCCAGAGTCCATAAAGGCGCTTGCAATTGTCTCTTGTACCTTCAGTTTCGTTTGTAGTTGCTCGAAAATTCATACGAAGACGGATCTTCAACTCCAGAGTCCATAAAATCGCTTGCAAATGTTTGTGTTACCCTCAGTTTCGTTCGTGGATGCTCGAAAATTCATACGAAGACGGATCTGCAACTCCAGAGTCCATGAAGGCGCTTGCAAATGTCTCTTGTACCTTCAGTTTCGTTTGGAGTTGCTCGAAAATTCATACGAAGACGGATCTTCAACTCCAGAGTCCATAAAGGCGCTTGCAAATGTCTCTTGTACCTTCAGTTTCGTTTGTAGTTGCTCGAAAATTCATACGAAGACGGATCTTCAACTCCAGAGTCCATAAAATCGCTTGCAAATGTTTGTGTTACCCTCAGTTTCGTTCGTGGATGCTCGAAAATTCATACGAAGACGGATCTGCAACTCCAGAGTCCATAAAGGCGCTTGCAAATGTCTCTTGTACCTTCAGTTTCGTTAGTGGATGCTCGAAAATTCATACGTCGACGGATCTTCAACTCCAGAGTCCATAAAGGCGCTTGCAAATGTCTCTTGTACCTTCAGTTTCGTTTGTCGTTGCTCGGAAATTCATACGAAGACGGATAGCCTCCAGAGTCTATAAAGGCGCTTGCAAATGTCTCTTGTACCTTCAGTTTCGTTTGTAGATGCTCGAAAATTCATACGAAGACGGATCTTCAACTCCAGAGTCCATAAAATCGCTTGCAAATGTTTGTGTTACCCTCAGTTTCGTTCGTGGATGCTCGAAAATTCATACGAAGACGGATCTGCAACTCCAGAGTCCATAAAGGCGCTTGCAAATGTCTCTTGTACCTTCAGTTTCGTTTGGAGTTGCTCGAAAATTCATACGAAGACGGATCTGCAACTCCAGAGTCCATAAAGGCGCTTGCAAATGTCTCTTGTACCTTCAGTTTCGTTTGGAGTTGCTCGAAAATTCATACGAAGACGGATCTTCAACTCCAGAGTCCACAAAGGCGCTAGCAAATGTCTCTTGTACCTTCAGTTTCGTTTGTAGTTGCTCGAAAATTCATACGAAGACGGATCTTCAACTCCAGAGTCCATAAAATCGCTTGCAAATGTTTGTGTTACCCTCAGTTTCGTTCGTGGATGCTCGAAAATTCATACGAAGACGGATCTTCAACTCCAGAGTCCATGAAGGCGCTTGCAAATGTCTCTTGTACCTTCAGTTTCGTTTGTAGATGCTCGAAAATTCATACGAAGACGGATCTTCAACTCCAGAGTCCATAAAGGCGCTTGCAATTGTCTCTTGTACCTTCAGTTTCGTTTGTAGTTGCTCGAAAATTCATACGAAGACGGATCTTCAACTCCAGAGTCCATAAAATCGCTTGCAAATGTTTGTGTTACCCTCAGTTTCGTTCGTGGATGCTCGAAAATTCATACGAAGACGGATCTGCAACTCCAGAGTCCATAAAGGCGCTTGCAAATGTCTCTTGTACCTTCAGTTTCGTTTGGAGTTGCTCGAAAATTCATACGTAGACGGATCTTCAACTCCAGAGTCCATAAAGGCGCTTGCAAATGTCTCTTGTACCTTCAGTTTCGTTTGGAGTTGCTCGAAAATTCATACGAAGACGGATCTTCAACTTCAGATTCCATAAAATCGTTCGCAAATGTCTCTCGTACCCTCAGTTTCGTTCGTGGATGCTCGAAAATTCATACGAAGACGAATCTTCAACTCCAGAGTCCATTAAGGCGCTTGCAAATGTCTCTTGTACCTTCAGTTTCGATTGTAGATGCTCGAAAATTCATACGAAGACGGATCTTCAACTCCAGAGTCCATGAAGGCGCTTGCAAATGTCTCTTGTACCTTCAGTTTCGTTTGTAGATGCTCGAAAATTCATACGAAGACGGATCTTCAACTCCAGAGTCCATAAAGGCGCTTGCAATTGTCTCTTGTACCTTCAGTTTCGTTTGTAGTTGCTCGAAAATTCATACGAAGACGGATCTTCAACTCCAGAGTCCATAAAATCGCTTGCAAATGTTTGTGTTACCCTCAGTTTCGTTCGTGGATGCTCGAAAATTCATACGAAGACGAATCTGCAACTCCAGAGTCCATAAAGGCGCTTGCAAATGTCTCTTGTACCTTCAGTTTCGTTTGGAGTTGCTCGAAAATTCATACGCAGACGGATCTTCAACTCCAGATTCCATAAAGGCGCTTGCAAATGTCTCTTGTACCTTCAGTTTCGTTTGGAGTTGCTCGAAAATTCATACGAAGACGGATCTTCAACTCCAGAGTCCATGAAGGCGCTTGCAAATGTCTTTTGTACCTTCAGTTTCGTTTGGAGTTGCTCGAAAATTCATACGAAGACGGATCTTCAACTTCAGATTCCATAAAATCGTTCGCAAATGTCTCTCGTACCCTCAGTTTCGTTCGTGGATGCTCGAAAATTCATACGAAGACGAATCTTCAACTCCAGAGTCCATTAAGGCGCTTGCAAATGTCTCTTGTACCTTCAGTTTCGATTGTAGATGCTCGAAAATTCATACGAAGACGGATCTTCAACTCCAGAGTCCATGAAGGCGCTTGCAAATGTCTCTTGTACCTTCAGTTTCGTTTGTAGATGCTCGAAAATTCATACGAAGACGGATCTTCAACTCCAGAGTCCATAAAGGCGCTTGCAATTGTCTCTTGTACCTTCAGTTTCGTTTGTAGTTGCTCGAAAATTCATACGAAGACGGATCTTCAACTCCAGAGTCCATAAAATCGCTTGCAAATGTTTGTGTTACCCTCAGTTTCGTTCGTGGATGCTCGAAAATTCATACGAAGACGAATCTGCAACTCCAGAGTCCATAAAGGCGCTTGCAAATGTCTCTTGTACCTTCAGTTTCGTTTGGAGTTGCTCGAAAATTCATACGAAGACGGATCTTCAACTCCAGAGTCCATGAAGGCGCTTGCAAATGTCTTTTGTACCTTCAGTTTCGTTTGTAGTTGCTCGAAAATTCATACGAAGACGGATCTTCAACTTCAGATTCCATAAAATCGTTCGCAAATGTCTCTCGTACCCTCAGCTTCGTTCGTGGATGCTCGAAAATTCATACGAAGACGGATCTTCAACTCCAGAGTCCACAAAGGCGCTAGCAAATGTCTCTTGTACCTTCAGTTTCGTTTGTAGTTGCTCGAAAATTCATACGAAGACGGATCTTCAACTCCAGAGTCCATAAAATCGCTTGCAAATGTTTGTGTTACCCTCAGTTTCGTTCGTGGATGCTCGAAAATTCATACGAAGACGGATCTGCAACTCCAGAGTCCATAAAGGCGCTTGCAAATGTCTCTTGTACCTTCAGTTTCGTTCGTGGATGCTCGTAAATTCATACGTAGACGGATCTTCAACTCTAGAGTCCATAAAGGCGCTTGCAAATGTCTCTTGTACCTTCAGTTTCGTTCGTGGATGCTCGAAAATTCATACGAAGACGAATAGCCTCCAGAGTCTATAAAGGCGCTTGCAAATGTCTCTTGTACCTTAAGTTTCGTTTGTAGATGCTCGAACGTTCATACGAAGACGGATCTTCAACTCCAGAGTCCACAAAGGCGCTAGCAAATGTCTCTTGTACCTTCAGTTTCGTTTGTAGTTGCTCGAAAATTCATACGAAGACGGATCTTCAACTCCAGAGTCCATAAAATCGCTTGCAAATGTTTGTGTTACCCTCAGTTTCGTTCGTGGATGCTCGAGAATTCATACGAAGACGGATCTGCATTTCCAGAGTCCATAAAGGCACTTGCAAATGTCTCTTGTACCTTCAGTTCCGTTCGTGGATGCTCGAAAATTCATACGAAGACGGATCTTCAACTCCAGAGTCCATAAAGGCGCTTGCAAATGTCTCTTGTACCTTCAGTTTCGTTTGTAGATGCTCGAAAATTCATACGAAGACGGATAGCCTCCAGAGTCTATAAAGGCGCTTGCAAATGTCTCTTGTACCTTAAGTTTCGTTTGTAGATGCTCGAAAGTTCATACGAAGACGGATCTTCAACTCCAGAGTCCATAAAGGCGCTTGCAATTGTCTCTTGTACCTTCAGTTTCGTTTGTAGTTGCTCGAAAATTCATACGAAGACGGATCTTCAACTCCAGAGTCCATAAAGGCGCTTGCAATTGTCTCTTGTACCTTCAGTTTCGTTTGTAGTTGCTCGAACATTCATACGAAGACGGATCTTCAACTCCAGAGTCCATGAAATCGCTTGCAAATGTTTGTGTTACCCTCAGTTTCGTTCGTGGATGCTCGAAAATTCATACGAAGACGGATCTGCAACTCCAGAGTCCATAAAGGCGCTTGCAAATGTCTCTTGTACCTTCAGTTTCGTTTGGAGTTGCTCGAAAATTCATACGCAGACGGATCTTAAACTCCAGAGTCCATAAAGGCGCTTGCAAATGTCTCTTGTACCTTCAGTTTCGTTTGGAGTTGCTCGAAAATTCATACGCAGACGGATCTTAAACTCCAGAGTCCATAAAGGCGCTTGCAAATGTCTCTTGTACCTTCAGTTTCGTTTGGAGTTGCTCGAAAATTCAGACGAAGACGGATCTTCAACTCCAGAGTCCATAAAGGCGCTTGCAATTGTCTCTTGTACCTTCAGTTTCGTTTGTAGTTGCTCGAAAATTCATACGAAGACGGATCTTCAACTGCAGAGTCCATAAAATCGCTTGCAAATGTTTGTGTTACCCTCAGTTTCGTTCGTGGATGCTCGAAAATTCATACGAAGACGGATCTGCAACTCCAGAGTCCATAAAGGCGCTTGCAAATGTCTCTTGTACCTTCAGTTTCGTTTGGAGTTGCTCGAAAATTCATACGAAGACGGATCTGCAACTCCGGAGTCCATAACGGCGTTTGCAAATGTCTCTTCTAGCTTCAGTTTCGTTTGTCGTTGCTCGAAAATTCATACGAAGACGGATAGCCTCCAGAGTCTATAAAGGCGCTTGCAAATGTCTCTTGTACCTTCAGTTTCGTTTGTAGATGCTCGAAAATTCATACGAAGACGGATCTTCAACTCCAGAGTCCATGAAGGCGCTCGCAAATGTCTCTTGTACCTTCAGTTTCGTTTGTAGATGCTCGAAAATTCATACGAAGACGGATCTTCAACTCCAGAGTCCATAAAGGCGCTTGCAATTGTCTCCTGTACCTTCAGTTTCGTTTGTAGTTGCTCGAAAAGTCATACGAAGACGGATCTTCAACTCCAGAGTCCATAAAGGCGCTTGCAAATGTCTCCTGTACCTTCAGTTTCGTTTGTCGTTGCTCGAAAATCCATACGAAGACGGATCTGCAACTCCAGAGTCCATAAAGGCGCTTGCAAATGTCTCTTGTACCTTCAGTTTCGTTTGGAGTTGCTCGAAAATTCATACGAAGACGGATAGCCTCCAGAGTCTATAAAGGCGCTTGCAAATGTCTCTTGTACCTTCAGTTTCGTTTGTAGATGCTCGAAAATTCATACGAAGACGGATCTTCAACTCCAGAGTCCATGAAGGCGCTCGCAAATGTCTCTTGTACCTTCAGTTTCGTTTGTAGATGCTCGAAAATTCATACGAAGACGGATCTTCAACTCCAGAGTCCATAAAGGCGCTTGCAATTGTCTCCTGTACCTTCAGTTTCGTTTGTAGTTGCTCGAAAAGTCATACGAAGACGGATCTTCAACTCCAGAGTCCATAAAGGCGCTTGCAAATGTCTCTTGTACCTTCAGTTTCGTTCGTGGATGCTCGAAAATTCATACGTAGACGGATCTTCGACTCCAGAGTCCATAAAGGCGCTTGCAAATGTCTCTTGTACCTTCAGTTTCGTTTGGAGTTGCTCGAAAATTCATACGCAGACGGATCTTAAACTCCAGAGTCCATAAAGGCGCTTGCAAATGTCTCTTGTACCTTCAGTTTCGTTTGGAGTTGCTCGAAAATTCATACGAAGACGGATCTTCAACTCCAGAGTCCATAAAGGCGCTTGCAATTGTCTCTTGTACCTTCAGTTTCGTTTGTAGTTGCTCGAAAATTCATACGAAGACGGATCTTCAACTCCAGAGTCCATAAAATCGCTTGCAAATGTTTGTGTTACCCTCAGTTTCGTTCGTGGATGCTCGAAAATTCATACGAAGACGGATCTGCAACTCCAGAGTCCATAAAGGCGCTTGCAAATGTCTCTTGTACCTTCAGTTTCGTTTGGAGTTGCTCGAAAATTCATACGAAGACGGATCTGCAACTCCGGAGTCCATAACGGCGCTTGCAAATGTCTCTTGTAGCTTCAGTTTCGTTTGTCGTTGCTCGAAAATTCATACGAAGACGGATAGCCTCCAGAGTCTATAAAGGCGCTTGCAAATGTCTCTTGTACCTTCAGTTTCGTTTGTAGATGTTCGAAAATTCATACGAAGACGGATCTTCAACTCCAGAGTCCATGAAGGCGCTCGCAAATGTCTCTTGTACCTTCAGTTTCGTTTGTAGATGCTCGAAAATTCATACGAAGACGGATCTTCAACTCCAGAGTCCATAAAGGCGCTTGCAATTGTCTCCTGTACCTTCAGTTTCGTTTGTAGTTGCTCGAAAAGTCATACGAAGACGGATCTTCAACTCCAGAGTCCATAAAGGCGCTTGCAAATGTCTCTTGTACCTTCAGTTTCGTTTGTCGTTGCTCGAAAATTCATACGAAGACGGAAAGCCTCCAGAGTCTATAAAGGCGCTTGCAAATGTCTCTCGTACCCTCAGTTTGGTTCGTGGATGCTCGAAAATTCATACGAAGACGGATCTTCAACTCCAGAGTCCATAAAGGCGCTTGCAATTGTCTCTTGTACCTTCAGTTTCGTTTGTAGTTGCTCGAACATTCATACGAAGACGGATCTTCAACTCCAGAGTCCATGAAATCGCTTGCAAATGTTTGTGTTACCCTCAGTTTCGTTCGTGGATGCTCGAAAATTCATACGAAGACGGATCTGCAACTCCAGAGTCCATAAAGGCGCTTGCAAATGTCTCTTGTACCTTCAGTTTCGTTTGGAGTTGCTCGAAAATTCATACGCAGACGGATCTTAAACTCCAGAGTCCATAAAGGCGCTTGCAAATGTCTCTTGTACCTTCAGTTTCGTTTGGAGTTGCTCGAAAATTCATACGCAGACGGATCTTAAACTCCAGAGTCCATAAAGGCGCTTGCAAATGTCTCTTGTACCTTCAGTTTCGTTTGGAGTTGCTCGAAAATTCAGACGAAGACGGATCTTCAACTCCAGAGTCCATAAAGGCGCTTGCAATTGTCTCTTGTACCTTCAGTTTCGTTTGTAGTTGCTCGAAAATTCATACGAAGACGGATCTTCAACTGCAGAGTCCATAAAATCGCTTGCAAATGTTTGTGTTACCCTCAGTTTCGTTCGTGGATGCTCGAAAATTCATACGAAGACGGATCTGCAACTCCAGAGTCCATAAAGGCGCTTGCAAATGTCTCTTGTACCTTCAGTTTCGTTTGGAGTTGCTCGAAAATTCATACGAAGACGGATCTGCAACTCCGGAGTCCATAACGGCGCTTGCAAATGTCTCTTCTAGCTTCAGTTTCGTTTGTCGTTGCTCGAAAATTCATACGAAGACGGATAGCCTCCAGAGTCTATAAAGGCGCTTGCAAATGTCTCTTGTACCTTCAGTTTCGTTTGTAGATGCTCGAAAATTCATACGAAGACGGATCTTCAACTCCAGAGTCCATGAAGGCGCTCGCAAATGTCTCTTGTACCTTCAGTTTCGTTTGTAGATGCTCGAAAATTCATACGAAGACGGATCTTCAACTCCAGAGTCCATAAAGGCGCTTGCAAATGTCTCCTGTACCTTCAGTTTCGTTTGTCGTTGCTCGAAAATCCATACGAAGACGGATCTGCAACTCCAGAGTCCATAAAGGCGCTTGCAAATGTCTCTTGTACCTTCAGTTTCGTTTGGAGTTGCTCGAAAATTCATACGAAGACGGATAGCCTCCAGAGTCTATAAAGGCGCTTGCAAATGTCTCTTGTACCTTCAGTTTCGTTTGTAGATGCTCGAAAATTCATACGAAGACGGATCTTCAACTCCAGAGTCCATGAAGGCGCTCGCAAATGTCTCTTGTACCTTCAGTTTCGTTTGTAGATGCTCGAAAATTCATACGAAGACGGATCTTCAACTCCAGAGTCCATAAAGGCGCTTGCAATTGTCTCCTGTACCTTCAGTTTCGTTTGTAGTTGCTCGAAAAGTCATACGAAGACGGATCTTCAACTCCAGAGTCCATAAAGGCGCTTGCAAATGTCTCTTGTACCTTCAGTTTCGTTCGTGGATGCTCGAAAATTCATACGTAGACGGATCTTCGACTCCAGAGTCCATAAAGGCGCTTGCAAATGTCTCTTGTACCTTCAGTTTCGTTTGGAGTTGCTCGAAAATTCATACGCAGACGGATCTTAAACTCCAGAGTCCATAAAGGCGCTTGCAAATGTCTCTTGTACCTTCAGTTTCGTTTGGAGTTGCTCGAAAATTCATACGAAGACGGATCTTCAACTCCAGAGTCCATAAAGGCGCTTGCAATTGTCTCTTGTACCTTCAGTTTCGTTTGTAGTTGCTCGAAAATTCATACGAAGACGGATCTTCAACTCCAGAGTCCATAAAATCGCTTGCAAATGTTTGTGTTACCCTCAGTTTCGTTCGTGGATGCTCGAAAATTCATACGAAGACGGATCTGCAACTCCAGAGTCCATAAAGGCGCTTGCAAATGTCTCTTGTACCTTCAGTTTCGTTTGGAGTTGCTCGAAAATTCATACGAAGACGGATCTGCAACTCCGGAGTCCATAACGGCGCTTGCAAATGTCTCTTGTAGCTTCAGTTTCGTTTGTCGTTGCTCGAAAATTCATACGAAGACGGATAGCCTCCAGAGTCTATAAAGGCGCTTGCAAATGTCTCTTGTACCTTCAGTTTCGTTTGTAGATGTTCGAAAATTCATACGAAGACGGATCTTCAACTCCAGAGTCCATGAAGGCGCTCGCAAATGTCTCTTGTACCTTCAGTTTCGTTTGTAGATGCTCGAAAATTCATACGAAGACGGATCTTCAACTCCAGAGTCCATAAAGGCGCTTGCAATTGTCTCCTGTACCTTCAGTTTCGTTTGTAGTTGCTCGAAAAGTCATACGAAGACGGATCTTCAACTCCAGAGTCCATAAAGGCGCTTGCAAATGTCTCTTGTACCTTCAGTTTCGTTTGTCGTTGCTCGAAAATTCATACGAAGACGGAAAGCCTCCAGAGTCTATAAAGGCGCTTGCAAATGTCTCTCGTACCCTCAGTTTGGTTCGTGGATGCTCGAAAATTCATACGAAGACGGATCTTCAACTCCAGAGTCCATAAAGGCGCTTGCAAATGTCTC